>VZTJ01002926.1:318651-330846 GCA_013397795.1 Orthonyx spaldingii | reverse complement strand
GGGGCGGGCGGGGCCGGGCCGGGGAAGGGGCCGGGCCGGGGAAGGGGCCGGGCCGGGCCGGGCCGGGGCGCGCCCGGGGGCAGCGCTGGCCGGGCCCCGCTACGGTTGCGGGACTCCGCGGGGACGGACGGGCCGCACTCACCGTGCGGAGCGAACACCCCCGGCGGGTGCCCGGAGTCCCGGAGCTCGGGCTGTCCCCCGGTCCGGGCAGCACAGCCGGGGCCGCCTGGGATCCACCACGGGGTGCGGGGCCGCTGCTCGGGAACACTGCTCTGAGAAAGTTACAGACACTGCAACATTCAGCACAGCTTAAGTCAATTCAGCCAGTACAGAAAATGCCAACCTCCAACTAGAATAAATGGCCATTGGGTCATTGAAGCACTCAAAAATAAAGTAATGCTTCACCTACATAGACTGAAGGAGAGTAAAACCCCAGTGAACACAGAGCGGAATTAATTAAAACTAAAAAACAAAAGATAGAAGCCACCAACGGCTCTTCACCCTGCTCCATCGCTCATCTGCATTATGGTTTCCCACTAGGTTAACAGTAATTCTTCTTCCTTACAGTGTGCATTGGTGAGGCCAGTAAGGTAAGTACAAAATTCCTGGAGATAAAAATGCTTTGTGTACCAAGTGCTATTAAGTAAAATGCATCTGTTCTCTACTCGGTATTTAACTTAATTGCATAAAAATAGTCACAGTAATGAAATAGGTGGCACTTCCTTTAACAGCTTGCTGCTTAATGACATCAAAGCCCGATGCCACTGAAATCCAAACCCCACTGCCAGCTAATGAAGGGCTTAACATGAAAGCCTCTGCAAAGAGCAAACCCAAGCCGCTGACAGGAACAGGAATGGTGCAAATGTGCTGGGATCTGAGATCACTGGCACATACCCACAGCACAGCAGGCAGTAATGATTATTAATTATTTAAGAAAAGAACATAAGAGCTCCAGCATAAGCTGAAAAAAATATGCAGTAGCACTGCTCTGGGATCCTCCAGTTGGATTACTGTTAATTAGCACAGTACATGAGTCTGAGGGAAAGATCTAAAAGCATCTTATGCTAGCAGGAGCATATAATTAAGCCATCATTTGCATCCTTGCAATAGTACGAATTTCCTTACTGATAACATCATGGGCACAACACCATTTTATGACTAAGTACTGTCTAGCTCTCCTAATTCAGCTGGCTGACTGTACAGCAGTGCAATGCACTCTTACAGATCATCAATTTAACATCCTGCATTTATTTAGAAAGGGTTTTAGCAGGGAGAGAACCACAAGGCTTCCTCTAGCCTAGGAGAATTTTAGATTTATTTTTGTAAAAACTGAGCTCCTGCCCCACCTCAGTTTCTTCCCTTCAAGCTTACCGAGATGTTTAGCTATCAAGCAAGGTGACATCTTGCCAGCAGTCACTTGTGTCATCATAAGACATGATGGATGCTCAAGAGGCCTCTCAACTATGCTAGTTCTGCAAGAGATAGAGTAAAATATTGTTCATGCCTCATGGGGATGCACAGACCCTCCCAAAGCCAACAAAATGTAGAACTGCACTTGATCAAATCTGTTACCTTCCCAATCATCACCCTGCTTGACCTAACCCTCAGCAAGGGAATGTTAGGAAGTTTAATTATCTAAAGGTTAAGTCTAACATTTTTACAAGTATTGTATGAAGACTTGATATTATTTTACAGAACTCTATCAGAGTAGATGGCTTTTTCTTTTCAATAGTTTCTAATCTCTTGTTTAATAAGGCTGCTGTTGATTCTAGTAAGCCAAAACTTCATGAAACCATTTCCTCTGAAACCCTACTTGACTTAGAAAAATTCTCTCAATTCACCGTCCTTCCTGATCTCCAGTTCTTTCTTAATCAGCTCCGAAATTCATTTAGGATTCCTTCACAGCACAGCTGCTTCCACCCTCCAAGTCCCTCTGTACTTGTTGGCATCCCCCTCTCATTAAGGGCTTTCAGCAGCATCTGCACACACAATTCCTGCTTTCATTATCCATGACTCTACCACACATAACAATAATGAAAACTCTTCCTCTCCAAGATGTGTGTGGTACCCAATGAAGGACTTGTTTTTTTGGAATCTCTTTTTCTTTGTTAATCTTATATGTCACACTTAGTCTGATCATTCAAATTCATCAAAATCATGCTCTGATGCAGAAACTGTACAGTGTTTCCTCCAAATTAAATGCAGTTCAACCAGTCAACTCTTTGCACACTTGGGACATTGTAATAAATGATGGAGGAATACAGCAGTCAGTTGAACTTGCCATGACTAGGGTGAGCATAGCTTGTGTAGATTAGAGAGACTATACTAGAAAATGAAATGGTTCAGCTGCCGTAGTTACAATAGTTAATGTTTCTATAGTCTGTGCAGTGAGCAGGAATGCAGAGGTATTTTCAAGTGATGAACAAAAAAGCCCTTTAATGTGAGAAAGGCTGTGACAATCTCTTTTTGTTAATCCAAGCTTTGTTTGTGTGGCAAGAAACCTTCTCAGCTGCGTATTTTATTCAAAACCAGAAGATAAAAAGAGATGTTCCATCACTAGTACTCGTTCAAAAGAGAAATCTGCTGTTAAAAAGATCATTAACACATGATTGTGTTAAATTACAGTAGATATTTCAATGCATGATACAGCAATGCCTTACATATAGTTATATCCACCAACCTCACGTCTGTATTTCCTTTTTTAAGGCCTTATTTTAGAGAGTACTTATTCTGAAACATTTTTATTTGTCCTGTCAGACAGTTTCTGGTACTTCAGGCCACCTTTCCAGATGCTCCCAACATCAGCAGCTTCCATTTCACTGAGGCTGGTGCTTGGGTGTTTAAAAGTTATGGGAGAAAAATCTTGAGCTACATGAACTCCAGTAATTCTCCCCTCACCCACACGTAAAACCCTATTAGGGTAAAGTTAAAAAACCTGCAAGCTCATAGCAAGACAAGGTGTCATATTTTCCACAACTCCTGAAGAAAAACTCCACCATGAGCACCCCATTCCTCTCCTGTGGGTAGCCAAGCAGACAGAATTCAAGTAAGAATTTACTTCCCAAGAGAAAAGCCTTCCCCAGAACTCAGTGAGGATAATTTCAAAATGATGGAAGTGGGAAAACTCAGATGCCTGCAGGCTGACTTCTATTTCTTTACAGTGTAAAAATTATGTTTATCTTTATATAGGAAGGGAATTGCCCAAATGTTTCTATGTTAATTTGCCTCCCATTTCAGCCACTAACGATACAGCCTGAACTGCCTGGTCAGTAGAGAATCATTAACACAGAGTTCTCTATCAAAATGAATTTGACTTTTACAGGCAAAGTAGCATGAAAAACTAAGGGATCTCTTAAGAAATCTTGTATTTTTTCTTCAAGACAAAGATAACTTGCTACTTTTCCATTCAAGATCAAAGAAGGAAGATAGCACAAGGAGACAAAGATAGAAGAGAGACAGAACATTTGAGGCTTCAATTTTCTAACACTTTTTCTTTCAGATCAGTACAATCGCTGAATTCACTGTATAGATAAAGAAGATTAAAAAAAGGAGGTTATATATGGCCAAAAAAGGACTCTGGGAACTTTGCTGATGTGTTTAAAGCTACTGTACTTTACAATTCTTATTTCAGAAGTAAAATGATAAACAAAAAACAAAGCACTTTTAATCTTCAAAGCCATGTATGATCAATAACAACTTCACAGCACTCGATATTTAAGGATCATAATCTGTATTTTACTCCAGGAAAGAAAGATGTGTACAGAATGAGTGATCTGCCCAGGTCTAACACTGAACTGGGGATGGAACTCACACATCACAAGCTTTTTTGTTAAACACAAACCCATGCTTTCATTTAGCAGTTGTTCTTTTGTTATCAGTTTTTATTTGAGGAAATGATTATTATAATAAATAGATTATGGAATTTTTTTTTCCAGCCCCTACAGAGACATTTGAGATAGTGGTGGAGGTACATCCCAGGATTATTTAGCAAAATATTTAGCACAACACACCAATTAACTTACTATGCCTGAAATCAATCTAACTATTTCAAGAGGTTACTTGAAATCTGCGAGGGTCAACACATGAATAGCTTCACATCAGCAGCAGCTTCCTTGTTAAATCACATTTCTGGTCAGGGCATTCTGCAGGACACAGCCAGTCTCTGGGTAGAGCTCTGATTTCTGACCCTTCACAGCTCCTGAGAAAAGAAGTCTGACCCAACACACCAAATCTTCAGTATTGGTCACTGACCTCAGTCTCATCTTTGTCCATCTAAATCACCAGAGATCCTTCCAAGAGCAGAAGCAGCATAGCATTGGAAAGATGTTCAGTCAAGGATCAATTTAATAGGAATGTTACAACTGCCTGCAGTACAGAAATTTGCAAAAATCCTGAAGTATTTATAAATCAATTTAAAAAAGTTTCTCCTGGAAACTTACACCTCTCAAACTACAAGGAAAAAGATTTCCATGTCATTGTACTGTAAACTTTTTGTGAGTGCTGAGAGATTTAATTTACATAGTAATGCTGCAAGCAGGCTGGGGGTGTATGGGGAGAGAGTTTCTTAGCACCAGTAATGAGCAGAAGGAAAAGAAGGCAGCTCCAGTCCCCACAGACTGTTTTGTTTCCCATAATTTCAGAGTCTAATAACGCCTTTTAATAAGCTGCTCTCAGCTATGAGGCTGCAATCAGCCTTTGTCAGAGAGCACAATGCTGCTCCAGACAGGAAAATAGTTCTGCTGGAATGGACAAAAGACCCCACCTCAGTAAAGGCTTTTTAAAAACACGGACAAAAAAGTTCTATCACTGAAAAACAAATTATGCTGTCTATACCATGTATCCTTTCATTTCTTAAATGCTAGATTTCAAAAGTGTATATATTAAAGCAAAATACAGGCTAGAAACACATTTTCTAGTCTACTCCAGTCCTAGTTTACAATTAGACAAACTTGCTAATTTATAGGGTATTTATGCCCTGCAAGTGCACTCTAAATGATGACTGACCATGTTAATTTCCTGTTTCTAGTCTATGCTACCTACTTAGTCTCTGAGCTAAAAATTCAACTATATGAGATTTTAAATCCTCCTATGCCAAGTTTATTCACCATCCAGGGGAGACACAGATCCTCCCCTCTTCATAGCACCACCGCTGAGACTGAGCACCACCTGCACTGATCACAAAACAGGAGTTTTTGCCCCCCTTTTAAAACTTATTTCTACTTGTGAGTTATGTCATGCCACCTCTGAAGTAAGAGCAGTGTGTAGTTATACACCAGAGCTGAAGGAAGAGCCACAGACAGAGCATCTCATTGCCGTGTCCTATCAATTCCCTGTCCTTTCAATACACAAGGTTAAATTACTCCAGAAGCCTCCCCACAGGGCTGCCATTGTCCTCAGCCAGGGCTGGGACACAAAGTGCTCATTCATTTGCACAGCAAACAAGCAGCCAAGGGTCAGTGATCAGCACCCAGGCTCATTTTGGGTCTTCTGCAAACAGTTTGTAGAAAGATGGCATTTCAATAAACTAAATCCATTTTCCAGTTTCAATGCTTTCCTAGCACAAAGTACTTAGTAGGGAGTCCAGACAAAAATTAAGACAATGTGAAGAATCACCCAAAAAAAATCATCAGGACCACTCCTTAAAAGATCTGCTTGCTACAACCACATGCAAAAAGATTAAGTTTTAATAGTTAGAGAAATACACATTCAGAAAAGGTCAAAACAGCTGACTCTTTCCAAAGGCAGTCATACCATGCTTTTGTTTTGGAGTTCCACTTAGTGTTCAGCCTCAGAGCTTGTATTACTTAAAGGGTACAGACACCAAGGTTCCAAAGTGCACTTAAGGCTGTTTACTTCGTATCTTCTGGTTAAGGACCCAAGAGGTTTAGGGCTTGGGTTTTTTGCTTTGCATTGTTTTTTTTTTCAACATGTTCAAAACAGAAAAACCAAATACAGTATGACCAAAATCCAATGCTGCTGATAACTGGAAACACAAGCCTCACGAACCTCTTCATTGTTTTGCCTTTTCTACTTCAACACTTGCAAGAGCAAAGACTTTGTCTCCTGATCCTGAGGGGGAAAAAGCATTTTCAGTAAGTATTAGTAGAAATTGTGAATTGCCTTATATACAATTTAAATCAAGCAAAACATCTGAGATCAAAAGAAATCAAATCTACACTGTGAAAACTAGAACTTCAGCTAATTTTTAAAAAAAACCACACTGGCTTGTCAGGTCTGGAGCAGCCATGTTCTCCTGGGCCTGGCGGGGATGGAGTTCCCTTTCCCTCAGCTTCTTCTGTAGAGCTGTGATTTGTGTTTGTAGCTGGAATGGTAACACCCACACACACACAAAGCTGCTACCAAAGTCCCCTTTAGCACAAGAGGGTTCTCACCTTTCACTCACAGGGAGAGCAGAGCTGCAAGGCAGGGCACCCAGACACTTTATTTGTACCCTGACCTAGTCTGGCACATTCCTGCCATTCATAGCTCCTTCATCCCAGCTCTAACTACTGCTACAATGAGCTGTCGTGCTTATTTAATGCCTTTTATAACTGAACTCTTGATCTTGTCCATACAATCAGAGGGATGACAATCATGGCAGGATTTCAGTGCTTTAAAGCTGTATTTTGACTATGTGCCAGTAACTGCCAAATTCTCTGCATCAAGCAGAGGAAAAGGCTCTCCTGAAGAGAGAAGCATTAATGCAAAAAAGATAGATCTGTGTTTAATTTTAAGAGTGACATCTCTGCTTGAGACAGACCATTCAAGCCTTCAGCATGATGGGCACCCTTGGCATTTTGTGGATGTTTGCCACTGGATTTATTTGCTGTGTTACTTTTTCCTCATGGATAGTGTATCAGAGTTTCATTGTTAATAAAACATATATTGACATGTACTGGCATGAATCTTTTGTTCATATTTTCTCTTTTATAGGGAACCAGACGTACTTCTATGAATCAGTGTTCAATGAGGCAAAGGAATCAGAAGTTCTGAGAATGAAAACTTACCAAGGTCAGTGGAGACTCTTTCAAACTGGCTCAGGGCTGTACCAGCATTTGTTGACAAGAACATCTCATCATCCCCAGTGAGCTAAATCAAAAAAGGCCACAACTGTGAAGCTGATACCTTAACTGTGCATATTCCCACCATCTACTTGTGCATCTACATGAACTATGACAGGTTATGGCAATTGTCCATTTGCAGCTTTAAGTGGCATTGTTATCTACCATACAGAAACCTAGAACAAAAACACAGGCTACTTCCCCTAGCACTGAACTTTCCCTCCCTGGCTCCTGCCAGCCCCCGCAGGACAGCATGTGCAGTGTCAGACATGCCTCCACATGCACCACGAAGTTTCAAGTTGATTTCCAGTGATCATTTTTTATTAAGAGGTCACACTGTACCTGTGTACCTAAACCATGCCAAGGTGTCAATAACTTTTTTGTCACATGGTCAGTACAGTCATGAACTAAGATCTAAGCTTGCTTCCTATCATCTACTGAGGAAAGCAAAAAAAAGCAGTCACTTTGACCATGTTAAGAGCCAATGACCTAGAAATGGTTCTCTTCCTTTAAAGTGACATTTCCCCATGTATATTTTATTTTTATGTATGTGCTCTGATGCCTTGTGACAGATGCCCATAAAATATTTACAATAATGAAGCAGTAACCTACATTTGGAAGGTTCAGATATTCAAAGTCACTCATTTAATTAGCCTCAGATACACATCTTTATTACAGCAAAGCATGTGAGTCAAAACTGTTCGCAGTGTTTGCATCCGTTTATTTATTAGAAATATAAAAATCAGGTGCAGACATTCAGGATGATGTTGGAATGAAGGAAAACATGTTACTTACCTGCCTCTGCTGGCTTTGTAAGCAAGCATACAGCTACTTAACGTTTTGCAGTGTTGTGCAGACAAACATGCAATACTTGCTGTCATTGTTCACAACCAGCACAGATGTGAAGCTCCTGTCCTAGCAAGCCCTCTGTGCAACAGGCTACTGAGCATTTTACAAGATTAAGAGGTTAGGTCAGAATGTGGTGAAGTGGCTCGAGTTGTGATCCAAGGAACTCACTCCAAGAGGATCAGATACCTTCATGCATTCAATTCACGATCTTAACTAGATTTTCAAAACATTTTTTTCCTCTGACAGTCAAGCAATAAAATATTCCGAGGGAAAGCCTTTGCTTTGGAATCTACTTGAATTGCAGCTCCTTTAAATACTGCACTGGATCTTTTCCATTACGTTCTTTAATTTCCAAAAAAAGCTTAAGTACAGAGATACACAGCAATCCATTTTCTTCATATACTATCCACGAAGAGAACTAACTTCTCTTCCTCCCTCTGGTGGCAAACCCAGAGCTTTTTCTGCCATGGATGGATCACTGGGGCAACAATCAATTTATCACTCATCTCTTCAATTTCTTTCTCTCATACCCAGAGATAGGTATTATTGACACTAGAGAAGTGAAGCTGGATACATGTCAGAGGTCTTGAATAGTTCCTGATGCACAGGTGGTAGTTGGCCAGTACGACTTGTTCTGTAGCTTTGATAAATATGATCACCTTGTGCCAGCTAGTGTGTGATTTATGCATACAGCCCACCAAAGGAAGCATTTAAAAGTAGAAACAGCCTTATAGAAAAGTACAAAACTATTTGATACATGTTCAGCTTCAGAAAGCTTGGCATTAAAATGGAAGGACGTTTATATAATATAAAAGCAAGCTGCATTTTATTGTTTGCTTATAAAATTGTAATTTCTAATTTTAATTATTTCTAATTCCTCCTAAAGAGGCAGAAAACTTTATTCACCTGATTATCACACCGACCCCTTACCTTCTCACCAAGCTTTCTGAGGGCAGTCAGGATTTCCAGTTTCTGTTGGGTGTACAGGTCTCGTGGCAACTTCCCAACCATTAAGTCTCTGTCCATCTGCACACCAGGGGGAAAAAAGTCAAAATATATAAGCTTCCCATTATTTCACCCAACACAACAGCATGAGAAATGCAACAGCCTAAAAATATTATCAGTAAGCATGGACTCACAGCACTAAGGGTCGGAGCTATCTATGATTTAAAAGATGTCTGTGAAGTTTTTCTGAACATTCAGCAAATACTCTTTACCCCAATCTTAACTTACTTGATTTCTCCAGACTTGAATCTCTTTTTATCAAAGACTAATAATCATTTAAAATTACGTATTCACACATCACAGGTACATGGAGGAATCACACTTGATTTCACTTTATCCAGATCTTCATTTTAGACCTCTGAAACACCAAGGGCACTCTCCAGCCCTCACTACAATCAGACTTTCTATTTGCACTTTCCTCCATTCACTCTGTTAATCCCATTTTTGCTTTGAAACAGGAAGATAGAAGATAACTCAAGAAATACACATGGTTGTCCCCATTACCTCAATAAACATTTTAAACTGAGAACTTCTCCATCTCTTTTGGACTATACCACCAAGTTTTCTAGCACACTCAGTGTTTCCTTGCAATCATTACATACTTGAATCCAAACATAGCTTTTGCAGTAAAACAGAAGCCTTCACCTCTGCCAGCCTTGTCCTCAATTGCCTCGGCTGCTTCTTTGCAAACATTCTAATCACTTCTGGAGTTTTAAACGCTTGGCTGATGGCTGCTTGTATTGCCTGCAAGGAAAAGGGCAAGAATGACCAGGACTAACAGCAATCACGAACTACAGCTGCAGGATGAGATTAATGAGGGCTGGAGAGCATCATTAGTATCCTCTGCATCATTTGATACACAGAGCTCATCTTTTTTTTTGTAATCATGGAAATGAAATTTAAAAAAACATATTACCTTTATGGAGGGCTTAAAGAATCCTCTAATTAGTGCAACTAGACTGAGAAAGAGCTGTGAAACTCTTCATTCATGTTCAGATCTTAACTTCTAGTAATTTTCAACACATATATATTATCCTGGATTGTCCCTCACACCTTTTATATTAACTTGCATTATTTTATGTATTTTCTAATATTAAGGATCTGATATATTTAGTTTCTGCAATTTCTTACCGTGTTGTAATTCATCAATGGTTTTTTTCCCTTTTAAAATGAAGACACCTATCCAAGTTTTTTACATGTACAGGTGTATTAAATTATAAAAAACATTAGTTACATCTACATTTCACATAAAAATTACAGTAAATCAGTTGTATCTGTTTGCTGTTTCATCAACTCCAAGCAGAACATGAACTTCTTTTAGCAACACATCATCCTATCCTTACCAGTTGCATCCCACTGAGCTCATCCACCAAAGTCATATCTCCAGACATAATCTTCTTCAGGGAGTCGTTGAACTCACTCAGCTGCTCCAGAGTTTCTTTTTTGGTCTCTTCGTACTCATCTGCATCCAGCTCCTCTCTAAAAGGACCCAAGAAGACACATTAATTCACAGGATTTAACCTGAGCCCCACATGGACAAAGAGCACTGGGTGTATCATGGAGCTGGATTCCCCAGGCAGCACTGAGGTGTTCCCAGCTCTGCAGACTGCTCTGCTCTGGCCCTCCCAGCTCTTATCCAGCTCATGCATGCATGGTTTGCTCGGGTGTGCAGCCCTCCCAGCCACCAAGGTGGTTTGTACAAAGTCACTGATAATAAAAAATCCCTAATCATAAACAGGATACCCCACACCTGGAGCAGTATTTAAAAGTATTTTTGGATCTCAACAAAAATATGCGGTGAGATTGTCTTGCTCAAAGCTGCATTGAATGAGATTATCTGAGAAGCCTCTCTCCTCACCCAAAGCCATCCACTTAGTCAGGAATAACTGAGCCTGCAGTCTAAACCTTGCCCAATTCCCAGAACAGCACTACCACCCCTTAGCAGTTCTAATTGTTCTTGAAAAAGATACGTACTTCTTGGACAAGTTAGAACTAGAGTCAGAGAAAGCATGTAAACATAGGGTGTTTAAATGCAAGCACTACAACAGATAAAAGTCCAACCTTCTTGATAATTCACCATCTCAAATTGTATCAACCCACAGAAGACTAATACAAAATCACATTAAAAGTTAGACAAACTAAAAAGAAAACAATGCAAAAAAACCCAGGCATCCATAACTATAAGACAAACCACAAGAGCCACAAAAGTTATTTGTTCACTGCTATTAAAAATCCCACAGAAAAAATGTGATTTTTGTGAACAGTTATTAAAGTTTAAAAGTCACACTGAGATATAACATTTCAAAGCAAATACTGGGTACTTCTGCTTGCATTTTTCCCAAATAAACCTTTATTTTAATAAAGGTTTTTTAAAAATAATTTTTACTACCTGACATACCAATATCCTACCTAATTTAAAAACAGAAAGCCACAGCAAATCACAAAAATAAATACGTCACCCCCCAAGATTTTTGAAAGGTATCACTTTCTTCTGCCAACCACTTAAGAAAAATACTACTATATAAGAGGAAAGCAACTATTTTTATTACCTGCATTCTTCAAGATCTTGAAGTTGCTGCATTAATCTGTCCAACTGCTCCTCCAAGTTTTGTTTTAGTTTACTGGTCTCTGTTGTTCCTCTTGAAGCCATTTTCTGTTTTCACATGAAAATGCTGTTTTTACATGACACTCCTAAGAGAAAGTACACATTACTGTTTGTATCAACCACTTAAAACATATTAAAAATGCTCTAAATATGAAAATTATGCAATATCTTGTTGATGGAATGTTTAATCACAACACCCGGAGATCCTTGCAGTGCAAATACAGAAATGCCAGGCTGGGTGTACAGAATTATCTTCATAGCAAGAGGCGGTTCACCAGGGAAGTAACTCCAACAGCCACAGCACATAAAACAACCGAGTGTCAAACCAAGTAGCAATTACTGAAATAGAGAGGCCCCGCGATGTGAAACAATAGATTCGCCTCTTCCATGGCCCCTTGCAACACTATTCGGGAGACAGCCCGGGTGCGGGTGTCTGAAGCGTGCGAACACCTTCGGCAGCAGCACCGGCTGCAGAGAAGCAGCGCACTCGAGAGGAACCCCGCGCTGCCCGGGGCTCGTTCCGGGGCGGACACAGCGCCGGCGGTCAGCGGGACACCCCGCCCACCCCGCCCGCTCCGAGCGGCCGCGCCACCGCCGCCGGGCGCCGAGAAACGGGGCCCTCCCTCCGGAAAGGGGCGAGCGCGGAGCGCCCAGCGGCCTGCGGGCAGGGCGAGG
>VZTJ01002926.1:306021-318433 GCA_013397795.1 Orthonyx spaldingii | reverse complement strand
GGCGGGCGGCCGGGACAGGGCCGCGGGGGAGCCGGGACAGGGCCGAGGGTGAGCGGGCACAGCGCGGGCGGGCGGCGGGCACGGGGAGCGGGGAGCGGGGCCCACCGCGGACGGGCGGCGGCGGCGGGAGGGACTCGCTGGGCGGGGACCGGGCCCCGTGCAGGCCCCCGGGGGCGGGGAGCCGCGGGACGGTGTTACTGGAGCGTCGTGCGACGCCCACGTGGTGCTTATAGTCTATATATATAACGATATATAAACAGATTTGACAGATATTTGCCTCTGAAGCATAAATGAGATTGAGCAAAGCATCCTTACCTGCTTACCTCTGGAAGGTGACTGGCAGGTTGGGCTCCAGAGCCACCCCAACTCCTGCTGTAGGCATATTTTGATGTCTTTTAGTGCAAAAGCATGTCCAGTCCAGCTAAGCACTAACAGGACTGCGATCCGTACACACTAAATACTGGTAGAATTCTGTAAAAGCATGAAGAGAGGCCATTTTACTTTGTTTTTTCATCTTAAGTCTTTTTTACTAATATTTCATTTACTATTTGGCATAAGATACAATTAATTATTTTAAGACTGGTCTCAGTTTCATGGAACTAAACACCTTTGTAGAGATCTCTCTCATGTCTGTATAGATCCTACTGGTTTGCATCTTGTGGTCCAACTGCAGTAATTGGATTTGTGTCAAGCAGTGCCAAATTATATGTAATTCATCAATATTATATTATACAATATATCAGTATTATACAATAAGAATAGGCCTAGTTCCATATACAACTCAGACAGTGGCTGGGCTTTGATCATCCCTGGACCTTGTCTTTTTTGCCTCTCCTGGGATGTGCAAATTGCGTAGCTTTTCCCAAGAATTTTGAAGGTGGTTCCATAGAAAGCAGATCCCAGCTCTGATGGTGCTATGGTGGTTATGAGATAACAGTGAAGGTAATCGTGTCACTCATTACCTCTGATGTCACATACTTCTCATTTCCTCCGTTCCCTACATTAACCACGCAGCTCTTTTCTGTGCAAACAGTGCTACACAGAGGGTATCAAATTAGGAGACTGAGGGGATGTGCAGACTATGAAATTCTATGTATACTCTTGATGTGGAATGCTGCAAGGTGAGTTTATGAGGCAATGATTGCCTGTTTCTGGAAACTGCAAAATTAGCAGAATAAAAAGGGACATTTGACTGACTCTCAAAAAGGCACTCTATATTTTCATATTAAAATTTTCTGCCTTATTGCAGTTTTTTTTTTCCTAAGGAAAAAACCGACCTTCTTCAGTTTTGCAGCATGAGTCACTCTGTTGAAAGTAGGATTTGTACATTACAAAAGCAGTCTAATTCCTCTCCTCCCTGTTCCCATAGTAACACTCCTAGCCATGCCCCTGTGAAGGCTTCAAGTACCACCAGCCCTTCCACTGCTGAGCTACTCTGCAGTAATAAAGAATATTTTAAAAGTTTGTGAAACTCTTGAAAGCACAGAAGAGTACTAACACTTAGAAAATATGAAGCCTTGCAAGAGTTGCTTTTATCTGAGGGCTGTTTGAAGTTAGGACACAGTCACTGTTACAGGGTTTGGCTGTGATGGTGTCTCAGCGCTGTGGCTGCTGTGAACATCACTCAGCCTCTCTGAAACAGAGACAGAATGTCAGGGTGATCTTGTGGGAGTTTTCCAGGTGGTGATGTTGCTGTGGAAACAATGGCAGACAATTCCATGCTCTTCGGGATGCCTCAGACATCTCACAAACAGCAACAGCAGGAGAACGGCCCATTGCAGTTCTCCTTTGTTAGGCCAGGCTGTGGGAAAACATCTTGGCAAGCCAGAATATTCTCAGGAAAGAACACAGAAGCAAAAATGTGTGTGAGGTGCGAGGAGAAAGTGAAGTGTGAGGAGAAATTAAATGATAAATAGTGGAATTCCCTTATTTTCAGCAATTCTTAAGCAGCTTTCTGAAACTGAAGCTCAGAATTGGAATAGAACTGTGGTATTTTAGAAAAGAGGAAAAACCCCTGTATTTAATTGCTTTTACTAAACTTCTGTTAATTCACTATTCTTCTCTCACCTTTTCCGCTGGAACACCTAACAGTTTCTGCAACACAAACCAGACTGACTTTTCTCATGTTTAGTCCATAGCACTCTCTTCCCACATACCAGGCTGAATTCTATAAATTACCCCCCTTTACATTTTATATTTCAGAAAAGGTAAATAAATCTTGAATGAACAAATGTTGACACTGTTCTCCTCCAGAATTTAATACAGTATAATATGTGACACAATATTGGTTTTGTAGAGCATGCTGGAAAGGCTCACTGCAGTTTAGAGCAGGAGGATGGGGAACGGTTACAGGATGTTATATTTCTCCCTATATGCACTAGAAGGAAGTTACTTAACAAGGAAGTTCCCTGCCCACGTCTCTTGCTGGTTGATTGGCACTGGCATCTTGAAAACGGTGCAAAGCTCTAATAAAGTTTATCCTGCAGTCAGGACAGGTAATCTCTCCACATGAGGTTTAAAAGCATGAGCTGCTTCAGAGTGGGCAGTACGCCATTCTCTCTGGGCATGCAGCCTCTTTGCAGTCACTTCATATTTTAATCACTTAAAAATTGGACAATGAAGTATCACATGAACAATCACAGGCCAGGTGTTGATGGAAGAAAAATACAGCTTTCAATTTGATCTTGAAACTTTATCTTCTGCTTATTGGCAACACAAATAAGTAACTATAACTCTTTCTTAATCCCATTTCTTGTAGTGGCTGGTACCTGGCACCACCACTCTGCACGTGGCTCCGTGGCTGTGAGGAGCGGCAATGGAAGGTGCTGACAGGAAGACTGAAGTGGTACTGCTGGCCTGTGGGTCCTTCAATCCCATCACCAACATGCACCTGAGGCTGTTTGAGCTGGCTAAAGACTACTTCCATGAAACAGGTAGGATGGTAATTGATATCATTTAGAATAGCTTTGATAACCAGACACTTCAATGTTCAGGTGAATATTTTGTGTCTATGAATGCCTGTTTGACAGTGACAGGTATTTTTGCAAATGCTAATTAGATAGTGAAGCTGGTATGTGTTTATGTCTTATACAAAACCATGTAGGTCAACATGAGAGAACTGTCTAATATGTGTTGCTTATTATTGATTTTAATGAGCTAAAGCACAGGGTTTATAGGTTGTTTATACAAATATATCTTTCTAATATATTTTACTAACTCTTTCATTGTGCTGCTCTGACAGTGCAGAAGTGTGCTGTGTTTTTCCACTGGGCTGGCTATCAGCTGCCGTTGCACTGGATAATGGTTATGTCACTGGTTAAATACAATGCAGGGAAGTAACATCTGCTCAACCACTTCTCATGTTCTTGTGTGATATGTTTTTTTCCACAGGAAAATACAAAGTAATCAAAGGCATCATTTCACCAGTGGGTGATGCATATAAGAAGAAAGGTCTGATCAGTGCGAATCACCGAGTGACTATGGCAAAACTGGCTACAAAAAACTCAGATTGGGTGGAAGTTGATGATTGGGAAAGCTGCCAGAGTGAGTGGCTGGAAACACTAAAAGTTTTAAGGTATTCTTCAGCTAACCTCTAAAAAGTCTCATGAACCTATGGAACCTATATTAGGAATGGTGTTAATTCTAACAAAGTTGGGATAATTGCAGGCTAACTCCAAATGATATGAATAGACTCATTGAATTCAGAAGTACTGTTGATACGAGCATTGAAAATGAAAGATTGCATCACTAGTCCTAAACACACCAAAACTGAGCCTGTGAACAATTTTTAGGGTACATCATTTCTTAGGCATTATTCAGTTTTTGTGCTGAAAAGGTATTCAAGGGGAAGGACAGAGACTAGAACAGGGCAGACATGCTACACACGTTTCTCTCCTTTGACCCTGATTGTGCTGTACTGCCCATTTGTGTATTTAAAGATTGGCATGAGAATTTTCTGAAAGAATATTTTCTGAGTATTACATTTTTACTCTTTCAGTCATTGCTACTTCACTGAGGTTCTTATTATTAAAATGAATTTTTATTAAAAAAAAGGAACAAACCAACCTTGTTGTTGTTGCTTTGAAATCTTTGCACTTTTCCCACCACATGCCCAAGCTCTCACAAGTGCCTTTTTCCACAGATCAGCTCTTGGTTGGCCTGTCTGTAAAAGTACTGCAGGACGAAGTAGAGATAGGTTCGTTAGTAGGCCATACTGTCCCAATTTTCTCCTACATCTCTAAAATACCTAAAATACATCTGTTTTGCAGGTATCATCATCAAAAGCTTTTATCTCCTGATGTCACTAGTAGTCTGCAGGTTGCTGTACCCATAACTAAGCTGGGACGGAAGAGAAAAAAGGAACCAAATAGGCATGAGCCCATTCAAAAGAAAAGTCGGAGTCCAGATGTAAAAAGTTAAGTCTGTTTGCAAATTAAATGGTTAATTATACTTGTTATTTCAAGAGAATTGTAGTGATGAGTAACTTTTATGGTAGCTGTTGGTTCTGATGTCACTCAGTAACTTTATTCCCTTAAATTCCTCAGCATGAGGCAGTAGATCCTTTAAAGAACTCCCATAACCTTTACTCAGAAAAATCCTCTACTCAGGCTACTAATTATAAGTTATATACCCCGAATCTTTTTTTAAATTTCATTCCATTGTCTCATCTTAACAAAAGATACAGAGAGAGAGAGCTAAGAAATTAGATGTCAGTGTCAAGTTTGCTAAAATCTGGTGGTCTAAACCAAGCCCTGTTTCTCACTTGATTTTCTCTTTTAGGTGTCCCACAGGTTAAACTGCTTTGTGGAAGTGACATGCTGGAATCTTTTGGGATCCCCAATCTGTGGAAGTTGGAGGACATCACTGAAATTGTGGAAAAACACGGCCTTGTGTGTATCAGTAGGGCTGGAAACAATGTTCAGAAATTCATCTACGAATCTGATATTTTGTGGAGACATAAGGATAACATTCACCTTGTGGAAGAATGGATCACAAATGATATTTCCTCCACCAAGATCCGGAGAGCCCTGCGGAGGGGGCAGAGCATCCGGTACCTGGTGCCTGAGGTGGTGCGGGCGTACATCGAGCAGAACAAGCTGTACAGTCCCGAGAGCGAGGACAGGAACGCCGGCGTGGTCCTGGCTCCCCTACAGAAACACAACAGTGACTCCAAGAGCTCACAGGCACTGAACAAATAACCTACTCTCTGCTGTGGAAAAACTACACTGCAGAACTGCAAAGTGTGTTTTCTAGGGCTGGGTTGGGTTTTTCTTCGGTAAATAGTGGGCTAATTCTGTAGTTACTGATGAGGTTTGGTGCGTTTAGTGATTGGACCTACACAACCTTTTTCAAGTTCAATAATAAGATTTTCACATTTAAACATTTTGTCCCACTGCAGTGAAGTGAGTATAAGAATTCACATCAGCACATGAAAATTGCCAGTGTATAAGCAAAACAAATGAAAATGTTCTGATTAGTTTTAACTCAAACTGCTCTACTATTTATAAAACAATAACACAAATATTTTTAATAAGTTACAGTGTCTTGACAAAATTATCTGACTTCAAGATGTACCATTTACTTACAGTAAATCTAGGTAATTTTTTTTTTTTTTAACTTGTCAACATGTGGTTCACCTCAAAAAGTTATTTATTTAGCTCTATCCTGGAAGGGAAGAATTTCCTCCTGGCTGAAGTGGTGCTAGGTACAGCATACTTTGAGCTGCTTGCCTTTGAGATATACAGCTGCTTGTTTGCTGTCATGCAATTTGTTTCCAGAAATGTCTTGTGGTTCACTTTTCCGTTCTTGTTTCCGGGGCTGTATGTTAAGCTCGGTATTGTTTCTGATGGGAGGACAAACCTACCTCAGAAACCACTAAAAAATGGTTTATAGCCATTGATATAATAGATAGAAATTAATAATAGTGTCATTGCACTAATCCTGAGACACTTGTCCCTTTATTACAAATAATACATTTATTTCAAATAATAAAGTATCTTTTACTTTTGAGCCATAAGTAGAATATACTTATATATAGCCAGAATTGTTTTCTGTTACTAGAGTTGAGAGACAATGGTAGGATATCAATACTGATCATAAGTGAAATATATGTTGTTGCTAGAAATCTGGTTTTGAATCTAACAGTATATTGTCTGTATTATGTGAACATAAGCTAGAGAGGCACTGTGACTGTTACGGTGATATAATTCTGCCTGCCTTTATTTGCTGTTATCCCATTTTTGTTTGGATTGTGTGCCTTTTTAAGAATGCCAAGGTTTGCAAGCCACTTTTTCATGGGTCAGCAGTTCTTTCATGGGATCTCCACAAGATGACTCTGGTGACGTTTTTCAGATCAGCAAGTCCAGCTGAATGTGAGACTGCCCAGGCAGGCGGCCAGGATGCTGTTGGGCAAGTCTAGAACCAGGGACGTGTTCCACATCCTGACTGACTGCTGGGTACGGATCCTCTGTTTCACTGGTGGGATCCAGGGACCTGCCTGTCCCAGCACTACAAGTACCTGCACTCTGGCCAGCTCCTGCTCCAGTCAGTTACAAACACCAGCACCACAACCAGTGCTGGGGCTGTTCAAGGATGTCAGACACGTAAAACTTGCAGGAGTGGACTCTTGTCAGACCTTAAAGAGAACACTGGGCCCTTTCACCACACGTGTCATTTAGACTCAAAATATTTCATTAATACTGCAACAGCAGCAGGACCCACTTGATCTGCCTCTGTAATATGGCTGCATCCCTAAGGGAATGTGTTAGATGCTCAGTGCTTCACAGCAACTGGGGTGGAAATGGAAAAAAATATTTTCACAAAAATAAAATCAGGAAGTTGAAGGGAGAAAGAAATGAACCATCCTAGGACGTGGCCAGGGCAGTAGGCAGTTCTTAGAAGCTCCATAGGCAATTCTATGGCTGAGGCTTGAATGAGAAACCCTAGTGCCCTTTAGAGGTCTTCATTTGAGGTTTAAATACTGATTTACAGAAAGAAGGACCACACCCCAGACTATCTGCAGAATTTAAATTATAATGTTATATCTGGTCTTTGACACAGAACTACCAAGTACCCACTTCTCTTTGCTTGTGAGTGTCAGTAGTATTGCAACAGTGCTTTACTACCATAACCTCATAGGACCAAATTATGGGTGAAATGTTACCATTGGAGTCCAGAGGAAACACTAATTTTCATTTTTCTGTGCCATTCTTGGTTTAGTGTAGGTTAGAGAACAATATCCAGCTGCAAACAGGAAACAAGCTTTGACGTCCCCAGTTCCTACTGCCATGGTTCTGTGACTCATATGGGCCAAACCACCAGCTCCAAAAATGGAGCTAAAGTTTGGGGAAACTGCTCTGCAAAATGTTATGCTGCCTTTTCAGCCTAACACAAGTCTGTAAATAAATAGATGTAGTAGGTATAGGTGTGTTTCCTCGCCTCTAAATCTGTTATTTCCTCGCTTACAAATTCCCTGTCCTGTCTCTTGAAAGTCAAACATTTTTTATTCATTTTTCAAAACACATTGCTGGGTCATCAGGGATTTCTGTCACTTCTTTGCTGAAGGTGAAGTCCAACACTGAAGCTTATCTGCTGCATCATGTACTCTGCTGCCTATGTGCTCTGCCACAATGTGGAGCATCTAATGAAGCATCAGTGGGGACAGCTCCTGGATCAGCTCTCCTTTACGTGTCCAGAACAGAAAGCAAAGCCAGGAGCTTCACCTCCTATATACACAAGATTACTTTTGGAATTCTGCTTCCAGACAAACCAACATGATACAATTCTTCTCCCCGTGTCATAGGTGTTGCTTTAAAATTTGTTGATATATTACAATCCACAGTTTACAGTCAATCCCTGTCTGTTCAAGTACAGCATGTCTTTACAGGGGTACATCACCTTTTCAACAAATATCTGGATTTCAGATCATAAAGCCCCAGATCTAAGAAATGTGCAGGAAATCTTAGTAATTACAAAATCAGTCCCTTTAAAATATACAAGATGGACATAAATGGTTTAAACCAGTTTTTGGCTTGCATTGTGGCTCTTGAGCTATTAACATTTGCTCCACACAAAGATTTCAGACACGGTGAACTTTTCCCTCCAACCCAGCTGAAGCCATTCTGCAAATACCCTCTGACCCATTGGCTCAGCAGTAGCACCCTTCCCCTCCAGCAAAAAGGTCCTGGGATGTAATCCCACCCACAGGCTGCCTTATAAAAGGCCTGTCTAGGAAACTACTTCTGCATTTTTCACTGGATCTTCCTTCTACTGTCTGGCAATGCCTGTGGATTTCAGTGGAACTTGGAACCTTGTCAGCAATGACAACTTTGAAGGTTACATGGTGGCCTTAGGTAAGTGAAAATACCTGATATTTCCTTCCTCCTTTTCCCCATAAGGATCTTGGATTTTAAGGACTGCCCTTCATTTCACCCTATTTGAGGTATAGAGTGCAGAGAGTTCTTGTTAATTCTTTCATTGCCTTTCCTCTGACAAAGAATGAGAACAGGCATTAACTTCTTGCTAAGAGGGGGTTAAGTCTGAAACCAAGCTTGGGTGTCTCTGTGGGGGAAAACAACTCTCCAGGAATCTTCTGTCCCAAAGTCCTGGAAATGTTACATAGGAATTGTGCAACAATTGAGTAAACTGGTTTTTAAAGAGTAAATGGTACAAGAGGACAACTTAATCTGTGTGAAATGCAGATTTAAACAAAAAGGGTTCCAATAAAACAACAAAATGCTGCATAGCAGTAGGGTCAAACGACCTAAAAAGTGCTTCTGGTAGTAATAAAGGTTAATTCCTAGCTGCCAGGATGGCTGGTGATAAATACAACTCTGACGTTTTTGCCTCCTGTCCAAGGTATTGACTTTGCAACACGCAAAATAGCAAAAGTGCTGAAGCCTCAGAAAGTGATCAAACAAGATGGTGATTCATTCTATATCCATACCACTAGCACATTCAGAGATTATTTGCTTGAATTCAAAGTTGGAGAAGAGTTTGAGGAAGATAATAAAGGCTTGGATAACAGAAAATGCAAGGTAAGAATGAATATATAAGAGTCTGTGACAAAATTAAGATGCCGTGATCAATCCAGATACTTGAGCAGAAATTGTTTCAAGAATAATATTTGTAGTGCAAGACAGTGGTAAGAGCCTGAGTGACAAGACAAGAACTGTCATTTTCACTCAGGAGTACTATCTAGATCCTCTTTTATCCAGGAAAATGCACATTTTCTATGAGTATTTTGCAGAACTGAGACAGACATGCAGAAACACTTTTTTCTTCCCTGTTCTACAGAGCCTCGTTACCTGGCAAAATGGCAAACTTGTCTGTGTCCAGACTGGTGAGAAGAAGAACAGGGGCTGGACTCACTGGCTTGAAGGAGATGACCTCCACCTGGTATTAACTTCAGATTTCTACTGTATGACAAAAATTAGATTTATAGTATGGTCATGGTGTGCTCAAGTCTTCTAGCGCTGTAGGATGTTTAATGGGTGGTACATAGTGAGCACATTCTGCTTTGAAACAGCTTCATTGTTTCACTGTAACGTGTAGTTAAATTCGGAATGTTCAGCGTAAGTTATTAGCATGGCCAGAGTGGTGGCAAAGGATCTATGTTCAATTTTGGAAGTTCCTTTGATTACTATATCTATCTATATATATCTGTGTTCTTGGGGCTTTTGTTCTTTTGTTTGGTTTCTGTTTATTTGTTTGGTGTTTTTTGTAGGAGCTTCGTTGTGAGAACCAAGTATGTAAGCAGGTCTTCAAGAGAGCTTGAATCCGTGAGTGTGCTGGGTCCTGCCTGCAGGGACAGCTGTGCATGGGACAGACAAGAACAGACTCCTGCACTATTAACCTCAATGGTCTGAACTTTCTGGCTCAGGAAATAACTCTGCTGTTGCCAATGTTAAAGGTCTGATTTTTGCTAATAAATGCCCTAAACCAAACTAATCTTAAGTACCTTGCTTTTGAATATGTTTTTGGAGGAAAAAACCCCAACCCAAAATGTAAGTGATGACGCCTGGGTCTTTAGGTAATAAAAAGTCAATTAAAACAAGAAAACCTGCCAATTCTAAGAGGCATGTCAACATCAAACAAAACAGGGGGAGTGGAGTGCTGATAGGGAAGGGAAGGTAACAAATAATGAAGCAAACAACAAAAGGTATGGATTTATTTTTCAAAATGCTTCTCTTTAAGATAAGACTATTACTTTACTTTCTTGGGTCTTACAGATTGTAGTGTGAGGCCCCATATTATGCTATAGCTGCTTTGTTCTCAAAAATAATTGAGCTTACCAGAGGAAATCAGCCTATGGTCAAATCCCAGAACCACAAAGATGGGTCCGAGCGATCCATGGAGATTCCAGTCTGCAAAATAATTGAACTCTGTAAGCACGTATACAGAGGGAAAACAATACTGCTTTTAGTTCAGCTTTATTTGCATACAACTGTTCAATTAGATTAAATGTTTTTCTTTGTGACCATGTGCAATATTGCATAGAAAAGTAGGGTTTTTTTCTTGTGTGAACATGTAAGTTGTCATATAAACAAGGCATTTACAAATTAAATGAGTTGTTGCATGTCCTTGGTTGCACATTCTTGAAGAACTGTAGCTTGAGTGTAGTAACTTAACTACGTCATATGAAAAAAATTAGTCCCTGGCATTTTGACGCAAGTAGCACCACCTTTCTGATACATCTTATCAGTTCTAAATGCTTAAAGCCAGCAGCAGTCAGACAATCTGCTTAAGCATGGGGGGCTTTTGGTTAAATTGACCCCCTCCCGTAATTACTAGACTTACATAAATTTAAGCTGGTTTCCAAAATAAAAAGAAAAGAACTAATAATCTTTATACAGTTAGGGAAATGTGGGGGCCAACAGTAAAATGCCTGGTGTTTATTCTATGGATGCTGCCAGCTTCTTCCTTCTGGAACTGAGTGGCTTCATTTGCTTGAAAACAAAATTGCTGTTAGAATGCTATGTTAGTAAAAGTCACAGATTTCTGAGCGGGCAGCAGCCCCGCTCACATCCGTTAACAACACGCAGCAGCAGGCGGAGTTTCCGTGCCACCGGATGGCGCTTCTGCAACGCGCTGCTCTGCTTTGAACTTGTGCAAAGGGTTCGGGCGTTGAACAGCGCAGATATCCCAAACCCACTGCTGCTCAGCTGTGCTCTCCAGTAAAAGCGCTGCGAGCAGCAGTACACAAAGGCAATAATGACCTTGAAAGACAAGAACAGAGCTCCCCAGAGAAGCACTTGAAGGGCTTTATTCAAAGGTGTTTCAGATCAATTATCTTTAAAAAAATCCCAAGGATATAAACACAAAATGAAGTGTAATCTAAAAATCAAAGGTAACAATATACATCTATTCTATAAAAAGACTGGCAATATATATTATGATCCAATTATTCACAAAATTATTGGTTTCCTTTCTGAGTACCCTGGTTGAGTCATCAAAATATTTTGTTCAAAAAAATTTGGGTCAATAAAATACATTAAAGATGTATGTAAAAACACAAGACCAAATATCCTACCTGCCTCGTCTATGCATTTGAAAAAATGGATCAATTCTATTGCTACGTAATTATTTGCAGTGTGTATGAAAATATGTCCTAATTGCACATACAGATCAGTTTGGTTCCATCTTAAGAACATCCTGTTGTCCAGCTTTTATGGGATGCTGTCCCTTGCTGACTCAAATCACACTGCCCCGTGCACAGCTCACTGTTCAGGTCAAATTATTAGTGACTGTTCATCCTGGGCTAACAACTTGCCGGTGCATCTCACAATTCGTTTATCCTTTGCCAAAAGAGCAACTTTAACTCTTTCATCTACGTGTATTATAACTCAAACAAGCTGAGCTGGGGGTGAACCTCCAATGTACTTACATGTAACCTGGCCGGTTTGTTCTACAGGTGAGTTTCATTTCAAGTGTGAGGGAAAAGATTAATATCTTCCAGAAAAATACTGTTTTGTGATATAATGAGGGAATTAGGTACAGAAAAGTTCGTAATAAACAAAAAAATACTTCATGTTCAAACTACACTTAGAAAAGGCCCGAGACCAAGTGCTCAATGGGGTCTTAGGATCTTGTTTTTTCCTTGGTATGTTACTCAGCTCGCAATAATTAGATTAAGGTCCTGTGTATTCTCAATCACTCGTCACTGAGAAGGGGTTAACATTTACAGACCCATTGGAGAGGGAAAGCTTCAGCAGCTTGACTCTCCCTGGGATCGCGGCATCCCTGAGCGGGACCAGCCCCCTTGCCGCCCTTGTTCCCGCCCCTCCCGGAGCCCACAGGGACACCGGAGCCGCCTGCCCCGAGCCCCTTACGAGCCGCCGGTGTCCCTTCCTCAGCCCTTCACGAGCCCCGGGCCCGCCCTTTCCCCTCACGGGCCCCGGCCCCGCCCTTTCCC
>VZTJ01002926.1:272759-305867 GCA_013397795.1 Orthonyx spaldingii | reverse complement strand
GGCGGGCGCGGCGCGCGCGCGGCCCCGGCGTGCCCGGCCCCCCGGGGGTCACGTGACGCCCAAGATGGCCGCCGCCGCCCTGTTGTTTTGATGAATAATCTCTGCGCGGGGCAGCGGCCGCGGGCGGGCGGGGGCCGGCGCCGGCGGCTCTGAGGGGCGCGGGAGCACCGGGAGCGCGGCTTCCCCTCGGCCGNGGTCGCCCCGGAGATGCCCTTGTGAGGCGGCCCGGGGGGCAGCGGCGGCGGGAGAGCGCTGCCTCGGAGCGGCCGGGCGGAGGAACGCGCCCTCTCTCCGGGCACCATTAAGAGGAAGGCGATGGAGGAGCTGAGCGCGGACGAGGCGAGTGCGCGGGGCCGGGGCCCGAGGGGCGGGCGCGCCCCGCGGGAGGGGAGGGGGCTGTGCTGGGCCCTGCTCGGACCCCAGGCTGGCGTTTGGCTGTGCAAGGAGCGATCCTGAGAAGCTCTGCCTTCGCCCCGTGTCTGTGCTCGGTGTTTTTCGCTTTCCCCCTGTCTCCGGGCTGTCCCTGACCCGCGACCCTCGGCTCGGCCGTGGGCTTGGGTTGCTGCTCTCCTGGTCAATTGTTTATTCTCTGCTTCCATCTGCCAGGTAGCCTTTGTCTGCAGCGTGTTCCCTCTCTCTGACCAATACTAGGCGTTTATGTGTTCGTTGTGTGTAATTTCAAACAACCAACCTTTTAACACAGTAAAGCACTTTAAATTTTGCTTCCTTAGACTCTTTGCTGAGAAGCAAGATGGGTGTGTTTGTGGTCTTATATTTAGTATCATTTCTTCCTGAAGCAGCTTAAAACAGGCTTGTCAGTTTTCCAGTGTTTCCTTTGATTTTCTTTATTTATTCAAGCTCTTGTCTTTCACTGAAGAATTCTAATGTTATGCTGTAATTGGCAAACATCTGTCTATAAAGTATATATTCTATTTACTTGTTTCTTTCTTTTAAAGGATGCTGCTTTGCTTTTTTTTTTTTAATATAGACTAAGATCTTAAGTTTTGCCCATATATTAGAGGACTTCCAAATGAATTGTGTCCTGGATATATCAGGATCCAGGGAGTTTCCCACTGTTCCAGTGTAATCCTGAGATCATGTAAGCTTGGAATATCTCATATCTTTAATAATTTCATATTAATGTGTATTGCCTGCATACAAAATGTGTTGTATTGGACCTGCTGCAATACAAGCTCAGCACTGTACATCTGTTCCAGGGAGGATCAAAAGAAGTTATTTTTATTCTGTCCATGTCTTGCAGTGGGACTGTAGATCAGGGTGGCTGCTGTTGTCACTCAGATTTGTATTCCAAAAGTTGGGATGTTTTTGATGATGTTGTCTGTCACGATTTAGCAATCCTACTGTGTTGCATCATGATCTAGGAGAAAATACTTTGTGATGTTTACTTGGTGAAGGTGCTCACGCTCTGTGGAAGCAGTGAGAAAAGGAGTGCAGTTCCCATGTTGGGAAGAGCAGGATGGGACTCTGGTGTTGTAAGTCTGCTGTGAAAAAGGATCTCCAGCTGTGCAGGTGTATTTCATGGGTACTTTGTTTACATGCAATTATTCTCATTGTTAAACTGCCCTGATCCTGCGGTGTTTTATGATTAATTTCAGAATTATTTAACCTATGTAGGCTTATTGGTGTCAGTGCCTCAACACATTACTGACATCATCAAAACCACTGCATCATGGGTCTGAGGCTGCAGGAAAGGAGTTCTCCAGTGAGGACTCAGCCCCCTTTTTGGCAAAATGTTTGTCTCTAGTGACTTCTCCGCGTCCTTCTTGTCCAGTTCAGCAAGGATCAAACCAAATGGTCTTTTAGGTGATTGCTTGAGACAATCTTGTATCATTTTAACAGAGTCACGGTGTCACTTCTTGTTATTGATGGATCCCACACTGAAAAGTCAGAGCCAAGTCGATTTTAATATTCCTCCGCATCTCCACTATGCTGTTATTTTGCACAGTGGGCCCTGGATCAGACTATATTGAAAAATAACCTTCTGGAATATGCTATATGTGACTTCTTTAGATTCGGACTTTTTTCAGGCAGTGACTGAAAGGTGAAAAAAACACTTAACGGAAGTTTAAATTAATTGCAAGGCTCTTACAGATAAAGTTATTTTCTGTTATCAAACCATAATTAAATATGACACTAACTGGTTGCAGCTTAAAAAGGAGATACACAATTGACCATACATATATTTTAGTTTCAAGAAGATATTTTCCCCTCCTATCAACAGTGTCTCTCACAGACATTTTCTCACTGTTTGCTTTGTTAATGCAGTAAAAGTTGTAATTCACATAGTAAAATTTTTAGGAGGGGGAAAAATTTTTCTTCTTAGTCTGTGAGTTTTAGTACAGTAGATAGCACAAGATGAGAACAGGGACTTCACAGAAAAAAAGCACAATCTAGCTAAATGTAGCATAAAGTGGGAAAGAATGACATGAGTTTGTCATCTTCCAATACGTACGTGATTTTTGAGTAGCATTTTCTGAGCATAGAACAGGACCACTGTCACCAGAAAATGAAACATTTCTTAAACCAGTTTAACATGCTCTAATGAATACAAGAAAAATAAAGCTATCCATTCAAAATACCCTTTATTGTACAGATTTGGAAGTCTTCTACATTATGGTTGAATAATCATTATTTCTTTAGAGCCTCACTAAGCAGTTGCCACTATAGCAGATAGTAATACAGATTTTTTTTTTAACTGGGAATGTGTGAGCCTGAAGGATTAGCCTTGCTGGTTGTATCTTTATTACCTGGTGCAAAGTTAAATTACCAGTCAACCATCTTTAACAGAGTGCTATTTTTACATTTTCTGTTGTGGTGCATGCAGCTAACACCTTTCAAGAAGTCCATTTAGATAAAAAATGTATTTCTGAAAACTGCTATGCATAGACATAGTCCAGATGTGTCCAGCAAAAACTGTACTAGACTGTACTAGTTAAATAGCAATATGCTCCTCCTATTCAGCCAATTAGATTTTTTTAAATTAGGCTTTTAACCTGTGTGTTCTGGAGCTCTGCTCTGCAGGGAAGATGGGCTATGGAGCAAGCAGTGCCCATGTAACAGTTAGGACTGAATACCTTGTCACTATTAGGTAACATAGTGACACATAACAGCTTTGTCATATGTCACTGGCTCAGGTGTTTATTGCTGAAATCGAGGGTTGGGGATTATTCAAATACCCTAAACTTCCCTAAAAGTTTATTTAGAACCCCCAGCTTTGTGCTGCTTCATGGTAATTTGGGGAGTCATCCAGTGTGAAATGGGAACAGGTTAATTGGAGGGACCTGCCACACTTCTGACCTGGTATTTGTGTTATGTGAAGGCAACAGGTTGGGGTCTCCTTTGTGCCTAATGTTGTGCAAACAAGCTGTGTCTCCTGAGTGCCCAGCTGTGCCTCAGCATAAAGCCCATCCTCTCTCCTCTCCCTGCTGATCACCCTGGATGGAATGTGTCCACCAATTCTATGCTCTCTTTTCACTTTTTTCAGCCTGTACTTGGCCTTTTTAGGATAGTATCTGTTTCTCCTCTTTTGTCTCTTACTTAAAACTTCCTAGTTTTCAGATCAAACTTCAGATTCCTGTAATAATTTTATATAAACCTGGAGGAATATGATAGCCTGGGGTATCCAAGAACCAGATCTGGTCTTTAACATGTGCTCCATGTACCCTCATACGTACTAGTTTTACTTAAAGGTAAAGCTGAACAATTTATTTCTGCATTAAGCTCCCCTATTTTGCTTGATAAGGAGGAAGGATTAAAGATTCTATTCATAGCTATTATTTGAGTCTTAAAAAAAATTCTAGCTACCTTGCACGTTCATGTGGTGACAGCTGTCGTGGAGGGAGATGTAGTTCCAGACACTGTTTTCCCACAGTTTTTGAAGTCTGATTTAATTTGATCTGTTCTTCTTCTTGTTGGAGTAGGTTTCACAGGCCATTAAATGATACAGCAATGTAGTGTAGACATTGACTTGACACAAATCTTTTGTTCACTCTTTCAGTTGCCTGGCAGTTCTTTAGGACTATGAGCAGAAATGAAAACTTTTAAGTTGTGTGCAATGCTTGAGTGTCATAATACAAAGAGAATAACAGGAATTGCTGATTTTTGCAGGGAATTGACATCCTCAAATATGATACTTTTATTTTGGGCCTATTTCAAGCTGAAGATGTAAGCTTTGGGCACAGATCCTGTGAGGCAGCCTGCGATAATAAATAATTTATTTTCTGGTTTTCATTTATGTGAAACTTGAAGCATTATAAATTTAGTTTTATAAGTTCTATTTTGTCTGTTTATTTCTCATGTATAATGTTAGTGTTATGTGATCACATACTGTTTTTAATAAATAGGTTCGTAACGGTTTTCTGTAGTTGGCTTTTGAAGGCAGATGCTTCTCTGTCTTAAAAGTAATGCAAAAAACTGTTTTTTAAATTCTTTATGATGGAATGCCTCTAGGTGATAAGAGGATGTTCTTTACTCTGTCTTGTCAAGATGCTTGTGTCCAGCACACAAGATCCATGTTTTTGGTGTTGCAGTTCTGTTTTGGATTAATTTGGACAGTGGTGGTCTTGAATAACTTTCAACCGGACCTTCTTTAACACGGGTGTGTTGGTATCACGTGGTATGAAATTGAAGCAAAGGTCACATTCGTGTTGTCCCTTTTATCACATTAATGTGGTTTGTCAAATGCCAAAGTAAATGGGAGGAGTATTGCAGGTTTAGAAATTGCTGAGCAGTAAATGTTAAACTGGTCTTACACAACCCCTCGGGGGACAAACAGCATTCCCAGTGCAAAAGGTTTTCCAATGCAGCAAATACGTACTCAAAATTTGAATATGGAGGGTACTGTAGTGCCGTGACCCAGAGCAGAGGAAGGGCAGCAAGCCCAGCTCTAGGGAGCAGGTTTCAGGTAAGGCTTCGGTCTTTGCCCTTGCAGGAACCGGCTGTGCAGACAGAGCTGTTCCCTCGGGGTTCTGTCCCTGCAGAGTGCAGAGCTGTCCACTCGGGGTTCTCTGTGTCCACTCGGGGTTCTCTGTGTCCACTTGGGGTTCTCTGTGTTCACTGGGGGCTCTCTCCCTGCAGATCCGTCGCAGGCGCCTGGCGCGGCTGGCCGGAGGCTCCTCGTCCCAGCCCAGCACCCCACTGACGTCCCCGCAGAGAGAGACCCCGCCGGGGCCGCCGGGCGCAGCTCCAGCGCCGGGGCCCTCGCACAGCCTGGGCCTCAACGTGCACAGCATGACCCCAGCTACCTCTCCCATCGGTGCATCAGGTAGGCTGGCAGCTCCTGGCGAGCTTACCGTGTCTGTGTGCATTCCCTACACAGCTCCTTTACAGCATCCACCCCTACTGCTGCTACTTCTGCTCTCACTGGAAGGAATTTTCAGAAACAAATGTTGCAAAATTGCGAATAAAGGTACTTTTTGTTTTAATCTTCCAAGTAATAAATGGTTTTCCATTTATTCCATTTACAACTGTTTTCCAGGTGTGAGTAAACTGATTGATTTCAAATTGTCCAACTTAGGACAAATTGACGTGTTTTCCAGTATTGTGATCTTTATCTGAAAACTTAAATTGCTTTGCATACTAAGCTAAGAGGTTCACAAAACCATCCTAAAACAAATGTCAAGATGGTTCTAACCAGGTGTTCAATATGATTTCTAATACTTTAATAGATATGGTTAAACTGGGGAATGGATCAGGAAAAAATGTTGGTAACAGTTTATCTTGTGTGTCTATGTAACATAAATGAAGACTCAACTAATGCTGTGTGGTTTGCAGCAGTTCCTTTCAGCAGCAGACTAAAGTGACTGCAGAGGATTTTAATTCATTTGGACATACAGAGAGCAGCTCCAGCAGAATAGTGTCCTTGTAAGCATCCATTGTTCTAAGGAGTTGCTTGTCATGGTGAGATCACACATAGGAACCAATTTCATGGAAAATATAGTTATTTTGTATGTATTTTGAAAATACCTTGGAGAACCTAAAAACGGTGTTGTCAGTGACAAATGGAACTTTAGGTGTCAGGTATTCCATTGTGTACCTGGTCTAGCAGAGTACAGATGCAAATAAATTCTGGAAGATCTGTGTGAAAAGATGGTGGGTAGAGTTGAGGAGGGCTGTTAATGAGTGCTGCAGCATCACTGAAACCCAAGTGGACTCAAGAATGTTGTTTGAATGTTATTTATGAATGCTAATACCCAGCTACGGCCCTGAAGTTACTAACCAAAGCATAAAAGCTTTGAACAAAATGAAGTAAAGTTTATATTTAGCAAATGTTTTGTGATATGTGCAGTTTACATGTGCATTCTGTGTTGTCTTGCTGTGCCTTTCTGTGTCCTCAGTTCTAGTGCACAGGCTGCTTGTTAGTCTGAATGCTAATGCAGATTAATGTTACCTGGAGCATCTTTTCCACTTTTCGTTTGAAGATCTAAGTATTTTCTGGATACTGATTTCCAGTCTAATAAGGAGACTTAAATATAAACTATTTTTATACCAAGGGAAGTACAGAGCAGTAAGAATGAAGTGACTTCTCCTACCTCCCATGCTGATCATTCACCTTGCATTGTTACTGAATGCAAGGCTTGTTCTGCATTATTTGGAATTATGGGTATAACTGTCCTCCTACCACACTGGGGTGTAACACTTGTCTGAAGAGGTCTTCCCTGCAAAGGGAGTCTCTCTGTTCCAACCCTGCTGCTCATCAGCCCTCCTCCGAAGTCATGCTGGTTGTCCTACACTGTGTGCACGTTGTTAGCACTTCTTGGACGCTGATTTTATTCTTGTGGAGAAGGAAAAGTACTGCTGATCTCCCAGTAAATTGTGGGAGTATATGTGTCCTGTATCCTCACCTAAGTTAACTCCGCTGTCATGGCCCAGTGTTGAGTCCTGTTCTGATAGGACAGTCTTTAGAGGGGCTCTGACAATGTCTGAAGGTAGTAGACAGGGCAATCTTATAAGAGATCAGTTTTTATAGAAGTGAATCTCCGAGTACTTCTTGGATGCAAGTTTATCTTTGTTTAATGCAGGTAAGCATTCCTACATTGCTGCTGCAAGGGGAGGTAGAAAATGTGATTATCTGTAGTCAAATGTGAATATTATTAACACTTATTTCCTAATGCACTGCTAAGAATATTTAAGAGCTGGATTGGAAAACAGTATTTCCTCTCCTTAGTGTGTAGTGCCTTCTCACTTCTGTCGTAGTAATCTTGGTGGTGCCTTTTCTTTAGGAGTAGCCCACCGAAGCCAGAGCAGCGAAGGAGTGAGTTCACTCAGCAGTTCTCCATCAAACAGCCTTGAAACCCAATCTCAGTCCCTCTCTCGGTCTCAGAGCATGGACATTGATAGTGTCTCCTGTGAGAAAAGGTAAAAAATGTAGCTTGTAACAGCTGGCAGATATGGCACAGACCTCTTACCGGGACAATACTCTGCCCTTTCTCTCTCCCAGCTGTGTTAATGCAGTGGGGATAGTGCTTAAAAATTATACACTGTTTAGACTACTGTAATGCTTTTTCTAGTCTGGTTTTAATAGGAATTCCTGACCTAAAGTGGTAAAAGACAAAACATTATCTTAGACATTAAGAGATGAACATGTCTGGTGGGGATGATTCAGCTACTCTATTTAAAAGACAAAGGTTGTGGGATGTGATAGCTGTGTAGTTTGTGTTGCCTGCTGAAGAAATTTAGAACTCAAATGTAATATGAGAAACATTTATCAGCTAGTGATTTTAACTGTTGTTTATGCATTGCTTTCTCTGCTGCATCTGCTTAAAAGGACACATTTTCAGTCAGCATTTTACAGAGGACTCTCTGCAGCTTTCTGCAAGTTAATGGGCTTTTCCCCTTATTTCCACTTGCAGTATGTCCCAGGTAGATGTGGATTCAGGAATTGAGAACATGGAGGTTGACGAGAATGATCGCAGAGAGAAGCGGAGTCTGACAGACAAGGTGAGGCTGGGCTGTGCTGCCTGGAGGAGGATGAGCTCAGTTCCCTCCATCTATTGAACACATGCTTTTGAGAGGATGGAGCTAATCCTGGAACTAACCCTCAGGTGTCATCTGCAAACAATTTCTTCTCTGCATTTTCTCATTAGAATTTGTGTGAGGGGGAAAAAAAAGGTCAAAACTTCCAATATCAAAGCTGCATTTTGATGTCTCAAATAGGTTTACAAAAGATATTTGAGAACTGTAAAGAAAATTATTTGTTCTATATTCTACAACAAAGTGAACTATTAATGCCCTCATCAATTTTTTAATACACAGTAGGCCTGAAGACACATTTTTTAAGGAACTTTTAAGATTGTTGCATGTTATTTGTATAGCACTTGGTGGTCTACTCACAAGGTACTGCTTCAAGTGTATGTTACGTAGGCTGGAGTAATGTTGTGTAATAAAGTTTTCTTCCAGATATTAAAAGAAAATCTGTAAGAATTAGCTATCAAGTTTTAGAGAGATGGTAGAATCCTTTCAAGTAGAAAAAGAAAGCTCTAATCCACTCCTCAAATTGTCCTTTTTATCATTTGATTTTAAGGCCCATGTGAAATAGAGTCATAAAGAAATGGGACATCAGTTTAGTGGAGAGAAGTTTCTACAACAGTGCTTGCAGTGCTCGTTAATGGCTTTGTTTATGCTGCCCTGTCAGTAATAAGGTCAGTTGGTAAAAGTCTGGCCTGAAGCCACGCAGGAGCAGCGCTGCCTTCACAGGATCCCTCAGGCACCTGAGCTGCAGGTGGCACTCACAGCTCCCACTGGGGGTTAAGCAGGATCCAGGACACTCCTCGAGTCAGGGCTGGGGGCATGCAGGGGAAGGAAATTAAATCTTTGCAGCCTTATTCGATCCCTCTTACTCATTTGAAGATACCAGAAATTAAGTGGATGGGAAACAACGTTGTCCTCGTGCATGAGCAGAATGTTTTCTTGTCTGGTTGTGTGCAGTGGCAGTGATGTCATTAATGAAACTTTTTTGCAGGAATAGGCAGGAGAGATAGAAGTACTTGAAACCAGTAGAATATCAATAGAGTGATAAAGTCAGTGAAAATGTATTAATGTGCCAAAATTTATGGTTTGTTAAGTGGTTGAGGGAAAGCTTTTGAGAAGAATACAGTGCTAGCAGTTGCTGAAAATCTAATAAACCTAGGCTTACCTGGTGGCCATTATGAGGCCTCAAATTTAAAGGAAAAAAGTGACAAGCTTGGTTTTTTCAATCTGTGTTTTGTTCTTCCTCACTGATTTATTTTTTTCTAAAAGAGTAGAGTTAAGTATCTTGAGAAGTAAGATACATAGCAGTGCAAGGTGCACTAGTATTAGTCGAATAACAGAATTTGGTTTTAGTTCTAGTAAATATCTACAACTCCTGTGCAACTTTTGCAGGAAAATAGCCTCAAAGTCAAAATTTGAAATGCCCTGGAGCTGAATTTTGTGCTTTGTGTATTATGTTGCTTTCACAGTGTTGGTAGAAGAGTGTAGGGGAGGGCAGAGTTATGGTGCTGGCTTATCATGTATGTTCTGGAAACTCTTAAAGGCCACCTCTCCTGCCATTGCAGGGGTAATTACTTGTGTGCTGTTCCTTTGTGTTCCATCATTTTTTCGGGTCCACACTCAAAGCTGCCTTAGGAGTGCAAGAACCCACCTGTAACCTTTGCCAGACATTCTATGTGACAGCATTCTTGTCAGAGAAACTACTTTTTCATTTTGAGCACAGTTTACACCATGTTTCTTTTTTGGAAGAAAGGGAAACAAGGCAAATTCTTGACTTCATTCAAGTGAAAGATGTCTTTAACTTGGGCAAGATGTGAAGGCAGGAAAGAACTGGGGAAGCTTTTTTCTTCCTGTGCTTCCATTTCTACAAAAAAGTCTTAAAATAACTGTGGATAATGAAAATTTAAATCCCAAATTAATTCTTTAAAGCAGATATCATAAGTATCTCAGTTGAATTTCCCTTCTTAGTGTACAGTTTTGAATGTTTCGGAAATTCTGCTGAATTTGTGTATTTCTGCTACATTTTTCTGCATCCCTTGTGTTTCTTCAGGTGTTTTTTCTAAATTTTGTCAAATGTCTCAATATTCCTTTATGATTACACAAAATCTGCCATTATGAGTTAAGCTGAAGCCATTTAAAGAAGATCTGTACCTGACTGTACAGACTAATACAATTGCAAATCAGGTGTTGATTGTTTTGTTACCCCCAGGAACCCCTGTCCGGCTCGGAGGTGTCTGAGGAACAAGCTCTGCAGCTGGTCTGTAAGATCTTCAGAGTGTCTTGGAAGGACCGAGACAGAGACGTTATTTTCCTGAATTCACTCTCTGCCCAGTTCAAGCAGAACCCAAAGGAAGGTGGGTACCTGAGCAGGAGGCAGTGGCAGGGTTGTTTCTCTTGAGTGGCACGTTCCCCACTCTTCGTTTTTACCTTTTTATCCCTTTGCTGCAATACCAGAACCACCTACTTGTGGTCTGTGCTCAATGTCAACCTCTGCTGTCGGCAGATGTAGCAGGAAATGGAATCTTGGAGCAGGAGCGTGGGACTGATGGCTCATAGCTCCTGTTTTAATCAGTTGCTGTGCTCTTGTTGGTTGTGTTTTCTGTCCTCAAACAAATGTGCTAATCCAGAGCACATTGCTGGTTCCATTTATTTCTTCAGAAGTGTTTTAGTGAATTAAAGGATTGTCTTGCATCATGGTAGACACCTGGCAGTTAATTGTATAAGCCAAAAATTCCTGATTGTTTAGTGTAACAGTCTATGTATTTTATGTTAGCTGTTATATATGACCAAAACAATTGTTATTTTATGTGTTTGGGGTATGTGCATGTTTTGTTTTCCTTTCTTTGACACAACTTGCCCAGCTCAATAGCAGGGTGGGAAAATATGAGTGCAATACACAGGACAACTTTAATAACTAACTATAGGAGCATTAGGTCATCTGTGATCTTCTGTGTTTTCCATAAAGGCTGTATTTTTTGTGTAGCTGTAATTCCAGAACTTAGGTTAATATAGACAGTGATAATTACAGATGTGTCAGTGTGTTGTTTTTGCCAAAACCAGCACTTAATTCACAGAAGTCTGTTTCTGTCCTTTTTTTCTCTCCTAATGTTTACACCTGACTACTGTGTAGATGAAGACAGAGGTGAGGACATTGACTCTCTTCTTCTTCAGTGTTTTCAGATTTTAAGGACTTGATTGGGCAGATTTTGATGGAAGTGCTGATGATGTCTACCCAGGCAAGGGATGAGAACCCCTTTGCCAGCCTGACAGCCACATCCCAGCCCATTGCTGCAGCTGCCCGCTCTCCTGACAGAAGCCTGATCTTAAGCATGGGCTCCAACCCTGGAAGCAGCCCCATGTTCTGTAATGTGGGCTCCTTTGGTTCCAGCTCGTTATCCAGGTGACTTCTGATTGTAACTGAATGCTGATTTCACTTGAATACTGATTGGTAGACTAGAAGAGAGAGAAGGGCATAGAAGTGTCCCAAGAACAATTAATGGAATGGATTTTTAAAGTTTTTCACTCTTTTTCATGTGAGTGTCCCTCCATTTCACCATTTTTGATTACCCTGCCATGGCTAGGAATGTATTTGATAGAGTCAAGCCACGTAACTGTTCCCTGCTGAGAAGTATCCCTAACTGGCATCACGAAGGCCATGACTTTTAAAAGTGTGTAGATTGTGACATAGTTTTATTCAACAACACTAGAAAAGAATAATGTGTGTGAGCTGCAGAAATATTGCTGAAGAGTCATCAGAAGGGCAAGGACTTCTCTTGCTCATTTTATCTTTTTCACCCTTTTTCTGCATATCCTAAATTGTTGCTTTTTTTTTTCTTTTTCCCCTGTAACTGGTTTAGTCTCTATGGGACTAGTCCAGGTCCTCCTACCAATTTCACAAGCTATGTACCAATGACTGGTTCATCTCTTACCCCACCAGCCAGTTCAGTTGCCACCCCAGCAGTGGCTCCCACTGCTGTGAGCTCTCAGCCCACAGCCACCAGCCCCTCCTGGACTCAGCCCTGCTCCCCGCGGTACCGGCCCTACACCGTGGCCCATTCCGGAGGCTCTGCTGCTGCTTCCACCCCGCGTTCCTTGAGCATTTCCATCCCATCTAGCTCTCCAAGTCCTCCAGCCGTGGCTGCTGGCCCTCCAGCCATGCCAGCCAGCACATCCAGACACAGACCCACAGCCATGGGGCCACCTTTGTTTACTGCTTCACCCGGTGCCTTGCGCAGGCGTCCCTCCTTACAGAGCAGGATTCCTCCTAGGTATTGCACAAGAGCAGAGTGTGTTTGCTGTGTGCTCTGCAGGGTGTGGCATCAGCGTGCAGTATGGAAGAACTTGTGTTTGTGCTGAGCTCACCCTACTCACCCCGAGCTGATTTGTGGTTTGGGTTTGTGCTAATACCTTGACTTGCTAACGAGGGGTCTTTGCAGAATGTTTGTCCTGCTTGTGTGTGTTTGAAGTGTGATGTCATTACTTTAAAGGTAGCAATATGGTTTTAATTTCCTCCTCTTTGTACATCCATTCCAGTTAAACTATAAGCTTTCTGTTCAGTTGCTGCTGCTGGATAGTAAACCACATAAACCTCCTGCTCCAAAATCAGTTTTCTCAGTAGGGCCTTGGTTAATTTTTGAAAGCTGTTACTTGCTGGACTGGAATGGATTTGATTCCCTGGTGCACAGATTAAAATTACAGATCAGCATATTTCAGAATGCCAGGCTAAGTACCACTGCTTTTCATCTCCTGGCAGTTCCTGCAGGAGGGAGAAACAAACACACAAGGTTTTGAGACCACTGCTTTAAAGTCATTAGCTTAGAATTGTAAATAAATTTTCCACTTCAGCTGTAATTTTTACTTGGTCTCAAAAATTCTTTTTCAATTTTTGGGTTGTAAACATGTGGTGTTTTTGATACCTGAATAACTTGTAGTAGTGTAACAAAGCATGTTAGTATGGCCCTGGTTAAACTAATGTGGAGTTACCTGTTGTCTGCATGTTTAGAGAAGATGATTTTTGACAGACTTAAAAAGAAAAGCTATCATTTACTTTTTCTTCTGGCTTGAAAAATCTGATGGCCTTTTCCATTTTTGTTGTGGTAGTTTATACGACAACCCTTTCTCCCTCCTCCTTCTTGCTGTTTCTGATGTGTCTGAGGACAGTAGTGATGAAGAAAATGAAGATGATGATTTTTCTTGTGTCCAGTTTGGGTCCAGGTATTGGAGAAAGAGAATGTAACCTGCATGTCTGGTTGTTTAGGAACTAACAGTCTGTGTAGTGTCAAGTGGTCTTCAAAGTAATTTGGGCAGCAACTGAAGCCGAGGACGTGACTGGGCTGGCTCATTAAGTTGGTGTGTAAACATGCATAATGAGTGCAGTTAGTCAGCTCTCTTTTGGAGGCATGACTAAGGTAAATGTTCATCATGCTGTCTTTTAGGCCTAATGAGCATGGTTTCTGAGATGATGTTTTAGTGGAACTTCTCTTTGGCTGTATGAGTAGAAGGAATAGTATTTGCCCATGGCTGTAATTTAAATCGCTGGTACATCATGTGCATGTTTTCCTATGAAAAACTGGAAAATGAGGACAAGGGTTAACATGCAGAGAAAGATACAGTGACAAATAATCAGCTGGTGCAAACTGTGCTTTTGAACATTCCTTGCTGCTTGACAGCTGAAGATCACTCCTTTAGCCTGTGAAGAAAATACCCCTGAAATCTTAACCTGATGCTTTGCTGGGGTTATTGTAGAGAGGGGAAGGGAAGCGGGAGCAGAGGTTTACAGGCTGCGCACCTGGGGAGTGACTGGGAGGAAGGGGCTCCTGCTGGGCTTTTGGTCCCCTGGATATTTTAGTTACAGCAACAGTCAGGGGAAATTTAGTTGCTTGAGCTTTCTAAAACAAAGTCAGCTCAGGACTTCAGGAAGTATCTTGTAAGGTCAAGGAATGCCCAAAAATACTTAGTGTGAAATGATCTTACCCCCCATTTGCCTTTTTGTCTGATTGTTGCTGTGCTGTGTTGGGACACTGCTGCTGCATTCACTGTTACCTACAGCGCCTTCCAAGGAGCATCTCCTCTTTTCTGCTCCAATCTGATTTCAGGAGAGTGGACTTGATAACACAGCTGTAGGAGGGCTTTGTGTATGTGGAATTTAGGATTATTTTCCACACTGTCTTGCGTAGTTTTTATCCTGTTGGTGACTCAGTCCAAATGTTGGGTTGAGTTGCCAAGCTTTGGATAGGATTTCTGCTGTGCTTCTGGGGTTTTAGTGTGTTTATTGTGTCCTGGCATTTTGCAGACAGCAGAATAGTTAAAATGTAAACACAGTGGCTGTACAACTATGCAACAACTGGCATGCTGAAAGCACTGAGGCATTCAGTGTGTGTGTGAAGGACGTGTGAGCTTTGTGTTGGAATAGTTGTAGTTACTGCTGCAGTGAAATCATTAGCAGAATGACTGTAGAACTAGTAGGTTTTCATATAAGTTTATGTTCTTAAAAGAGTATTTTTTAAGCCAGATGTGAGAAGTCAAGAGGTTTAAAAAAGAGACCATTAAAAAAACCCCATGTGCATGATTTTGTGGTTACTGAGCACTACTTCAATAGAGCTGTGTTTCACATGGATTAATTTTAATTGAATAACTGAAAACATCTTTCTGCAAACAGAGATTGCTGCAATTAGAATGTTGTGTTTCTTAAGCATCTGGTAGCTCAGCATGTTAACAGCAATAACCTTTGCTGGATTTATTGGTTGGACTGTAAAGTTTGCACAATAGATTTGTATGGCTCAATTACAGAAATGTAAATTATTTTACAGTTTAAAGGAAATTCCAGTTCTGATAGTTTGTAGTTTTAAATATGCTTTTAAAAAGCTGCATGTAAGGAAACCAATAGCCTTATTTTCCAGTTTAAGATCTGAGGCTTTGAAATTGGTCTTCGTTCAAGCCTATCCTGACTGTACGTAGACTTTTCTTTGAGAACTGCAGCAGACCATCCAAGTAATGGCCGGTTTTTAGAATTCATTTACACATGGTGAATATATCATCTCTTTAGACTCTTCCACAAAATGAGGATTTTGCTTTTAATTAGCTTTGTCAAGCTGTTATGTAGAGTAGAATTCTGTTGAGATAACAAGTCTGAGATTGACAGTTGTGGGTCTGTTCTCACTTTTGTGTTCAATTTCTCTTGTCTCAAGGATGGTTTTGGTTTTGTGGGTTTAGTTTTTGTGTTTACAGTATCAGTGTTTTCCCCACTGAGGCTGTGCTATTTAATGAAATGACATATTTTACAAAACTGAAATGAACTGAGTTGAAATGAAATTATCTTGGAGGTGGGAGTGTTGAAAGCCGCAGCAGGTTGCATGTATTGCCTCTGTTTTATCAATTCCTCTTCCTTAGAACACCTAAAGTGGTGTAGCCCTGTCTCTCAGCCCAGGCCTCTTCTCAGCCGTGGGAGGCTCCTGCCTCCTGTGGTTTGGTGGTGTTAACAGAATTTTGACATTTCTGCCGTTCTGAGTGGGGCATGGCAGGATTGTGGTGTCCCAAGTGTCAGGTACAGCTCAAAGGCTATTTGTTTTCTCTGTTGCATCGTGAGATCAGGATTTACTGATTCCTATCCAAGTTACGCACCTGGTGTCTTCCAGGCACTTATTTAATAGGGCATTTACAGCTCTGAACTTCCAGGCCTGGTCAAGCTGTTACGTGGAGAGCTCTTCCTAGATCACAGAAATTACCTGAATTATTGAGCCATGTGTGTGATGGGATGGAGTGTTCAGAGCATTGACAGAGGAATGTTCATGAATTGTTTGATTGTGCACATGAGAAGAACTCTACCTAATGCTTTGTTTCTGCTTTTTGTGTGTTTTAAAGTATGGGAGGCTCTGGCAGCTCGAGTGTTTCCGATTCCTGCAGTGACCACTTCACCATTGAAAATTGTAAGGAGACAGAGATGCTGAACTACCTCATTGAGTGTTTTGACAGGGTTGGAATAGAGGAGAGAAAAGCACCAAAGGTATGTTTCAGATGAGTGAGGTTGTATCAGTGCTGTCACAAACACTCCTCTGACTCGTTAGTGGAGCAGGTTGGTGGGAATGGTGGTTCTTCTTGATGCCTTCGTTGTAGAAATAGATTTATTGAATTTATTGGGGCCCTTTGATTCTTGTTAATTCATCAAATTTGATGCATGTATTTTATATCTCTTAAATAAGCACGGTATTAGAAATCATCCTTCCCCTTTTGATCTACTACCTTTTATCCAAGTTTATTCCATGTAAAACATTCTTGTGAGACCAGCTCCCTGTCAGTATTCTGTATTCTACCTGAAGCTTTTGCTTCTGGGGAAGAATCAACCAACCAACACTATTCATATATAATTTGGAAGGTTTTAACTGGAGTAGTTCTAATCTTAGTGTGCATATTACATTTATACTGCACAAATAAATGTATCATCTTTCCTGTGTATTCTGTATTTAAATTCTGATTTATATTAAAATAAAGTTATATTTATCAGATGTGTAGCCAGCCAACAGTTAGCCAGTTACTGAGCAACATCCGATCCCAGTGCATTTCACACGCGGCTTTGGTGCTACAGGGATCCTTGACCCAACCAAGGTAAATCAAACTGGTGTTAAGCATGAAAGTTAGACTGTCCCAGGATCCTTTTTTTTCCTGAGGATTTGATAAGAAAACTAAGATCAGTTGTTGGAGCAGGAGAATGCCAGAGGAATAGCTTGTTGCTTTACAACTGAGTTGGTGGAGAGCAGTTTGAGTGTTTTCTAACTGCATTTGGGTAAAATCAGCCAGGTTGATGTGAACAGTTTAAATGGGGGATCAGGAACCAGTCTGGTTTTTGTCTTGCCTTATGCTTCAACTGTTTTAGTTACAGATTGTTGGGGCACTACTCCTGGGAAATTCAGTAACCAATAGAGCTGTGGTCTTAAAATGTGTAGCAAAACCTGCTGAAGGAACTTAGCAGGTGTTTGCTCCAGAGTCACCATGGCAGGTTTGGTATTGAAAAGTTGTCTGTGCTAAATCACCACTCTGGGATTTCAAGTGCAGTTGTTTAGCCAGCAGCCAATTTAGTTAGAACATTTAAAAGGTTTTTAAAATAGGATATGTGGCTTTTACTAAAATCTGCATAAATTTGTATTTGTGTCCCCAAAGAATACTTCTGTAATCTTTAAAAGTGCACCAGTTACCTGGTGTGCTTTGAGATCACTTTTGTCTCTACATGAACCAATGTTGACATTAATTGTGTAAATACACAATAGGGAAAAAAGATACTTCTTTCAAAATGCTAGGAAGCAGTTAAAAGCCATGTAAAAAGTAGTGACTGTATCAATTCAGAGAAGACTAATGTTATGTTCTTTTTAGTCTGGAAAAACACATGTAAAAAAATGTTGTTCCTTCACCAGTTGAGCTTAACAAAGGGTTTTTTATTAGAGGGGGTAGAAGGAGCAACCAATTACTACACAGAAGCTGCTGTTTTCTGCCAGCCTCGTTAGCTGAAGTGTGGTGTTGGCAGCATCTGCTTGAGAATAACCATTCCCCAAGTAACTTGAGCAGACAAGATCAGTTACTTCTGAAAGGAATATGTGTATCCAGACATGGATAATGTGCTTGCAGATACATCCTTGCATGTGACTGATCTGACATTTGTGAAAATACTACTGCAAATTATCAGTAGTTTTGGATTTTAATTTTTTTTTTAATACAAATTAAGGTCATTGCAGCAGCAGTCTTTGCTGGTACCATATATGCTGTGTAGGAATCTCCCATTTGGCTTCATTCAAGAATTGGTGAGAACAACTTACCAGGATGAAGAGGTGTTCAAACAGGTAAGCCATAGGTAAAAAATAGCTATAGCACATGATTCTAGAATTTGCAGTGTACAAGAGAGTGGATTGCCAGGAGTTTACTCAGTGTCTGGCAGTCCTGTAGCCATTACCTCTAGGACCAGCAGCCTGTTAAAGCAATTGGAGTTTGGTATTGTTCTATTTTTAACTCATTTAGCATTTTGTGAAAAAGGCTGACTTTCAGTATTTGCTGGTTCTAAGTATTAAAAGTATGTTTGTTAGTAAGCAGCACACACTAATGTAAAAGTGGACTACTTGAAATGTGCAGGCATATGTTGCAAGATTGATCTTGGTTTTCATCCTGTTATACAAAATTTCTAAAAGTGTATATGTTAAGACTGCAATCTTCTGTAATCCTACTCAGATTTATTGTGTTTTCCATCTTGCAATCTTTACCCTTCTTTGCATCTTTAGCAGCTTGTATCTAAGGTGCTAAGAGCACTCCACAAATCCTAGTCCAGTAATTTTTCATGTTTACAGAGCAAATGACTGAGAAACATTAGATGGTCTGTTCTGTGTGTCAGAGTAGCTCACTGAGATGATAAAGAATTAAGACACAAACTTAGCAAACTTCTAGTCCATGTACTGTAAAGCAGATCAGTAAGGTTGTAATTGTCTCTAATTAGCACTCCCATAGTATTGTGTGCTTTGGCTGTAAAGGGGCCTTTGAAATGGCATTGGACCCTTTGAGTTTTGCAAAGAATGACATTAGATAATTTTTATGTGTAGTGCAAGTAACTGTTAATAATTTATATTTCTGTCTGGACTTCTTTCAGTAGAGGTTCATGTAGCTGAAAGTACATTTAAGACTGACAAAAAGCAGTTGTAGAAGTGTTGGAGGTCTTGCCCTGGAGAAGAGAAGCGTTCCTGGAGCTGAAGCACATGGCCACCTCTCTAGTGCTTTTCTCTAATATGATTAATAATATTTTTTTGTGTCTTCATAGGAACAACACAATATGCTTTAAAATTCAGTGGGTCTCCTGTTGTTGTTGTTGCAGAATTACTCTTGGTTTATTTTGTGAGGGTGTAGTTGTCAGAACTGTGTGATTGGGATTTACTAAATGGGCATAATTACTTCTGATTAATAAGTTCCTGTCAAGTCACTTCCTCTTTCCTAACAATCCTTGACTGCTGCTTATTATCTTTACCAACTTACACATCATGCAAAATTAGAGCTCTATTATTGCCCCAAGTGTACAGGCAAATAAATTATTACCCATTTGGGGAATAGGTTGTTGGACACCTGTAGGGAACCCGTGCTCTCGTTCGTGTCTACAATACCAAAGTTGCATGCAGAGAACATGCAGGGAACTCGATGGAGCAATGCCCCATTGCTTAGACTACAGCAAACAAATTGGGGTTCAGCTTTGAAAACTCTCTAAAGCCTTCAGGCTTAACTAATATAAATTAGAAAGAAAAAAAATCTTTGTTTTGTGTAACTTGCACTATTTGAAGAATGAACAGGCATTTCATGATTTATATGGCAATATAGTCATTTGATTGCTTCCTGTTCTTGAATAAAGTAATTTACTTGTGTTTTTACAGATCTTTATTCCCATCTTACAAGGCCTGGCTGTAGCTTCCAAAGAGTGCTCCCTCGATAGTGACAATTTTAAATATCCCCTGATGGTAAGGACTGTCCATTTCTAGAAGCAGTTTTCTTTATTTTCACTGATGTCATGCAGATCCTAAGCAAGATAACACTTCAGCATTTTGGGGATTCTTTTTGGTTAGCAGATTGCTATTAAACTCTCTGTCAGAAGATTAGTGGGGAATGAGATGTGTAAAGAACATTAAAAATTTAGTAGAGTGCGAGGCCAATAATGTCTTAAGATTAACAAACACTTTGTATAGTGGTCTACTCAAATGTTTGTGTGTATTGCTTTATATAAAATTAATCAAATGTATGGATTTCGTCATGCAGAACTATAATACTGTGGATGGTAACAAAATCCCACTAAGCTCCTCTCAGTTTAAGTCTGGGGAATAACACCCAATATCCTCACCAGTGTATGCTTGGACTCAACTTTTGTGTGTGAGGAAACTCATACAGGTTGCATTAAATCCTATATTATTTGAATTGGAGTGTGTCTACTCAGAAAAACATCTTAATATTCCCTGGCTGAAAAGGTGAGAGGTTATTTTTAGTCTTTTTAAAATGCATACTTTAATCCTAGGTCTGCTTCCTGCCTACTGCTTTTATTGACAAAACAAACCAATCTTTTGCAAAGTGTGTTTGGCCACCAAAGAGCAAGTTGGATTCTTGGTAATTTGAGCATTGTCAGCTTAACACCTTTAGATCCTTTTAGGATCTTCAGGGTATGATGCCAGAAAAGACTGTTGCACTTCAGGTATCATTTGTACTTAAGGAAATCAGCTGGACTGGGGTGCTGCAAATCAAATTGACTAAGTAACTCTGATACTTGGCAAGGAACATTAATTTTTCTGGTTTTGTGTTTTCCTGCTCTTTTCTTATCCTCCCAGTTTGTGAACTGCTACAAATTTGGCTGTTGGCTACTAAGAAGGACTATTTGAAAATGAATCTGTGTTTTCCTTATCTCCAGTTGGCAGAGTGTGCAAAAAAGGAGGGAATAGTAGTTACTCACTGTGGTATAATTGAAGACTGAGAACAGGACAAGTGGGAAAGCCAAGAGTATCTTTGTGTTTCCAGAATTCTCTGTTCTAACTGCTTGCTTCTTTCTGTACTGCAGTTGAAAGTGAGCTAGAGATCTTGGATAGGATTCTTTGTTCCTGGGTTCTATGTTCATTTGATGTTTTTCCACTCTGGTTCAGAAGACAAAGGCCTTGGTGTATGGATTAAACAATTGCTCTATTTATTATTGTTACTGGTTTTAATGGAGCAGGTCAGGAGTCCAGCACAGGCATTGTCATGTTCTGAGCAAACAACAATTTGCACAGCTAATTTCTGAAATAAGTGCAATAATTTATTATCCTGTAAGACATGATGGCTTTTTTGAGACAACCTGAAGCAGATGTAAAAGCTAAAATGGGAGCAGGGTGTGCTGTAGCTCTCTTTGGGCATCTTCACTGTGGTAGTGAAGTTTTTCCACTGATCAAGGGAAAAAAGTTAAGCTCTTTCAGCAGTTTGTTGTAGTAAGCTTGTTTTTTGCAGACAAGATACTTAAGAATTACTCAAAAAAGTAATTTTTACTGGGATTTCTTTATAGGCACTATGTGAACTTTGTGAAATCAAGTTTGGGAAAACACACCCTATGTGCAGTTTGGTAAGTGTCTCCACTTTGAGTTTTTTCAAGTTAAAAGAACCATGTCACTTATTTTGCTGGTGTCGTACAATCCCTGTTGATAATGTTCTCCAGAACTCTAAGCAAGAGCCACTGGAGCCTCTCATGCAAAACAATACTTTAAATTAAGCTGGCAGTCCTTTTCCCTGAGAATTTATTAAAACTGGGACAAACATGAGTTGCTCGGGTTACTGGAATGCTGAGGAGATGTTTCCATTTTGCCATCAGCATGACTGAGTGTTGGAGGTTTGAGGGTGTGTGGCGGACACTGGAAGGTGACAGAGCAGGATGGCTGACACAGCAGCTTTGAAGAACTTGCTGTTTCTCCTATTTTTAGGTTGTCTCTTTGCCCTTGTGGTTGCCTAAATCTTTAAGCACAGGTGCAGGAAGAGAACTGCAAAGACTTTCCTACCTTGGAGCCTTCTTCAGTCTCTCTGTCTTTGCTGAAGATGATGTAAGTGTCACAGAAGGATGTTGACAATAGCATGGTGGCGTTGTTTTGTTGTGAGGGGTTTTTTTACTTCCCAAAACATTTCGATACATTTGCCAATATTTATCTTCCTTTCAGAACAAAGTAGTTGAAAAGTACTTCTCAGGGCCTGCCATTACTCTTGAGAACACCCGTGTTGTTAGCCAGTCTTTGCAACATTACCTGGAATTAGCAAGGGTAAGTCTTCTCATTCCTTCAAAAAGAAGCATAATATGTAGGTTTTTTGGTCTTGACATAGATGAATAATATAATGTGAAGAAATTAGCTTCTGTCTTAAACCACAATCTTTTAGGATATGGCCGAAAGAAATTGGGGAAAAAAATTAGAGTGCTACAAATATTTCTCTAAGGCTGTAAGCTAATTCAGAAAATATCAGATCGGTTAGTCATGAGTTACAGATCATGTTAAAGGATGAGTAAATACATGCTGTGTTAGTAGTGTGTTGCACTACTCTTGTATTTACATCTTTGGTTTAACTAATGTCATAACTAACATGTGCATATAAAGTTGGCGATAAGAGAAATTCTAGTGAGTTTTGTGGATTTTGTAGAACATAAAAATACAAACAGGAAGCAGGGCTGTGGTGCTGAGAGGGTGTTTGTTTGCACTTGCAGCAAGAGCTGTTCAAGATCCTGCACAGCATCCTGCTGAACGGGGAGACGCGCGAGGCAGCTCTTGGCTACATGGCAGCTGTGGTCAATGCCAACATGAAGAAGGCCCAAATGCAGGTAAATAGAGGGAAATGCTCTTCCTGTGATTCGTCCATCCACAAATAGAACCAGATGGCTCATGCAGTGGTGGTCTGGAATGGAGGACAAAAGAGTTTTGAGTGCCTGCTACCACAGGCAAGAAGCCCTGTCCTCCATCTTTTTCTGATTCAATACATTTTCCATTTCTGAAGTTAATCTGTTTTACCTATTTTATCAGATTATTTCCTCTCTTAGAACTGAGATGTCACTTCATTAACAGGGCTTCGATATTACGTGTTCAAAGCTTTGTACTTGCCCTGCCCCATTTCTGAGGGCATCATTTTAATGGACTGTGTTTAGCACACTGCTTTCCCTGCTGGTACAGTGCTGGGCTTTGTATGGTGTCTGGAAAAGGAGCAGTGCAGATATGGAATCACCTGACTCCAGTGAAACCACAGGGATGGGATTTTGGCATTGTTTAATTAATGCACTGCACTTGTTTCCTGTGATAAGATCTGTGCATGAGCTGAAGCTGTTCATTGTTGTCTCCATGTCTCCTTTTCAAAAGCAAACATTTGGAACCATTACTAGGAATATTTCTGTGAAATTACAGTGAAGAAGTAATAGAAACTACACTTAAGATAAAACTCATGAACTGAAGCTCAGCAACTATTTGAAACTCTTTGTTGCTGTCTTCATCAGTGGAAAACCATTCTTGAAAAAGGCCCTTTTAAGCTCTTTTAATTTAGTAGATTACTTTCTGCTTCTTTTGATGTGTTTGCTTAATGTTCTTCAGAATGACTACTTGAACCATAGGACAGGGTATGTAAGTTAGTAACTGACCTTCCCATTACCACAAGTCTCCTTACAGAGCCACGTTCTTCATCATTTCCCCCTTTTGTTGAACTTACATAATTCATTTGTTGAAGACTCCCCCTGTACTTCTCAGCTGATGTCTTCAGCCCTTTGCTTTCTTACCCCACAGACAGATGATCGTTTGGTGTCTACAGATGGCTTCATGCTCAACTTCCTCTGGGTACTGCAGCAACTGAGTACCAAGATAAAGCTGGAAACGGTTGATCCCATGTACATATTCCATCCCAAGTGTCGAATCGAGCTGCCCACAGATGAGACAAGAGTGAAAGCAACCATGGAGGAGGTTGCAGCCTGGATTGCTGAACTTTGTTAGTACTCTTACTGAGATGGGTTAAGCATTACTGTGCCTTCTGATATGGAGGTACCTGGAAGTACTTGATTCCAGCAAAGAATTCCCTTTTTCTAATCCCTTTTCTTGATGCTATCTGCTTTTCCTTGTTTTAAAGAAAGTTGAATTCACCTAGATAAGGCAGTTCATTTGTTAATTTATTCACCTCTGCTGCTTTTTTGTTTTTCAGACAGGGATCCGTCTCCATTTTCTGAGCCGAAATTCCCAACAGAATGTTTCTTCCTGACCCTGCATGCCCACCACCTGTCCATCCTGCCCAGCTGCCGTCGGTACATCCGGAGACTGAGGGCCATCAGGGAGCTCAACAGGTTCGCAGCGGGGTCGTGGCTGCGGCCGAGGGTCCGGCAGCCTCGCAGGGCCCCTCTCAGCACAGCACAAGTCTGACAAACTCAATGAAATCACAGTGACAACTGGGGTGAAACCATTGCTGAGTACAGACCGCCTCAGCTTTCTGCTGCTCTGCTGCTTTTGGCCCTTGGGGTTTTTTGGATGTGTTGAGGGACTGTGGCTTGAATCAGGAATTCAAATAATAGTAGGATGGAGGGTATTGGTTACTCAAGGCAATTCGAGGTGGTGAGAAGACCATTCTGTTTAAAAGATAACTCTCTTCAGAACATTTCAGGATTCATGACACTACTTAACGCTGTTCATTATAACTAACCTGTGGTGTGGTTGGCGGGGTGTGGGCAGCAGTGCCTCAGGCTCTCTGGCAGAGCTGCAGCAGTGCATGTCAGGTTACGTGGCTGATAATCAGGTCACTGGGTAGGTCACTTGTGATTTCAGAAACAAGACATTGTGAGTTGTGCTTGAGCTGTTTTGAACATCCCAGAAGTTATTTCCCTCTTCCCCTCAGCTTCTGAGACAGGAGAATTTGTCATACTCTTGGGACAGGGGGAGAGAAACCTTCAGCAGTGACCTCTTAATATTGTTGTGTACATACAATTCAGCATATGGTTTACTGTTTGAAAAATTATAAGTACATTATGATGTTAACATGAAGATACTCCTGTTTTCCGTTTCTGTTGGCATAAACTCAAATAGACTTTTATAGTTGCTAAACCTTGAAGAATACTCTGTTAAAATTAGAACAGATTTTTGTGTCGTCAGTATTTTCCATTGTTTATAATTGCACTCATTGCATTTTGGTAAATGTTTCTTGGCAATAATGCCATGAGTTCATTACAGAATTTTTGGACTGCATTTGAAATGATTTCATTTTTAAAGCACGTGCAGGCCAAGAACCTGGGAAGTAGCAGGGAGCAGAGCAGGAAGAGCCAGTATATGTTAAAGGAAAAACTATTTTCCTATAAACAGCCTGTGGATTACTTGTAAAAAAGCCATATGTTGGCTTGAAAAAGGAATTGCTGCTTTTTCCTTATTTAGAATTGTTTCACAGGAGTTGCTGATGCAGCAGTCCCCATCCAACAGTGCAGAGTGAGGAGCTCTTGGCTTTACTGACAGCAGTAGGAGCTCAGGCTTCCACATTTTCCATGAATTGCTGAGTTGCTTGCAACACTGGGAAGCATCTTTAGATCTTGTTAGTAAAGAAATTACACTGGATTTTTGTCTGCTGTAGGCAGAGAGTGATGTGAAAGAGAATTTGTGTTTAGAGAAGGGATGAAAAGAGACTGTATTCATGCAGTTCAGTGTATGAGTTTTGTTCTAATCAGCTGCACTTCCTTAAAAGGATTAAGATATGTGAATAGGTAGATTTTTTAAAATGCAAATGGTGTGTGTAATGTACATTTAAGTTCTCTTTTCTGTGAGGCAGCATAAGAAGATGGGTAAGGAAGGGGAGGAATATTAACCCCCTTGATTTACTGGTCCTTACACCAACAGGGAGACCATGGACTGTTCATCTATTGAACTCCTCTACAAGCCTGAGTTTTCTTGGGGTGGAGCATGAGAAGTGTAGAACAAAACTCAAAAAAATCATTTGCAATAGTAGAAAGGGGGGAGATACACAGGATATAGACCTGCAGCTTTCTTATTTCTAACAAGACTTTCTGTTGGCCACCTTTTTCTTCCTTAGCTGATTTTGTCTTCGATTTTCCTTTGTTGGTATGAGAAGATGAATGAACTCTTGTCTCATGAACTGAACCATCCTTTCCTTGTGTTAAGGTTTAAGTTTCATGGCATCCTTTTAACCTCTATTTAGAGTGACCATAGGCTTCAGTGTGAAAAAAAGGCTTTTTTTTCTTTTTTTTAATACAGTGGAGATTAATTTGTCAAGCAGGATAGAGGCCTTGTGTTTCATCCCTTTGGTGTGTCTGGCAGTCATGGGTGTTGGAGCTAGTGCATGCGGTGCCTCTGAGCTCTGGCTGTGCAGATGTTCAGTCTGCATTTACAAAAGCAACTTATTTTGCTTGTTATGATGATGGGTAATTTCTTTGAAAATGATCAGCTTTTTTCCCCTCTTCTCCATAGTTCCTTGGTTTTTAGCAGACAAGTCAGTTAAATGCCTTGTGCTGGCAGCACATTTCCCCTCTGTCATGATAACCAGGTACTGCATCTGGTTTTCAGGACTGTTGAAGATTTGAAAAACAATGAAAGTCAGTGGAAGGATTCTCCCCTGGCCACCAGGCATCGAGAGATGCTGAAACGGTGCAAGACACAGCTTAAGGTTTGTAAGTGATTCCGTTCTCAGCTAAATGCTTTTGTAGCCTGTCTGTGTGTTGACTTTGTGTTCTGATATTTAAGTACAACTTCTCTCTGATGCTGCTTGAAAATGGTGGGTTTGAACCTTTGACCTCTGTGAGTGCTGCATTGCATGGTGGTCATGATGCAGTATACATCAATGGTGAATTTAAGATTCAAAGTAACACCAATTAAGAAAATTCTGTTTTTTAATTGGAGAGAGACCAAGCCAAGAGGGACTGGGCTTTGTTCAGAAGTAGCTGTGTGTGCACAGTCCATGCACAGGTACTCTCGAGTCACTGGTCTCACAGAATTCCTGCAAAGATGAGTAAGCTGGGGTGCTCTGTTTGTTGAAAGCCTGTTCTGCTTAGATCCTCCGCATAGAAATTGGCACAAATTTTCAGAGCTGTAGCACCAAAATGGCTTTAATCACACATTTTCCCACTTTGATACCTTTGTTACTTCTTTCGTTGTTCCCATAAAACTTGTGAAAGGCACATCTGTCCCTGCAACTCTAAATTGTATTTTACTTGCTGTGTTGGGGCTTATGTCCTATTTTCTTGAAATAAGAGTGTATTGTAAGAAGAGATCACTGTAATTGTCGTGATTCACAGACAGATGGGTTGTCTTGGAGAGGCTTCACATTCCTTTATGGTGTCTTGCCCTGGATTAGTTTTTGTGTACATGTTCTGCAGAAACTGGTGAGGTGCAAGGCTTGTGCAGATGCTGGTTTGCTGGATGAAAACTTCCTCAGGAGATGCCTGAATTTCTATGGCATGGTGATTCAGCTGATGCTTCGCATTCTTGACCCTGCCTATCCCAAGTGAGTGTCGAGTTTATCTGTGTTGTATCAAAGATGTTTCAGATCATGTTAGATTGCTCACTGAATTTAGCATTCTAGAATTATTTTTACTTACAGTGTCTGCATTGTTACGTGGTCGGTGACATACATCCTTGCATGGAATATGTTTGTTATTCAGAGTTTCATGTTCAGTTGGGTTTTGGGAGGCTCCCTCAGGTGTGCTTGGTACCCTTGAAGTACTGACATGGACTTTAAAAGTCAGTCAGGTTCAAATTCTTATAAAGAGTTCCCATAGAAGAATTCCATAAGGGAGCACATGACACTTTCTGTTAAACCCTGCTGGTTTATTATCCTGTTTGTCTCTTTTGTTTTACAGCATAAAATTGCCTTTAACTCCTGAGGTTCCAAAAGTATTTGCAGCATTGCCAGAGTTTTACGTGGAAGATGTTGCTGAATTTTTATTTTTTATTGTACAGTAAGTAAAGTTATATTTGAAGGAAACTTGTCCTACCACTTGCCCCTTTAGCAGGTGGCACGAGCATAAATTTAGGGTGCAAAAGTAGTTTTCTAACTCTCTGCAGTTAATGTTCTGGCTGTTAACAGCAGCCATAAGGTTATGGCATGGCAGCACTGCTGCAACTGTAATCCATAGATGGCTCCACAGTCCCTTCTAACCTAGATCCATCTTGGAAGCAAATTGAAAGTTTTTTGATTCTCTTCCCCAGGAATTTTCTTTATGGTTTGCAATGAGACCTTTTGATCTTGTGATATGTTAAATCATCACTAGAATAATATTTTTAAAAAACCATAGCTTAAGAAGTAGAACGTTAGGACTGAGGTTTTTCATTTAGTTTTCCTTCTCTCCCTGTTGGCAGATATGCTCCTCAGGTGCTGTATGAGCCCTGCACTCAGGACATAGTGATGTTCCTTGTTGTGATGCTGTGCAACCAGAACTACATCCGAAATCCGTACTTAGTGGCCAAGCTGGTGGAAGTGATGTTCATGACAAATCCAGCTGTTCAGCCCCGGACACAGAAGTTCTTTGAAATGATTGAGAATCACCCTCTCTCCACGAAATTGTTAGTCCCCTCCTTGATGAAGTTTTACACAGGTAAGTGCTTTGTCTGTAGCTCACTGAGTGCACAACAGCATTCTAAGGCCAAAGGCTGTGTCAGCTGTTCTATTACAAAAACACAAACAAACCAAACCTAACAACCCCAAAAAACCCAGGCAGATCTTGGGTCTTGTGAAGATGAGGCTTTATTGCTCAGGAATTGGGGGAAATAGCATTAGATGGATCCTTGAGAATTCTAGTCCTTTCACAAGCTGTTGTGCACTGACAAGCCCGGCAGCGTGAATTGATGTGACAATTGCTTTTGTGGCCTTTAGATTCCAAAATTAAAGCTTTTTCTTTGCTTTGCTTCTAAAGGAATATTGAGATTTTAAAACTTCTCATTGTAGTTTTGCTAGTCCTGTAGGTTTGGATGTTTCAGAAGAGTTTTTGCACCCATAACAAACCCAAGTATTTTTGTAGGATACCCAGAGTTTTCTTAGTGAAATTTTAGACTGTGGGATGAAGAGCAGAGTTGAATAGAGCAGAATGTTTTGGTTTCTGAGGGTTTTTCTTCAGAAATGAGGTTGGGTCTAGATTAGAAAATATATAGTGCTGCTTCTTTTATTGGGAATTAAGATGGAGACTTCTGAACGGGAATTGAATTTCAACTCTTAAAGTTTCTCTGGGTGCTTGAAGCTCATCACATTGGAGGCAGTAGGGAGAGGTGTGTTGCCAGTGAATCCTGGTGGGAAAGTTTTGGGATCTGCTCTCTTTTCCAGATGTGGAACATACCGGAGCCACGAGCGAATTCTATGACAAGTTTACAATCCGCTACCACATCAGCACCATTTTCAAAAGCCTCTGGCAGAATATAGCTCACCATGGTACATTTATGGAAGAGTTCAAGTGAGTAAGAGGTTGTCTCAGGCTGCTTCCTGTCGTGCAGGCTGCTCAGGCAGGGACCTGAGGAGGTCACTGCCATTGGGAGTGGGTGATGCTGCTTTCCTTTGTGTCTGACATGGCAACCCCTTCCAGTAGAACTGGAGTGTTTCTAAACTGAGCTCTGGACACCACAATCAACTTGGCTTGGGGAATGGGATCATTGTTGGAAATATACAGTGCAGGAGTGTTGCTGGGGTTGCAGTCTGCTCTGCACACCCACCTGCTCTGCCGTGATACCTGTGTTTCGATGTTTTCAGCTCTGGGAAGCAGTTTGTTCGCTACATCAACATGCTGATAAATGACACAACTTTCTTGCTGGATGAGAGTCTGGAGTCCCTAAAACGTATCCATGAAGTGCAAGAGGAGATGAAGAATAAAGAGCAATGGGACCTGCTGCCCAGGGTGAACAGAGCTGTTTTTCAAAGTGCCCTTTACTTATTTTTAATTCTTCAATACAAGACCATTAAAACAACTTTTTTATAAGGGGCAGCACCAAAGAGCTGCTCATGAGAAGCAGTTCTCGATGCTTTTTCTTGCTGCCAGTATGGCCATGGTCACTCTGGATGACGTTCTGCAAAAAAAACATCATTCTGCCTAGTTATGTTGTGGCTGGCAAAGAGAGTGGTGTGAAGTGGAAATAGCATAAAGTTTCAAATTACTGTGCACTTAATTCTAAGTGGAGAAACCGAGACTTTAACCTTCCTGAAGGAGGTTTGGGAAGATGCTCGCCAGTTGAATTGACTTCAAGGAATAGAAGCTTTTATTCTGTTAATGTGTTGGTCCTTGGTAGATTCAATGCAGGCAATTATAGTCCTGTGCCTCAGAGCTTGGCCCGATTAAACAGTAATTGTGTGTGTTGACCCACCAATGTCAGGTATTTCTATTTTAAGATTATTGATTTTAAAAAAAGAAAAAGTACAAAAGGAGAAGCTATAAAGATTTTGTTTGTTAAACATATTCTGGTTTGCTCTTCTGAAGCCTTTCTTCCTGTCTCTGCCTACCAGCAAGGTAAAGCCATTACTGTAGTTACAAAATGAGCTGGTACATCATCTACAGATTGTTCCTCTGGGGAGTGTTTATTATTTATGATGGTGCATAAATTAGAGAGAACCTCATTTGACTCTCAGATCCCAGGCTGGTTTTGAAGTATTGGCATTTGGATGGAAAGGAAACATAACCCAGTTCTGCAGCTGTGAGGAGCAGTGAGAGGATGTACACAGACTCAGTAACCACGGGGACTTGTTATGCTGTTTGCGTTCATTCTTTAGTGTTGCAGAATTCTGGAAAATTGGTGCAGACATTAGTACTAGGTAATAAAAGTGAGCAGCTGTACCTTAGATTAAAAGATGTCCCACATCTGTACTTGAATTACTGTCTGTCCTTTTGTCTAGATCCCCTTAGGACTGTGGCTGTAAGGTTTTGATGAATGAGGCTGTAGGAAACTCCATGGACCTGTAACACCCTGTGTTTATTGTGCAGGATCAGCAGCAGGCCCGGCAGTCGCAGCTGGCTCAGGACGAGCGCGTGTCCCGTTCATATCTCGCCCTGGCAACAGAAACTGTTGATATGTTCCATATCCTTACCAAGCAGGTCCAAAAGCCTTTCCTCAGACCTGTAAGTCCTGCTCAGATTTAAGTTGGTTCCCTGCTTCTCTAACATCCCTGGATAATAACCTGGAAATGTTTGGTAGCACTTAGTCTCCATTCTCCTCCCCTTTTTGTAACTCATTAAAATCTAATTGCTGTTGGTGTTATTTGATGTTGAGAGCATTACCTGAGTCACTGACATGGTGTGATCCTTCCAGACAGAAACTGTTTGCATGACATTTTTTAATGGCAAACATGCATAAAGAACAGACACTTCCTGCAAGCCTACCAAATGAAAATTTTATTAGTTAATAATTCCTGATCTTGCTGCGTGCAAATCTAGCAGTAATCTTCTTTATCACTGCCTTCGCACTGTGATCTATGTTTTACTTTGCTTTCGTAGGAACTTGGACCACGACTGGCTGCTATGTTGAACTTTAACTTACAGCAACTGTGTGGCCCCAAGTGCCGTGACCTGAAAGTTGAAAACCCAGAGAAATACGGGTTTGAACCAAAGAAGCTGTTGGACCAACTGACTGACATTTACCTGCAGCTGGATTGTGCTCGCTTTGCTAAAGCAATTGCTGATGATCAGGTGAGCTCCAGAAAGATGAAGGAGAAGGGCAAAAGCACTGTGGACAAACAGGACTTGGCAGAACATTCCAGGAGTGTTTCATCTTGCTTGTGTGCTGCCAGCCAGTTTGTCTTGCATACCTGCAGTTTGTTTTCTTCCAGCAGATCACCTCTGTTCGTATTCTGTCTGCTCTTTGTAGATGGGTGTTCCAGTGTTTTGCAAACCTGTAAACATACATAAATATCCATAGCACTTCACACACATAGGAAATTTCCTGAGCATGATGTGCTTATTACCTACAGCCTCACTGTAAATTAGCAGAAATACTTCGTCCCTTTGCAAATGGGAGAACTGAGGCACGCAGAGCTTTTGACTCCCTCCTGTTTCCTCATTGAAACAGGCAGAGCTGGGACCAAGAGCCTCCTTTAGCAAATCAAAGTTCGTTCTCTAGATTAACAGTTTCCAAATTGTATTCCCTGTGAAATCACTTTATTAAATGGCTGTGTAATAAACTGACAAAGCACAGCATGTATGAGACAATTAACAACACCTTTGAACTCCTCATGGTAATATTCAGAGCAAGATAAGATATTGCTCAGCTCTGTGTTCTTATAAAGTTGTCAAACTACTGAGTCACATCTGTCCGTGCCCATGTCTTATAATATAAACTTTCCAAAGTACAGAGGGGAAAAAATGTTCACAGCAGCTGCTTGACATTCTGGTGGAAGCTGGTTTACAGCACATGAAGCTGTTTGCATGTCTAGTGAGGCAGCAGTATTGGGGTAGCTCAAGATTGTTTTTCTGTAGTTATTTAAGTTCTGGTAATTGCAGGTAATACCAGTAACAGTTCTGAAACAGACCTTATGTGTTTGCATGTGTATAATGAATATTTTTATGCTGTCAGTATAAAAGTGAGGATGTTATCCATCATTCATCAATGCCAGCCACAGCAAATGCACAGACTAACACAGGGATTCAAAAGAAAGAAGCCTGCGGGTGTGAGAACTGGAAAAAAGCTTAATTAACAAAGTGGCCCTTCATAAAAAAGGAGTGGGGGGAGTGACCAGTCTCTTGGAAACTGTCAGTGACAGGAAAGAAACACCAAGGAAATCTGCGGTTGGTTAATGGCTACTGGGATTGGGAGAAAAAACAAAACAAACAAAAAGTTGCTTGATCATGGTGGGATCTCTCTAAAGCATTTTGAGACACATCCCATTTGCAAATCCCAGCACGTAGGAGAGGGAATCTGAAAATGTTTATAGAGCCCTGGGCATGTTGCCATCGTTCTGTTCCCTCTGAGCACGAGAAAGGAGTTTGGGTGGGCACTGTGTGTCCTGGGTACTGAATGGCATTTCTTGGTGCAGTGTGGTGTAGATGAAAGAAGTGGGGCTGTGTTGAACACTTTAAAAATCCCAAGGGAAGCAGAAATCTGTGAGACTTCGTGTGTTTTGTTTTGACATATAATTCAACCTTGCATTGTAAAGTAAACAACATTTTTTATTGAAAGGTTTATGTCAAAACATGGCATTGTGAACTTAAAAGAAAATGGTGTCTCTATAGAACACAAACAGCTACGAAAGCCCTTCCCTAACTTCCTTTTTCACATGAAAGTAATGCTTGCTTCAGTTGCATTTGGTCTCTCTGGATATTCCTACTGCACCAGGTGGCAAATTTCCAGCATTCACTGTCCCTGAGCTGTCTTACTATTTTTGCAACATTGTGGGGTGGGTTTTTTGTTAGTTCTTGTTTGGATTAGGAGAAAGAATCACTTCTTTCCCAGTACTGCCTTGCACATTATCAGACAAGTTAAGAAATTTTTAAAAAATCAAAAAGCCCTTCATTTGATGCTGTATTTTCAGCCAAGACCTGTGAGAACAAGAATACAGACAGGAGAAAGGCAAGACAGATGTTTTGTCTAAGAACAGTCCTAATAATTATAGTCAGCCTCTCTGAGTGTCTTCCTCATTTTCTTTAGATGATGTTGCCTTTTTTTTTTCTTTTTTTTTTTTTTT
>VZTJ01002926.1:215061-265907 GCA_013397795.1 Orthonyx spaldingii | reverse complement strand
CCGCAGGGCGGGGCGCTGCCCCGCGCTCCCCCCGCGCCCCGGCAGTGCGGGAGCGGCGCTGGGCCGAGCGCGCCGCGCGTTCCTCCCGGCGCGGCTTCGCTCTCCTCCCGCCCCTTTCTCCCCTCCCTCCCTCGCCCTTCCCGCCCCATTCCCGGCAGCGGGGGGGGGTCTCCCGGCCTCGGTGGAGGCGGCGATGGGGATGGCCGGGTTCTTCTCGCTGCGCTGCCGCGCCGACTGCTGACCCCGCACCGCCCGCGCCCCGCGGACGCCCCGCGCCAGGTGAGGGGGCTGCGCTGAGGGGCCTCTGCGCGGGCAGGGGGGCCGGAGCGGGCGGGGGTGGGTGATGCCGTAATGCGGAGGGGGAGGCGGCGGTGCTGCCGTACGCATCTGTGGGGCCCCGCGGAGGGCTGGGGCCGGGAGCGGGGGATGGATGGATGGACGGATGGATGGATGGATGGATGGACGGACGGACGGACGGACGGATGGATGGATGGATGGATGCGTAGCACTGGTTGCCCTGGAGCCGTCAGGGCAGCGGCGCAAGGGCGTGGGGCCCCGCTCGGCCTTGCCATCTTCCCGATGCCATCTCCTCGTCCCCCGGGACGCTTCCTTCCTTCCCCTGCCTTCCCTTTCTTCCTTCCCGTCCTCTCCTTCCTTCCTTTTTCCCCGGGCGGCCGCTCCCCGCCCTTTCCATGGGCTGGATGCCGCCCGCTGAGCCGCGTTCCGCCGTCCTTCTCCGCCTTTCCAGCTCGGATGAGGCGGAGGCGGATGCCGCTGGTTGAGGGGCGCGGCGTTCGGGGGTCTCGGGCGGTGTGTGCCCGCGGTGTGCCCGCGGTGTGCCCCGGCCGTGCCCGGCGCTCCCGGGCAGCCATGTTACGAGGATGAGCTGACAATCCCGGAGCCCGGCCGGGCCTGGCGCTGCCGGGCGCCGCCGGAACGGCGGCAGCGCTTGCGGCTGCAGAATTCACCAGAAGCGGATGATGAATTTATGTCTGTTTTCCGGAATGTAAAATACGTTCATACCAAATTCTAAAGGAAATTTCTCTTCGCTTCCAGCTCCTTTTTAGCTCAGTTCTTTTTGCTGTTGCACAATCCAGTGTTGGTAGATAGCCATGCGTGCATGTGATCGGGTTTCGGTGCCTCGCCAAGTTCTGCAGCGCTGTTCGATCTGGCATCTCCACCCGGTACAGATATAGCAGAGCGTGTGTGTGAGTTCAGCTGAGGGATCACACTGTCAGCACTGCCCGAGCCTCATGCGGCACCTAAAATTGGCTCTGCTGGGGGCCCCTCGTTCAGAAACCCCTGCTGCCCGAAACAGCTGTTTGCCAGCTTTCCATATGCTAATCTCTGACCTTGTTTTATTTCTTTAGAGCTCTTGCACTGATTAAGTTACTAACAATTTTTTTAAAAGTTAGCACATTCTGTGATATGCAAATATGGCACAGTTGTCTGGTAAATGACTGGTTATCATAAATAAAAGTGATTCTTCGTTATTTGTGCTTGTGTGGTGGGTTTGGAGGGTTTTTTATTTGAATGCAGAGATACAGATTTAGAACATTGTTTTGTAACCACTTCGAGCTTGTTGCAGACCTCTCTGAATGTATAAATAATAATTTGAATCTAAATCCCTGCTCTGCTTGTAACTTGACTTAAAAACATAGCAATATGTTTGTATTTTGATATTGCATAAAAACTGGTTTGCTAAAACTTTCAAATACATCCAAGTATTCAAATCTTAATGTTTCTTCAGATATTTTTGTGAAAGTCCAGATCTAGTTGAGCCTATGAAGGGTGATTGATCAACACAGTTGGGTTTGTCAGCTTGAATACTGGTAAACTGACAAAATATTTAGATGATTTTTTTAATAACATGCTTTAATATTAAAATCTCCCTGTGTGACTTACAGGCTGGGTATCTTTAGTTTAAAAGAAGTGTGAAACTAGAATGTAGGACTTGCTTTTTGCCGATGAAACTCACTAACTCGAATGTCATCTACCAGCTGTTTTGGAGCCAGTGGTGGATCACCTCAAAGACACATACGTGCAATTCCCTTCTTGGTTCCTGATTAAATTCATACAGACTGAACATTAAAACAGACACAACCAGTAGACTCCTTCCAAGACATCAGGAGGATGATTCATTCTAGCATGGATGGCAGCCTTCTAAGCCTGTAATGAACATTAAAAAAAAAGTTGTCTTTTATGGATATTGTTCTTCTAAATCTGTACCACAGGCTGCATTGCATATTTTGGTTTTCTCTTTTTCAAGTTATGTTTCCACGCTGTAGTCAGCATTTTGTAGTAGGAAGTGATACTACTGGTAAATGTGAACCCTGAAAAACCAGTTGCAAATTATTATCTGTGATGCTGGGTAACTTGGGGCTCATTTTGCCTTATTTTACCATTCTGTGCGATGAGGGCAATGGTGCCTTTATGAAATGTTGTGACCAGTTAAGGTTACTGGTTATTACCAGTTAAGCTTAAATGTATGGAAAGCTTGGCAAATTACGTTGTTTTGGTTAATTTTCTTATTAATGAAAATTAAATCTTGCATAGTGAATTGATATTCAAAACATCTGAAATCCATGTGCAAGTACAAGAAGGTGTGTTATTTACTTCAGCTACAAAAAATAGGAGAGTTGAGAACAAATTAGATTTAAAATTATACCACATTTAATTTTCCGTCAGCACAAAAGTTAGGGTTGGGAAAAATTGGTAATTGCAGAAGTCCAGCAGTTAAATTTTCATGTTGCTGGTGATTTTGTGACCTGTTCTGTGAGAATCTCTTCACGGTTGTGTTTCAGACAAGTCTGTCATTTAGCTAGTGCATATGGAGTCTCTGGAGGTGTGATTTTCATGCTTTCTTATTGTGCATATGATGTTTAGAGGTACTTGAGAACATATATATATATANATATATATATATATATATATATATATATATTTTAAAGTAGATGATTCTTTCATCCCACCCTGTGTTTGCCAGCTTCCCAGATATAGTTGTTATCTGCAGAAATTAATGTAGTGTTCTGAGAGGTATTTTTATGAAAGGATCAGAAAAAAATTCTGTGTAGGACTCTACAGTAAGCAGGCAAAACAAACCCCCTACATTTCATAAACAATATTATAAGCACACATTGGACAAGGTAAATTGTGTCACTGTGAACTTGATAAAAATGGACATTTTGCACTTGACATATTATTAAATAGCATTTCATAAACAGGACGCCGAGTGGCCACATACAGTGACATTCCTGTTTCTAACAGCAATGTTCAGGGTTAGTTGAATAATAGTTCTGGGTTGTGTCGGGATTAGTCTGGTCACTTGGCTTTGGTGTGAGGGCTCAGGTACTTATGCAAGGGTCCTGTGAGGGGGGGGAGAGCCAAAATCCAGAGGCTGGGTTCTGTGTGGAAGAAGTTTGTAATGAAGCTGTGTGTTTGATACTTTGTTCCACACAAAAGTAGGCACCTCTGAGCAAAAGGTGATGAAGCACTCTCCAGAACAGCCCAGAATCTTTGAGCATCATGTTAATTCATTCTCAGTAGTTTTGTGCTCTATTCTATGTTCAGTATTTTAGTGAAGCTTCTTAAAATGCCGTACTAACCCTGAGCTGGTGGTGTGGCTGTGTCATTAATCATTGCTCAACCAGTTTGCTGTACCAATGACATTGAGATTCAGTTGGCTTGCTTCTAAAGACATTCTTCTAGTCTCATGAGATACCTCAGGTACCTGCAAAAATAAGGAATGCTTTAAATTGCTTCTACTTGGGGGAGTAATTTAATTTCTGCCTTCACCATGTGATGGCATTAATGAAGTATTGCAGTTTTATTAAAGACTTCTTGTACTGTGGGAAGATGTGTCATAACTTGAATTAAGAATGTGTAAGTACTTTTACCAAGTGTAGCACTTACTTTAGAGCTGAAATGCTTCTCCTTTAGACCTGCTAGTAAGTTTTGTACTTCTGTGATCACAACCCTGAAATGAGCATTTCATTGGATATGTGGTATTGTTATGTGGTATTGATAACCAGAAAAGCTGTCAGGATCTCTGGGTGCATGGTTGAGCACAACTGAGTTCTGCCCAGGGTAAGTCAGGTGCCATGGAGGCTTTCCTAGCCAAGGGTAGGAGCTTTTTAGTAGAACTTATTCTTTGACTCTTATTGCTTTTTGAGGCTGTTAGACTTCAGTGCTGACCATATCCTGTGGCAGTAAGTTAAACTTCTCAGTTGTGGACCAACTGAAAAACTTTCTTCTAATGGAAAGGGCTGGTTGACACTAATACAAATAAACCAGGTTTTTTTAACCCTACATTCCAACACTGTCTCAGACATGCCTTGAAGTTTGGATAGTGGGTGTCAGGGATAGTTTCCTGAAACAAAAGTGCTCCATCATTTAGATGTGGTAGGATTTGAACAAGTATTTTGATCGTGGAGATGAATTTAATAGTGGACATTTGCCTGAACGTAGATAGTCATATTTACCCTGAAGGCAATAATTCTTGATTCCTCTTCTTCCTTACGGTGTGTCCTTTAATCAGCAGATATACAAGTAGTTGATGAGTTGTTATTTCCTTTGAGAAGAGGACTTTCCCAGGACTGCAAGGAGTTCTTTAAGGGTACACCCTTTTCTCTGGAGCCATATGTATTGAAAGTCAGTGTGCTGTGGCCCATGACACTTGTGTTAGCTTTAATATCATTGCTAATGCATTGTGGCAGCAAGGATTGGCAGTGAGAGAACCTGGATAGGGGTATATGGGCATTGCCTCATGATGAAATTTAAGTAGCTATGTCTTTACTGCTAAAATTATCTTTGTTAGGTTAAGCCTAACACATGTTGCAACCAGATATTTGTTTTGGTATTGGCATCCTTACTTTCTGGAAGAAAACCAAGTAATGGAAACAAATATTTGTATACTTCAAAAGAACTGCTTCAGGTGAGAGAAACTTCTGACTAGGGAGACAGTGAACAGATGCTGATCAGTGTATTTCCAGATCTGGCTTTGAAGTGACACCTTTTGGGGGGAAGGGAGGGTGATCTGCAAAGCAGAAATTGAAGTTATCCAGTAACTTTCAACCTTCCTAATTTTATCAACATCTTGAATACAATAGCTGTAAATAACTAAATGATATTTTTCTCTGTAGACAACATCAACAAGAAGGATAACCCGAAAGGCTCTTGACCACTTTCAAGTCCTTGGCTGTACCACGAGCAGCCAGGATGTCGGGGGCTTCAGTGAAGGTGGCTGTTCGCGTCCGGCCTTTCAATTCCCGAGAAACCAGCAAAGAGTCCAAATGTATCATCCAGATGCAAGGCAATTCAACCAGTAAGTTTAAAATAAACTTCTAAGGGAGTCTTTCTCTTGTCCCAACATTCCTACTTAAACTCTTTCCTTCTGTCAGAATGAGAACTGTGTACATTGTATCATCTAGAACTAATGTTATAGTTATTCTACTTTTCTGAGGCTGTCATTACAGACTAGATTATCTCTGAATGTGACTAGAAAGTCTAAATCACGACTATCTTGATTTTTGTGCAGTTGTTCATGGTGTTTTCTTTGGCTGACCTGAAAATTTTACAGAAAGGTGGAGTATCAAAGTGAAAACCTTTTTGTTAACTTCAGTGTGTGGGAATATAATGTGGGTTGACAGATACAGGGATACATTGCAGACCGCCACATGATAATTGTGGGGCTGTAAGTCCTGCTTGGATCTGGTACTTTAGTTCTTGGTGTGCTTATTCTGCAGTATTTGCTTTTGGTTGAGAACATGATTTGGGTGAGAAAGCTGAGATGAAAAGAGTCTCAAGTTTTATGCTTTCCAGAGGAGATGTCTAAACAACAGCAAAATAGTAGACTACATAAAATCATCTTTTCTAACCAATTAGAAGTATTAGGCTTCCTATGTAATTGTTGTGGGTCTAATTTGAAGAACACTCTCCTGTGGGAAACTGAATGTGGGAACACCCTTTTTTGGTTGTTGGTTTGGTTGTTTTTCATACTTGAGGTCAAGGCAGTATTGACAGCATTTGAGGGAGTGTCGTTCCTCATCTGCAGACCAACAGCTCTGCCCATAAACTGCTCTTCTTGGGGGAGTTTTTCATTGTTAGGTAGTCAAGTAGAGCCGTCTTGTCTGCAGCTGTGGGAAGCAACACTCCACGAGCACTGAGTTATTTTGCTGTCTGATTACTTGAGTATTTACTCATGCCTGTTAACACAAAGGAGGTTCCATACAGGCCTCTCCCTTATTTTGTAGCCAAGGTTGTACGTCAGCCTGCTTGTACTTCTGCAATGGAATTTAAATCCTGGTTGTGGTCACTTAAATTATATACAGTGTTTATGGTTTCATTGGAAGAGAGGTGTCATAGAGAGGAGAGCTTGTTTTTTAGTGCAGAAAATTCTTATCTTCAGACCTTATGTGAAATACTACCCAAAGAAACTTCTTTGAGGTTGGGTTTCAAAATTTCCATTTAAAGTAGGGGTGGGAGGGGTTTGAAGTCATCTCGTGTGGAACAGGTGCTTGTATCCCATCACTGTATCTCAGTGTAGAATGGAAGGACTGTAGACTTCATTAGAGGACATTTGTTACGGAAATGCCCCCGAGCTCTGGGCTCCAGCAGCTCCACTGGGTACCTCTGTAACAGCTTTTCATGCTGCAGTCATCACAGCAATAATTTTAGCTGCTTAAGGTGTTTGAGTTGCAGGAGCCTGTGGAAACACCTTGTTTGTGGTATAACAATGAGGGTGGCCAGGCAGTGTCTGGCAGTTTGTCTGTCTGCGTTGGAGCTGGGGGTAGGCCAGACTCGGGTTCTGTTCTGAACGCTGGAGCTGCACTAAGGTGACACATTTACAAGAAATGCACCAGCTTTCAAAGGAGAAAAATACTTCCTGATTTATCTAGTGGGAAATTTCTTTACAGAAATTACTTCTTTTGCCATATTTTGTACTCTGAAATGTTCTAATTGCGGCCTTTTATTGGAATGCTGTGGCTCTGATCAAGCTGGGTGATGTGACAGATGGTCAGGTTTAAGTCACGGAGGCCATTACAGACTGTGGAAAGGAATCATCAGTTGCAATAGTTAAACATTGTTACAATCTGTGAGATATTTTTTTCCCTGTATTTCCCTCTTAGGGGAGAAATACAAGAAAGCAATGGACAGAGGAATAGTTTGAACAGAAGAGGATTGTATAATAAAGGATATGAATAAGGCATTGTTTGGTGGGAAGAAAAAACAGCAGAAATCTTTTCTCCAAAGAATCTCCCTAGCAGAGCTGTCTGACACACATAACTTCCAGCTGAAATTCTTCAGCTGCTATGCTTTTAGGCTTCGTGTTAGATAAGGGAGGCATAAGTGCTATTCTGCCAAAGATTTTCTTTTCGTGATGCTTGGTTTTTTGCAGCCCCACAGTTGCATTATTGAACTTCTCATTTTTAAGGTCTGAACCTGCTGACTAAAAGCTGAGCACATAAAGTGAAATTAGTGTGTCTGAGACTGATACCTGATGCAGCAATTTGAAAATAAGGGGAATTCAGTAGTAATTCTAGACTAAGGAGTTCCTGCTTCACACCTTCAAATGTGCCAGTGAAGTGATCAAGGCTTAGATATCTTGCCTCTGAGAGGGTTATTTTTTCATTTGTGCACTGATCAAGTTGACTGGAGGCAAACCTGAGAAGGTGGTGACACACTGAGCAGTGACTATTTTAAGCCTCCAAGACAGTTAAAGTTCCCTTATCTTGGAATTAAAGCCTAATGGACTGTCGTGATACCGGATTGATGAGACAGTGTGAAGTCTGATAGCTAAGAAGGGATTTTGATTGTTACTTGAACTTTAATTCTGTATGCATTGATTGGCCGAGCTATTTTACAGATCCTTTGTGGGTCTTGGTTTAAACTTTGTCCAAGTCTAAGTTTTGTAAATGTTTTGTCAGAGACTACTGCATTACAGTGAAACTGAGGCAAAGTGCTCAGGATTATGTTAAGGAAAACAGTATAAAGATAGAGATAATAAAGTGTGTGGCAGGTGGACTTTATTTATAAATAATTTTAGATGAATGTGTGAAAAAAAGAATGCTTTTTTGACATACATAACAAAGTAGGTTCTTAAAGTCAGAATGCCGCTAGGGTTGTTGCCTGACATGCTGCTTTTGTTCGACAGTTTTTGTGTGAATTTGGCTGTTTGCAGCTTTGGGGGTTGCCTGTCATTCACAGGGTGCTTGCCAGCAAAGCAAAACGTCCCTCTAGGTTGGAAAGCTTATGCCCAATTTTGTTACATAGTTCTTTGCCTTAGAAGCAAAACAACATAATTTGCTTGTGCACTCCTACAGAATTTATTTGTTGTCCTATCTGGCTTTAATGCCATTTCTTCCTAGGAGATCAAGACCTTTAGTCAAGATTCATAGTAGGTCTCTGTCTTTATCATTTCTCACTGTTTAAAAATGACAGTGCAGCTGAATACAGTTCTATATATGTCTTAATCTCAGAAAAAGAGTTCATACTAAGATCTTTAACCCATAGTGTTAAGGCCACTTACTGTGAGTAATTGGGACTTCTGTTTTTCTGCTGGAAGGATGCAAAATATGTCAGTCTTCATGTCTTAAATACACATTGCAAAACTGAGATTCTGCAGTTCAGCTGAAGTCACATGTGCTGACTGCATTGAGGGGCTGGAATTTGGCAGAAGGCCTGTGCTGCTCAGATCATATCTAATTGCAGATGGGATCCATTTGAATGAGACTGCCAGGAGTTCTTCAGTGGACACAGGAGAAGTGGGGATGGGGGCAGAGAAGGTAATGGAGGAACTCTTAGAGACAGGATAAGTTAGAAGTTGTAAAATTCCGCTATCTAAATTAACTTGGGAATGCAAAATACTTTCCAAAGAAGAAGTAATGTCACCATCAAATTAGTAATTAAAAAACTCCATCAAAACAGTAATTGAGTGGGATTCATGTAGAAAAGGCCATCGTTTTCAATAATTATCACCTTGAAACCATCCTAAGAAACATAAGCTTTGTTTTCCAAAGCACCTGCTAAGCAAGTGAATTCAGTTGAGCAAATGCTGTTTTCATTTAGAGTCCTGTTCTGAAGAGCATATTCTTTAAATTACTGAGTAGGTGGCTTATCATGGCCAAACTCACAAGTGGCTCTTTGAAATTAATAATTAAATTATAGGTCATGGTTTTCAGCATATCTTAATTGAATAAGTTTTGTCTTTAACTCCTGCTTTTTCCAATTTTTGTTCGGAAAGATTTACACCAATGCATCTTGCCCACAATATATTAGTTACTTACTCCTGTCCAGTTAATTTATTACTGTTTTTGTGGTGAGTGGGAAAAAGATTCCGCAGTGTAATACATGAAAGCTGAGCTATAGATCTGAGAGGGTTTTGTGTGTCAGTAGTTCTTGTGCTCATTTTTGTATGGGCTTTTCAAACGTAACAAATATAAACAATGTTGGCAGCTGCTGCCTTGGGTTATTTAGCTGAAAAATGAAGCTTTTCTGTGCCTAAAGACTCCTCAAGTGTTGTGCTTTTTCTGGTTTGGCTTTTGTTTGTTTGAGGTTTTTTTTTTTTTGGTTTGGTTTTTTGGTTGGTTTTTTTGTGGACGTAACTTGATGATCCTGCCTGTAAATAAATAATGCGTAAATAAGAACAAATGAAAATGAAGCAGAGATTCAAGCTAGTAGCTACAAGGCAGCATTTAGATATTAATCACTAGCAAAGAGCCCAGCAGGCTTAGTCTTAAAAAAATCAAAATAAGTGCACAAAAAATGAAATGAATGAAGGAAATAAGGAAGTACCCTACTTGGAATGTGTCTGTTGCAATTATTTGTGCACTGGATGAATGACAATAAGATTTAGCATCCTGTGTGTGCGAGTGACAGAGTAAACCAAAGTTCTCAAACCATCGTTCATCTGCGATTGTTGTGTGTTCTGGTTTGCCATAAACGATTCCAGTGGGAAGGTGCACTTGCACATCCAGCTTCTCTTGGAAGGTCTGAGTGCAACTGGGTCCTCAGGTCAGCACTGGAAATTACCTGTCGGGGTTCTAACTCAGCAGCACTCTCTGTGTTCCGGTAATGTTGGCAGCTTCTTTTGTGGCTGCTGCAGGTATTGGATGTTTAATAAAAATAGGCCTGGTGGAGTGGTCCCATCTGCCAGCAACAATAGTCCCAGCTGCTGCTGGGGACATATGGCTGTCAGCTTCTCGTCCAGGCATCCTTGGCATCAGAAAAACTTGGTAAGACATTCTGGAGTTAATTTGTAGAGGTCGTAGGGAAAAAAAGTGTATTTTTTCTAACGAGTGTTTTGTTTGGATTTTTTTCTCTCGCTAAGATGTATAAACCTCAGATCTAGACTTAAATGTTTAAATATTAAAAAAAAAAACCAAAAAACTTAATGCGGAAACATCTAATTTTAATTTCCGTTTTGTTTTGGTTTTTTCTTTGCCTTTTTTTTTCTTTTAAGATGTGTGCTGCTTTATGCAGTTGTTCTGGAGCAAATTAAAAATGGGTGGGAAAGCAGGACTGAACTTTTCTCAATCTGTCTTATGAAAATGATAATTTTAGATATCTCAGAAAATAAGTACATTTCCTTTCTGATGCCTTGTGTCTGCCAAAAAGCACTGGTTCTTAAAGCATACAGCTTGGTTTTCTTTCTTGTTGGTTTGTTTTTCTTTGAAGTGTTTCTGGTGTTTTATACTTGTATCTTGCACGATGAGGTTGTCTTGGGAGAATAAACAGCATTGCAGGATTGTCACTTCACCCCTACCCTGATTTTTCTGGTCTGTAAATCCTTGTAAGTGGTGCAAGCTAAATGAACGCTTGTCCAATATGATAATCCTGCACTGCCTTCACGGTGGGTGTGTTATCAAAACAGGCTGTTTGTGGGAAGATAAATTGTGTCACGTGGAGGATGCCTGAATGGTCTTGTGGTTGAGGTCTGAAAGACAAGTCAAAGAGGTCACAATAGCAGAGGTTGCCCAAACCCTTGTGATGACTGTCCTGTTACCAATATGAGCATTAGAGCTCTCTGTGTTTTGCAGCATTAGGGATTTCTGTGTCCACGAGTCTGTCTTAGTCACTGTCTCTGAATGCCCTGCAGTATTGACAGCTCATATGTTTTGCTACAAGCCTTGAATATTTTTTTGGGGAAGAAATAGAAGTGTGGAATTTTTTAGATCCTTGATTTTCCTTCTGAAGCCTTTCTCACGATTGAATAAAAATAGCTTGAAGTGTTAATTCTGCACTGTTAAAAAAATATAGAAGGTGACTTTGGGGAGCTGGGGGAAGATGAGCATTTAATGATCTTTAAATGCTAGAGATGCAAATGCTGGGTCTGGAGCGAGACTGTGGGATGACATGGGTGTTCCAGCTGATGTTAAATGCAGTTAGACTAAATTATGTTATGAAATTAGGATGGAACTATAGCAGAGAGATGTTACTAATGAACCATGAGCAGTTTCTGTCAGAGGTGAGTTCTCCATGTGAAATGCTTCCCCTTCAGAATTAGTGCCCACTGACACAGGGACTGGGCCTTTAGAGGTGATTCTTTTTATCAAATGCTTAAATAAACTGCCACCTTTTAGTGTGCAAGTAGAAGTACAGAGAATGCAAATTGTTAATAGGAACTACTTTAAGAATTGGATATTTTCATTCACTACACAAATTCTTCCAGAGACATACAGTATTAATAACTGACTGAACTGAAATCCTTAAGACCTGACTCCCCAAGATTCCAGTGCTACTTGGTGTTCTCTCAATGTATTGCTGACATGTATCTGAGATGAAAGTGGTCTTAGGAGAGCCCATTGGCTCTTGGTGATGTCAAGTCAAAGCAGTGGGTGAAGGGAGGTACTGTCTTACCTGCCTTGAGGCAGAAATGTGAGCCCAGAATTCAGCTGGAGAACTCACCCAGCCACACACAGACCTGACACGCTGCCTCTGCAGTAGGACCTTCCCAGGTAATCCTTTGACAATGGGAGTGCTGGAATGGTTTTGGGTCAACTTTTCAGCTAGGGAGAGCAGTCTGGTTCGGCTGGCTCCTGCCTGCTGCAGAGCCTGCTGGCGTGCTGTTCTCCAAGAACACCAGCTGGAGAGCTGGTATTTATAGCTCCTGGATCTGTAAGAGCAGCTGAGGATGAGAGCGGCTTTCCAGCAGCTTCTGTGAGTGAGCGTTTGCCTTGCTCTGGTGCTGTGGAGCCTGACTCCCTCCCCCAGCCAACCTTTCTCCCAGTACAGGGCTGAAATTCCACAGTGGGGAGAGAATCCGGTTGAATTCCAAATGAGCTGTTCTTAGCTTCTACTTGGTTTCCTTCCCTTTTAATGATTTGAAAAATGCAAACAATGCTTTGAAAAGCAAGCACTGCTTCATGGGCTGGAAGTGTCCATTTCCCTTCATTTATCTCTTATAATAACAGACCTGAAAGTCTGTCTTATAAAAGCACTATGGCCATAGATCTGATTGCAGCGTATGCCTAGGAAAGAAGCCTGTATTAAACGTGTCTTTGTGGTGTTATTCACGTTCCAGCAAATAAAGAATGCCTGCTCCACCCTGCTCTCCGTAAGGAACATGTTCCCATTGTTGTCATTCCAGCCTACAGATGGTGCAGATATATTTTCCAGACCCATGTTTTTTAAGAGACTCTGTATTTAATGTTAATTTGGTCTTGTGGAGTCAACTCTGAAAGCCCCAGATTTTTTGTATTGGATAAATCGTTTATTCAGACATAATAAAACTACTGCTTGTATTGATCCAAATAGAGTTTGAAGAAGGCGTAGAAGTTAATTATTTTGTATTTTTTCCCCCAAAAGTTATCCCTTTCAAAGTTCTGTCTAGACCAGAATGATTTTTGAAAATGTCTCCTTATTCCTTTACTAATGATTAAGGAGAACAAAAGAATAAGATGAAGACAGTGCTTTTCTTGCTAGCTGTTATCTCTGAGTGGTGACATTTGGTAAGAATGTATGCTTGGGCTAGAATAATGCTGCCACAGGGAGAATTGTTGGGGCTGGTGTGAAACTTCGTGAGAAGAAATCTAATTTTATTTCATATGTAGAAATTAAAGGGTTTTGTGCCCTCAACACTGCCTGTTATGGTAGCAGTAGGGGAATGGCAGATGTTAACGACAAAGCAGGATGTGTTGCACAAATCTGGGAAGGTCGGTTTTTCCAGTTCCATGCTCCACTTTCATCGTAATTGGGTTTCGTTTCTGATTAGGAATTGTTTGTTTGTTTGTTTGTTTGTTTGTTTGTTTGTTTTTTAAAAAAATCAGTGTGTCTGTCCCTTCACCCCCTTCCCAGCACAGACTGTGTACCAGCTAATCCCGGGCTAAAGCCCAAATTAATTCTGTCTGTGGTGTTTATCTGAAGGGCAGGCTGCAGTCACAGCTCTCGAGCACCCAGTGACTCATGCCTGGCATGGATGGCACCGAGCCCTCACTGGGGCGGAGCCGGGCACTCCCGTGACTTCACTTTAAATGCACTGAGGGGTAAGAGAATCATTTCAGCTCTTGCTTCTTGAGTGCTTTGCACTCTGTCTCTCTGTTCCAAGAGCTTATTAGAAGGAATTGTGTGTATTCGGCATCCCCAGACACTGAACTGCAGATAATTTCTAATCTGCCAAATTTGTGACGTGCTGAGGCGCAGCACTGACTGGGATGAGAACAGATCAGGCTTGGACTGCGAATTCAGTGTCATAATCTGATATGAGCGTGGAGTGGTTAAGAAGCACTTCTAGTCATTCTTTGTGCCTGCAAAAAATATTTATGTGGCTGAGTAGATGGGAATGGAATGAGGGGGCTGATCTTGGCTAAGTTTCCTTGCTTTTGTGGATATTTTTTTCTCTACTTTGTAAGCTTCCCACTGTCTGTTTACTTGGTTAGTTTTAAAGGAGATTGGAAGTGTAAGTCCAGAAATGAAGGCTTGAAGTGGGAATGTGTTTGTGTATGTTTAGGAAGGAGCGAGAAGACAGAGACTGCTGCTTCCAGTTGGAAATACCCTACAAGATTTTAACTTTGCAGCAGCTCTCAGTTGTGCTCCACACTCTGGTTATAATTGTAAAATTAAGTGCATATTTGACCTGTGCTTTTTGAATTTCAGCCTCATAAATGAAAATTGGATTCTAAGGCAAAAAAATTTAGATGTCTACAATGAGAATAGAAATACAATATAATTGATATTACAAAATATGTGGGTACTGTTTCAATAGCGGTCTTTCCAGTATTGCTACAGTGTTTGCTAAAATCGTAGGGATGAGTTTGAGCTCCTAGATTTGAAAGGTTGAAAGTATATGTTATTTTTGTGCTAGCTGGTAAAGCAGATGGTGGATGGTATATAAAATGTTAATTAAGGAACAAGTGGGACGGACTGTGGAAATAAAAATGCCAGAAAATGAAGTTGCCTGTTTAAGTAAGGGTATGTCAAAATCCAAATGTTTTGTGGATATTGGTCTGTTACTGTTGGTACAGCACACCTAAAAGTATAATTCTTTCATTTATTGTGCTCCTGCTTTCTCCTTTTATTCTGCTGTACTGCTCCTACTATGTACTTGTCCTGTACAAGGACCAATAAGTTAAGGTATTTGGGTTTTATATAATACTAAAAAGATTTAGATTGTTTGGTGTGAAGAAGTTTCTTTTAAAACTGTGCATTTCCTTACCTTTTGGTCAGTGAGATATAAAACGTTTGTAGTTACAGATATCAAAAAGTCCACTAAACTTAAACAGCTAAGCAGCTAAAAAGAGTTGTTTAAATTGCTTGAGCTCCAGAGAATATGTGAATTACTCCTGCGTAGAGAAACTTTGGATGGCGTGAAGCAGCTCAGCTTGGCTCACTGTGTAACTCCAAGGGAAGACTAAGCTTTTAAAATGCAAGCTGTGTCTCTGAGTGGGCATGGCGGTGGCTACTAAATCAGCTGCTTCACATGGGTGCTGCTGCAGAGCTGGTCATACCGTGTACTTTTATTTATCTCAGTTTATGATATGTAATTACTCTATTTGCGTACAAAGGTAGAAAACAGATCTAGATATTATTTCTTAAGGAGAAGCTTCTTATTCAAAATTTCCAGAATTTCATTATTCAAATAGAGAAAAGTAATAATATGAGCATTTATCTCTCAACTAAATCAGTGTTTTGTAGAAAGTGTTTTAAACCCATGAACATTTCCTTGCCTTTTTCTTGGCCTTCCGTTCAGAAGGTAAATGATGGGCATTAACCCCTGCCGTGGTTGCTGCTTTGATCCCAGAAGAGGTTTTAGGCACTGCAATAGAGAAATATCATCTTCAGCTTGTTTCATCCTTGTCACCTTGGAGTTACAACTGTGACCCGTTCCAGTAGCAGCAGTGTAGCAGACAGCAGTTCTGTAAAATATCCCTTCCAGTGTCTCTGGTGCAGAAAGCTTAGCTTGTGGGAAGCTAGAAGATACCCCATGACCTAATAAGTTGGCTCTTGGAGAAGCAAGGGGCCTGAAAGAGGGATTTTCTCAGGAACTGGCTAACTCCGGCATTCAGAGCTGCTCCGGTGCCATGCTGATGGTAATTATAGCTGCAGCACAAAGCAGCAGTGTCAGTTTGCAAACAGAAGAGTTAATTGCCACATTGGACCTTCGAAATAGCAGATAAACAAATTTATTCTGTAAGATAAAAAGACTATTAATGTGTTCCTGCCGTGATCATTTGCCTTATTGCCTTTCTCATTTCCTGAGGCTCTGTAATTAAACCACTAGCGTGTGGACTGTGCAGTGAGGCTGCTGTGGGGAGAGGAGATAGATGATGACCTATGTCATGATCCACTAATATAATTCATCTTGGCCTTGCATGGTTTAAAAACCAAACAAAGTACCCGAAAAGCTGTTAGTGTTCTTGTGGATACTGGAGACACTGGAAACAGTCCTCTTTATCTTTTAATTCTATTTGTTTCCTTGTTCAGCGGAAAACACAGCGGGCTGGGAAACATGGTACATAAAATCAGTGTTGCCAACTCAGCGTAATTTCTGCAGCGCCATTTCTTTTTTCCCAATTTGGCACATGAACTTTTAGGGTAAAGCTTACCTGTACTGTAAGAAGCCTTTTAATTTCTTCAGAAATATCCGTTAGTTTCCTTTAAAGTAGCTAGATTTCATGGGTTTTCGTGTCCCTCCAAAGATGATGCTTGGTGCAACAGACACCTTCAAGTGAGGTCAGCTATTTCAGTTTGACTTCCTGCTTTCTTAGCTGTCTCATCATCTTCCAGGTGTTTTAATCACATTATTGCTTATCTGATCACTGGGTTTAAACCCAGTCCACATCAGACATCACTAATGTTGGCAGCACCCACTTGGTGCTCCGTGCCCCAAATGAAGAGGGTTTCAGTCCAGCTGAAATCTGTGGAGGTTGTAATCTTACATTTTCTTACCCAGTCAGCTCTGCTGGATTCCTTTGTAGACTGAGAATTCTGTGAAACCAATGATTGTGAAAATGGAGGATGTAGACTGTGTGCAAGAAACAGAAATAGGGATAAATAGACTTCAGGCTTGGACCAGAAGCTGGGTGCAAAGGCTGTGACTGAATCGCAGTGATGAGGGGCAGCATGCAGAGTTCCTGGCAGCTGGGAGGTTTTCTCTGACCCATTCCTGCTGCAGTGGAAGGTTTTGGCCAGGCAGCTGCATTCCCAACCTCTGACAGAGCTGCTTTCTTGCACGTTAAACTCTGTTTCCTGATAGACTTCTCAAGATATGCTTTGCAAAAACATGCATCCTAGAAAGTGATTTTCAAAATAGTGAGCTGGATGTCGAACTCAGTGTGAAGAGCTGAGGAAAGTCTGTCTGAGAAAATAACAATAGTAACAACAATGGTTTAAAAAGAGAAAAAGATGGAGCAGAGTAGAATGCCTTGCATAAATCACAGAGCCTGAACTTTACTCTTCCCCAATGTGATGGATCAAATTTAAGCTGGAAGCAAGAAAGGGGAACTAATGGCAAGTTTGTAGTGCCTTTTCAGACACTAATGTGGAGATTCTATTATTTGTGCTGCTGTTTTGGGTAGGGACTTCCAGGTACAAGGCATTACCTCTCCCTTACCTTTTGGAGCTTTGATGTTAAATTCTTCAATGAGAAATGAGAAGTTGTTGAGTTGGATCGGTCTGGAATACACTGCAAGGAGAGAACTAATTTAAGTTTGGGGCAGGGAGTTGTCGTTGGGATTTGTTTTTTGTTCTCTGTAGGGCTGGTGGAAGAGTGTGAGTGGAGCTGTACTGCTGTTGAGGCAGAGCTAGTAAAGGGAAGCTAAGGCCGAATATGATTGCTTAGGTTACAGTTTGTTCTGTGTTGATGCCTGCGTTGCTATCCAAAGCCACAAGCATTTTTTGCAATTTGATATTGTGCTGGTGCATATAATTCATTGGCTTTGCATGTCTGTCAGCTTTTTTAAGGCAAGAATGTCAGCACAAGGTGCATCCAAGTGAAATGGAGTTGGCCAGGAGAAATAGAGTAGCAACTGTTGCTATTTGCAATCCAGGCAGTGATCTTTTCTCCACACTGTAATTTTGGACAACAGCCCTGCTCAGAAACACAGCATCTGGTAAAGGAGTGATTTAATTTTAATGGGGATCCTGTAACCACATTTTCAGAGAATGTGGTGAAACAAGATGCTAAGTTCATGTTTGAAATGGTAAGAGATGTGGGTGATACAATTTTTATTCATCACAGAAGGAAAGGGAGAAGCTCCCATCTCCCAAAGCATAACTTAACTGGCATGAATATGTGAGAAATAAGCATCTTTTTTCTAGAATGTTTGGTATCAGGATGTAAATCATCCCCAGGAAGACTGCTGACACCTTTGTGTGGCTTCTTTCCTTGTGGTGGACTTTATTTGCACACATCAGAGTTAAGTGTCTCACTCTCAGGGGCAAATTGCTGCTTTAGGTGCAGGGACAGATGTGTAAATCTAAGGTGGTTTATCTAATTGTGATACCCTCAGGGCTATGCCTTTTTACAGTTCTTACTTACACAGAAGGTGTTGAAAACAGCTGCTGGAAATAATAGATTTAAGTATTTCCAGCACTACAGTATTAAAAAGAAGGAAGCAGTAGAGATTTACTTCTGCAGCAAGGGCTATGCTTATAAATTACCCTCCCTGGAATACAGAAACTGCAGGCATTGTGTGTGCCATTACAATGACAGCTGGATCCATTGTGTATTGCTCCCCTACAGGCAAAGGTTATACGAGGCAATTTTGTTGCTGGGAAGGAAAAAAACCCCAAAGCACTAAACCCACCAACCTAAAGGTACTTGGAAAACCTTTTGTTAATTGTGGGGAATGCACAAATTCTGTTTAGCAACAGCATATTCCTCCTAGGAATTTTTTTCTAGTCTTATTTGAAATAAGTGCTATAGAAATATAACATTAGGAATCTGTGAGTCTGTTACTTCAGTCTTCTTACTTGTATGCCATGTGGCAGCTTTGAATACTCAGATTCACAGATCGTGGGTCAGGCAGCTCATTAATTATGCTCCTAAGTGTCAAGTTAGCTAAGAGTTTGAATTTTATTTCCTGTAGGTATCATCAACCCAAAGAATCCTAAGGAAGCACCAAAGTCCTTCAGCTTTGACTACTCTTATTGGTCCCACACATCGGTAAGTGCTTTTACAAGAAAACCTGAGGTTGTTGTTGCTGTTTGGTTTGATTTAACATTCTCTTCTGATCATGCCACCCCTGTCAGATGTTTCTGCACAGTCTTTCTCACCCACATTCAGGTTAAAAGCTTATCTCTGTATGTTGTCTTTCCCTGTTTGGGTGAGAGCAGAAAGCTAAAACAACTTGTAAATATCTGAAAGATTACTGAAAATAATCTCCAACAATGTTCTGTTCTAAATATTTTAAGGATGCATAGATGCCACAGTTAATTCATTTTTCCTCTGGACAAATGACAGTTGCTCTAGGTCTTCCAGTTCAAGGAGATACATGGTCTGGGTTTTGTTGGCATATCTGGAAAAAGCAGCATAGTGATCCATGTTTCCAATAGCTGCAAAAGCAATAAATTCTCATCCAGATTCCGTGCCCCACCCTTCTGTGAATAGGTGCTGAACTCTCACTGACTTCCTGTAATTGTTCTTCAGCAGAACCGTGTTGTTCTGCCACCTACTCCTCCCCTGCCTTGTTTTCTAAAAGATATAGAAAGAAGGCATAATGCATTTCTCTAAGATTAATTTTAGTAACTTGGATGGTGAAATAAGACTTGATATTTCTGAGCAAATCTGTGGTCAGTGAGACTTTTCACAATCAAATACTCGCCCCTCTTACTGAGTTTTTCAGAGCAGCCGTGAAGGTTGATTATAGCCCAGTCACAGGAACATTATGAACAGAATGCATGAAAACTAGCAGATAAGCAGCATCAAGGAACAGAAGAGGTCTGATAAAATCTTGATCCCGACATTAGAATGTTAGCACAGCTAAATTTGTCTTGATTTCAGGGGCAGGTAATGTTAAAATTCAGCATTTCAGGAAGCAAGAGAATGCTAGATTAAGAGTAAGATACACTCACAAACAATGCAGTGACATTGTCATTGTTGTTCTTCTCCATCTTGTTCTGCCTTGGGAAAAACGTGCGTGTAAAAATGGCCTAATTTACCTCTTCCTAAGGGATTGGCCCACAAAATAGAAGTATAAAAAAACCCAGTTGCTTTTTGAAATCTTAGTCAAATCATAGAAGTCTGTATTTATGCTGTTTTCATGTCTTTCCAGCCTGAAGATCCCTGCTTTGCGTCTCAGAGCCGTGTGTACAATGATATTGGGAAGGAGATGCTCCTGCACGCCTTTGAGGGCTACAACGTGTGCATCTTTGCCTATGGCCAGACTGGAGCTGGGAAATCCTACACCATGATGGGCAAGCAGGAGGAGAGCCAAGCAGGCATCATTCCCCAGGTAGAACCGAGCCCAGAAAAGGAATTTGGTTTTTACAGCACCTTCAGATGCACACCTGTTTTTTACATTGCAGTAAGAGTTAACAGAGAACTGAAGCTTACTTCTAATGTTATAGTACAGAATAATGATATTGGTGAAACCTAGAGCAATTGGTGAGATACTAGACAAAATAAAGTTGATAATGATGTAGGATTGAGATTAATTATCTTCCCAGTGAGGCTGTGTGTGGTTGATGCATTAGGTTCATTTTCTTCCCCTGCCCTCCTTCTAAAGCCATTTCCATGACATGTCATGATAGTTACTTGTTACTTCTCAGCAAAGACTCATTTCTGGCTTGGCTTTAATCTCTTTCCAGCTATGTGAAGAGCTGTTTGAGAAAATCAATGACAACAGCAATGAGGAAATGTCATATTCTGTAGAGGTGAGTGTGGTGAGGGATTAAAGAATGTCTGTATACTGGACATCAAATTGGTCTTGGGTGCTGGGTTATTGGTGTTGTATTAAGATGCTGATTTCTGATTGGTTTTGATTTTTTAATTTTATTTTTTGAAATTTTATGTCTTGTCTCTTTTTCATGTCTGAGACAAATGTAGAAACCTTTCTGTGACTATTGTTTTACTCTCATCAGATAACTAGTGTTCCTTTACCTGTGTGGTAATCCTAAAAGAAATCGTGGGCTGAAAAATTTAAAGATGCACTTACAGATGCTTTTTTTTTTTTTTTTTTAACTGATAGCTGGAAGACTGCATGTTTGTTGTCAAATACTATAGCCTTGATTTTTAAAATCAAAAGTTGCTTCTGCATACAAGAAAATCAATTTTTTTTTCCTTCTTAAGTTTGCTTTGGAGGTTCGTAAGAGAGATTCCTTGGAAGCAGACTCCTTTTACCATCTGTCTTGTCTGTTGCTTGTGCTGTGTCATATTAAAGGTGTTAAGATGCTTGTGGACTCCAGTGTATAATTTTTCATTACACACCAGTGTTTTCTGAAATGGTTGAAGGATCTATACATGGATGCAAGGCCGGTAGCTTATGTTAGAGATGTGATGCCTGAGACTTTTGGCTCTTCCCTCTGCCAGTGTTTAAGCTGTTAAATGACCAGAGACACCCACCTACCACTTTCCTGTGGTGGACTGGAGGAATTTCTACCACTGGCACTCTGAAATGCTGTGGAGGAGACCTTCAGAAATACTAAAGTGTCTGTGAAAATTCCTGTTTTTAGGTGAGTTACATGGAGATTTACTGTGAGAGAGTCAGAGACTTGCTGAACCCGAAGAATAAAGGGAATTTGCGGGTGCGAGAACATCCTCTCCTTGGACCATACGTGGAAGATCTGTCCAAGTTAGCAGTCACATCCTACACAGACATTGCAGACCTCATGGATGCTGGGAACAAAGCCAGGTTAGTGATGGGAGTGTTGTATATTTTTATCATTGTTATGTGTTAGCACTTTAAAAAACCCTCTTCTGAGAGAGGAGTATTATTGAAATATGCACCGATCAATGCTGTTAAAGCTGAAATTGCTTTGTGTGGTGAACTAGTGCTGCAAATCGCTGTGTAGGCATTCAAAGACTGCAGTGACTTAAGATGAAGTCTAAGTAATTATACTGGCATTTGCTTCTACCTTTGCTGTGTACTCTGTCACTATCCTGGTATTAAAACCTATGTGAAGAGTCTCCTCTTTGCTTAATTCAGTTGGTCAGGACTAAAGTTGGCATTCCATTTCTGGTTCAGTATTAGTTGTTTCCATGTCAGCTGTTGGCTCCATTTGACAATCTGTGAGAAAGACTCACATAAATGCTGCTTAAGCTTTCTTGGGTGCTTGCATGTAAGGTGGATTACTGAGTACACAGATTGAGAAAGCTCTGTTTAAACTGTGATGAAGATGGGAGTAATTCAGGAGTGAAGAAATCAAAGGGTTTGTTAATGACATTAGGTGTGGCTGGGTCTTGGTTACAGGGCCCTGTGCAGCCTCTTGCTCTCATTCCTCTGCAGCTGCATTCAGCCCTGCAGGTAATTGTCCTTTTTTAAACATGCTCACATCTGTTCATATTTTAGGACTGTGGCAGCCACCAACATGAATGAAACCAGCAGCCGCTCTCATGCTGTGTTTACAATTGTCTTTACTCAGAAGAAACACGACACAGAAACCGACCTTTCCACGGAGAAGGTGTGTTACAGATAAGTGGCTTTCTGCCTGTTTTTCACTCATCTTCCCTGCAGTGGCTGTGTAGGTCTGTTCTTGCTCTGATTCACCCAGAACTAATTCTCCTGTTCATGTGCTCTCTCCCTTCAGGTCAGCAAGATCAGCCTTGTGGATCTGGCTGGCAGTGAGCGAGCTGACTCCACTGGTGCCAAAGGAACGCGGTTAAAGGTGCGGGGCCGTGGAGGGTGCTGGGCAAGGAACGGGAACTGGGGCACAAGCATCACGTGGAGTCTGTGCTGGACAGATAATAAGTTATAAGTGTGGAAAAAATAGTTGCAAACCTGAAGACTACATAGATTCATGGTTGAACAGTTTTAATTACTATATAATACTGGTTTCTGTTTTCTCAGGAAGGAGCAAATATTAACAAGTCTCTCACAACTCTGGGCAAAGTTATTTCAGCATTGGCTGAAGTGGTGAGTAGGGCATTTCCTTGCCTGCAACAATCTTTGCATAGCTGGTCAAATGGAAACAGTAAAGTGCATGGAGTACAGCGAAATCATTTCTGTTCTTGGTCTTGCATTCTCAGCCCTATTAGCTGTGTGTATTTTGATAGCTGAATAGAGTTGATACTATTCTGTGGGTGTCACACAGGCTGTCAACAGACCGAACCATTGGTTTGTTTAACTGTGAAGAAGCCTTGCAAAAGGAGCCTGTGTTTATGTAGAAGACCTGTTCACATAGCAAGTTTTTAGACCTTCAGTGCAGTAATTTTATTTTTATTTGAAAGAACAATTATAGAAAACTTAACTGCAGCTTTGTTGTTAAAATTTATAGAAACACCAATGCAATAATTTGATTCACTGGCTTTCTTTGCAATGGCAAGACTTACTGGTGTCTTAAGTGAGCATATATTGATCCAAGCAAAATGTTGTGAGTTTAGAAAAGTACTTCGTCTTTAATAGTAGTTGAGTACAAAAATAATAAAAAAAAACCCCCAAACAAACAAAACAAATAAATGATTTTTGTTCGTTTTAAAAGTGAGTTAGCACCTTGGACAGGTTGAATATGCTTACATGCTTTTTAGATGATTTTTTTTCAATTGAAGTGATTCTCATTCATTTGGCTTCTCAAAAAAAGGAAGTACTGTCTAAGCTAACATGGAAACGATGTATAAATCTCTGTTAAGAAGCTCATTCTGTATCTTCTTCCTTTTTCCTTAATGCTTTCCATTTAGGATAACTGCACCAGCAAGGTATGATGGTCTGAGTAGGATTTAGATGTTGGTTTCTTTGCCTGAGTGTAAGGTTTGGTGCTTGGAATGGTGTTAGAACACCGAATTTAAATGTCAGGAAGATGTTCTTACACAGAAAAACCTTTGTTTTTCATAGTGTGTTGTTTCTTTGTAGAGCAAAAAAAAGAAGAAGACAGACTTTATTCCCTACAGGGATTCTGTACTGACATGGCTTCTGCGAGAAAATCTAGGTATGGCTGATTTATCTGTGCCAATATGGAAAGAAAGTCTCACTGAATTTCCTGACTGCTTTTAACTCACTTAAATTTGTATGGAGTATGAGGTTAAATAACTTCAGTAGCCAAATCTGAGTTGTCATAGTTCCAACTTGTGTGAATGCTATAAGTCTCTCATGTGATTTCTGTATGTTTCTTAGTATTGTAGAATTTAATTGAATTCTGTAATTTATTGAAAACACTGATATTTGGTAGGTAGGTAGTGCCTGGAGTGTGCACTGTAGTTTCATCTAAAATCTTGCCTGTTCCCAATAGGTGGTAACTCCAGAACTGCAATGGTTGCTGCTCTCAGTCCAGCAGACATAAACTACGATGAAACTTTGAGCACTTTAAGGTACTTTCCCTTCCTCTGGGATGGATGTGGGTGACTGTTTGCTCTAATGGCCACACTTTGTCCTTCAAATCTTTGGGTTGTTATAAGTTGAACTTATCTGTGGGGAAGAAGACTCAACCAGCAAGAACTCAGTTACCCTGCAGAGGAAGCAGGGATTTATTGCCTACTCTTAGGACATACAGCTGCAAGCTAACTGCCTTCTGTGTTGCTGCATTCCTGTGTTGCATATAAGTTGCATATAAGCAGTGGCATGTTTGTGGTAAGGTTTCATTGTTTTGGTCTGGTTCTAGATATGCTGATCGTGCAAAGCAGATTAAATGCAATGCTGTTATCAACGAAGATCCCAACGCCAAGCTGGTGCGGGAGCTGAAAGAGGAGGTGACAAGGCTTAAGGATCTCCTGCGTGCTCAGGGGCTGGGAGATATTATTGACAGTAAGTGGATTAAACACACCTCACCATCCTGGGCTTGGCCTCTCTAGCAGAGGAGGGAGACCTGAGCCTGTGAGAGAAGGGGATTTAAAACATGGAATTTAAATATAGGTGCTGATACTTCAGTTTTGAACAAGATTTTAGAAATGGCAGCTCCTTCTGTCTTTGAGTGACCATCTTAGGTTTGTCTGTGGAGTTGACAAGCCACCTTCAAACCCTCAAGGAAGAATATGGAGTTTGCATTTCCTATTATCGTAGAAATGCTTTTGTGTAATAGAACTTACTTATTCAGGAGTTGCTCTGGTGAGTTATGGAGGACTTTTTGTCTGGCTGCCAATAAAAGAGCTGAGAGACAGAAACTCAATTTCATACTGAGAAAAAAAGGCATCTTGTCTTCCCCCTTAAAGGGTTAAAGTTATTAGTTGATACGTGGCTTCATTGCCATCCTCGTTCACAAAAGAAAACAATGGCTAATGTTAGACAGTGTCCTGAGTGATGAATCGTTTGTCATCTTGAAATAACTATGAAACAGCTGCTTGTGAATAACTAATGAATCCTTTTGGGAGATTTTGAGTTAGGTTGGCAGAGCAGTGTTGTACTGATTTGCTTTGCCAGCAACCTCTTAAAGCACTAGAACACACTTGTGTCCAATTTCCTTGTCCTCATTCCAAGAGACAAAAGAACTGAAATTTTAGCTGCTGCATTCTTCTATGATATGAACGGTGATTTATTTCCTAGTGAAGGAAATGCCCATAAAAGCACAGAATGTATTCCGGTGGATTAAAAGCTTCTTTGACTTAAAAAAAAGAAGTGTTGCACCAGTTTCTGATTTTTCAGACCTTTTTGTCTGTGCAGCAGAAGTCCTGACTTAGTCAGAGACTACTTAAAGACATGTAACGTGTATTTACCTCTTTGTTTGCTTGTTTTCAAGAGAATGGAGCCAGAAGACAATGAATACAGGTGTTTTCATGCTTGTTACAGTCTGTGGGTTTTGGTCCTAAATCCAAACTGAAAAAACTGTGTTACTGAAAACTGTGTTTTGTTTCTTTAAAGATCAAGTAGTATTCTCTTCCCTTCCTATGTCGCTAGTGAACCTTCAATTTTGATCCTTCTTGTATTTTCCCTCCTGCTTCCTTTCAGTTGATCCAATGGGAGATGAATACTCTGGAAGTGGAGGCAAATGTGTGTATTGTGTGGTTCTCTTTTTAACCTGCTTACTCTGGGTCAGCTTTTAACAGAGCTTTGCATGCCAGCATTTCTCACAGGGAAATCCCAGACAGAACACTCACTGGAATGCAGTGCAGGTTCATGAAAACCAGCCTCACCAGCAGTTCTTAGATTGAGTCCACAATGAAAAAAAAAGTGCAAATTTTAAAATGCAACATATGTTCACTGCTTCCTTTCTGGCAGAATATAGAAGGGAGAGTGGTAGTTCTCTACTGTGTTTTCATGACAGTGCACGGTATAGATTTGAACTAGGAAAACTTCTTTCAAATCTTTTCCCAGTTACTCAGTTCCTGCTCACATAGCTTCCTGGCATTTTAGCAGCTCTTGTCCACTTTGAAGTATTTGTTTTGAATGTGTCAGTTGAACTCAAGACGAAGTATTACCAGTTTTCCTGGACACTGCAGTGTATTTATTTTGTATAGTCTTTAAAAAAAAAAGAAAGAAGCCAGACATCTTACTGATGAAGGTCTCTTTTTTTGAGGTCAAATATACTTGGTTGCACGTGATTAACTTAATAGGGCTAAAACCAGTCAGCAAAGAGCATTTTATTTCTCTTGGTGTTTGCTTCTATGAAAGGAGAATATATGTAGTCCGTTGCAAGGCAAACGTATTCCATGTAAATTTTGGGTTGGTAGGCTTTTTAAACTCTTTCAGTTAGTCTTTTTCACCCTCACTCAACATCAGCTGAAAGAGATCTGTCTGAAATTTCCTAAAATTGAAGCTACTGGTGGTGTAAAGACTCATCCTGGCCTGTCTGACGTTCTGATGCTGCTTCCAACATGTGCACGTCATGGTGTGAGAGCTGTGGCTCCAGGAGCAGCGTGCATGGTCTTGAGGGTTCTGGTTCTCTGTGGTCACAGTGACTGTGGAGCTATTGCAAGTGCCACTTCCTTTCTCTTCAGGAGTGCATGGCCTTTTGAGACTTCATCCCTGCTCTGTCATGCCTGCTTTCCTCATCCTGGCAGCATTCCCTTCCCTTAGCCTGCTTTTCTTCTGTGAAACTCCCAGCCCTGCCTCCTGTATTTGCAGATGGTGGTTTTCAAACTGACTCGGGGCAATCATCAGATCCATGAGGCTGAAACAGCAGGTTGAGCCTGGAGTGAACTAGGGCATAAGGCTGACAATGGCAGGATTGTTCAGGGGAAGAGCAGAGGAGATGTAGGAGGACAGGGAAATGTATGCAATATCTGGGTGAGCATCTCACTTTTGTAAGTGTGATGACCCTGTTTGTAACTTGCATGGTCTGATTAGACCAGTTTCTTTCCTGAAGTGACTAATTTTAAAGGATTTGTCTTTGAAATTAGATTTTAAAATACTAAGTTATTAAAACGGAGCTATTCAGTTATCTGATATTTTCATGTTATAAGATCTTTCTTTTGGTGGGTGATTATTCTGAGGATATGGTTTACAGACATATCCAAGAAGCCAAGTTAAATTAATATAAATTTCTGTTGTATATTTGTTCTTAAATCACTCAGGCAGCTTTTCTTGTTCTCTGACTTTCAAGGCAGCATTTTCAGGCCTGCAGGTTTTCAGGCTGCAAAAGTTGCCTTATTAAATTTTGGAGGTTTTTTAAAAGACCTTTCTTATTTAAACAGCCAAAAAGCTTTGAAGCACCTTCCAAAGTATAAGACCCTTATCAGATATTTTGCTGATCAAATATGTTAGATTTCCATTTTTATTCAGATAAGGAAGGTCAAGAAGCAGCATAATGATGTTGTTGTGAACTTAGGTTCTCTTGTCCCTGTCATGCACTGACAGGTGATGCACATCCTCTCTGGTGAGAATTTAAGGAGAGGAAATTCTTTGTCTGTGTGGTCTGGGTGCTTTGGCAGCAGAACTGCTGCTGTGATAAAGATTTACTTAATCATCGTTTTACATTAAAGGACTCTGGAAGAGAATGTTTTCATGAGTTTAAGGGGTTGGTGTCTTGGACTTCAGCCCAAAATGTCACTAATCTCACGAGGATCTCAATCTGGTCCTGTGCTGAGCTTCAGGTGCTCATCTTAGTGTTCAGTTAGCAGTAGGATGGTTGCTTTTTGCCATTGTGTCATTTATTTTTTCAAGCTTTTTTGTTTAGAAAGGTTTATGATGCAGTCCCTCCTAGTAAACCTCAGGGTCTGAGTAATTATGTTGTGGTTGCTAGCATTAAAAGATTTGTTTCAGAACTGCCATCTAAAAATTACAAAACTTGCCTTGTTGCTGCTTAAATGCTTTCCTCTTACACTGGTATTTCCTTCCCTCCTTCCCTTTTCCCTCTTCCTTCCCCCTTCCTATTTTCCTTTTTCCCATCTCCTGCCTTCCCTCTGTCTGTGTCTCTCTCTCAGATCTGAAAGATTTTCAGAACAATAAGCATAGATACTTGCTAGCCTCCGAGAATCAACGTCCTGGCAATTTTTCCACAGCCTCCATGGGGTCCCTCACTGCATCTCCATCCTCCTGCTCTCTCAGTAGTCAGGTGGGCTTAACATCTGTGTCCAGTATACAGGAAAGAATCATGTCAACACCTGGAGGAGAAGAGGCCATTGAACGTTTGAAGGTAGGTATTAAGGAGGCTAAAGAATAGTGAGCTTGGGAGAACTTCCCTTCATAAATATATCCTGTATCTGTAGAAATTGTCTGAAACCCACTTACACCTTAAAAAGGGCACTTAACTGCAGTGGACTAGAAACTGGGTCCACACGCAACCTTTCCTGTTAGGATTATTTAGGTTTAATTGTAGCCTGGAGCTACAGCTAAATTATAAATTAAATTCTTGATTGTTGTTTAGGGGTCCTCTGATGCAGTGGTAGTTATGGAAAATTTGATCGTAAATGTAGACTTAGAGACCTGGTCAGCACTAGTGTGAGCCAAGTCTGACTTGCAAATGCACTCAGCTTTCAGAAAACCAAATTACCCCAAGTTGACAAAAAGGAGGCAGAATAATCCTGCCACTGTTGTCTTCGCCCAGCCCCCACAGATTAAAATGTGAAGCACAGAATGGCATGTTTGATCCAGACAAAGGCAGCCTTGTCCCAGTGCTGCACGGAATTGAACCCCAGCAGAAGTGCACCACAGTGAAGCATTTCTTGATTTTTATGAAAGCCCCCCCCAATGTCCATGGGTGGAGGAGTGGGGTGAGCTGGCTGTGTTGAATCTGCTCCATTCTCATGTTTGTCCCTCAGACACTGCCACAGGGCTGAACACACACTGCATATCCCTTTCCTGTTGGAAACCTGCTGTTGCCATGGGAATAACAGTGTGGTCTCTGCATTTCTTTGGCATTCAGTTACTGAATAATGTCTGTAAATCAAATTTAAAAAAAAAAACGGGAAACAAGTTTAGGTGGTTCAAAATAAAGTCTGACCGTGGTTAGATATGAAGTCATCTTTTCTTAGCTTGCCTTCAGAACTATCTACCCTTTCAGAAATTAAGAGAAACAAATAAGAGTTTTAAGGTGCTAAGAATGCTTTATAGATGTGAAATTAATTTGAGGCCTAAACAGAGCACATACTTCAATTGCTTTGTATGTCATGTGAAGAACTTTGGGAAGAGTTCTAAAACAGCTTTGGTATTTTCACACAGGAATCTGAGAAGATCATTGCAGAGCTGAATGAAACATGGGAAGAGAAACTGAGGAAAACAGAGGCCATTAGGATGGAAAGGTCAGGAATCAGAAATGCTGTAATGTGGATGGTCTCTGGAAAGTGGAAAATGGAGAAAGTTACTCTGTTCAAAAGCAATGGAACAGCAGAACAGTGTTAGAGGTAGTTCTGCTGACCCTTGCGTTAGATGTGTAACAGCAGGGGCAGGGCTGGGAGAAGGTCCTGCTCTTTCCTGGATTTCTCACAGTTCAAGTTCCTGTTCCTTAGGCCACTCTCAAGCTAAACCTTACCAACCTGCCCTGTTGTGCTCTGAGGTGGTGACAGTCCTGGATAGGCTAGTTCAAAGTCTAATATATTAATTACCTGGCTTTCATTACACCTTACTTGTCTAAGAAGCCTGAAATGGGGTCAGTGACTTGTTTTTCTCTCTCAGGGAGGCATTGCTGGCAGAAATGGGAGTTGCCATTCGGGAAGATGGAGGAACACTGGGAGTCTTCTCACCCAAAAAGGTAGAGAAAATTGCTAATTATTGCATGATGTCTCCAAAAGGCTAATCGACCTGAGAGGAGGGTGATGAGAGTGGAACTGTTTTGTGTCTTCCTTTAGAAGATCTTGTGCTGCAAGGAGAAGTTTTGCAGTTCCTTTTGTATCTTGATTCAGTAGCAAATCAGAAGGTGCTGTGTCTTAATATTGTTGCCATTTTCTGCAGTGGCTGTGTGAGACCTTTGTGTGCTCTCCCTGTTCTTTGAGCTATTCAGAGAAGTCTTAAGGCTTGTTTAGGTGCTCTTCCTTTAATTGTTTGTTAATCCTTTTCCCCTTGGAAAAAGGGATGGTGATCTAATGAACCTCTGAACATAGGGGATGCAGGGGAATATTTCTTTCAATGCTTGCCATTAGTTCTATTTTCTGAAATATGAAAGAAGCAAAACTGTGCAGGAAAAGGGCATGAATCAGTGCTGTAACTATAAAATAATTAGGTTAGCAGACAAGCTATCTCTGCAGGTAAATCAGAATTATAGAAGAAGTACAAGGAAAAGAACCTACTTTTATCTCAAAAATCTTTGAACAAGCAGCATGGGTAATATTTTAGTGTGCAATAAACTTGATCTAGGGTTAAGCAGGGATCCATTCAGAGGCTCTGCACAGAAATGTAGAACCCCAGAATTGGTTAAAATGTTTAATCCTTCATTTAGAGTAGCGTTTGCCTGTGATGCTTGGAGCTGGTAGAGCTCAGGTTTGCTTTTGGTAGCTACTCCAGGAGTGTCCGACGTTTGTAAAGACGCTGATTCATTGAGTGTTCTTTACATTTCTGTCTCTGACGCTGTGGATCCTCATCTCCTTTTAGATTTTTCCTCAGAGGCCATCAGCTCTTTTTGATGATTCTTTTGGTGCATTTTCAGCTGATCAGGTTTGTGTATAAATGCCACCTGGATAAAGTAGTTGCTTTGGTAATAGATAGTATTTATTTTTACCCATATAGGATTTATTAGGAGAAGTAAAACTCCCAACCTAGTCCTGTCTGCTTCTGTTCCTTGCTATCTTTGCCGTTCCATTAGTTCTCCTTCTAGTAACTGTGGCTGTTGTGAATATTTAGGAGATGAGAATTTATATGGAAAATGTGAAGACTTTTTTATAAAGACTTTACACTTCTGCAGTACCAGTATGTATTTCATCATATGCAATGAGTGAATAGTTGGGTGTGCCAGCATCGTCTTTCAAGCTGTGGAGCTTTATTTCTTACAAAGTATTCAAGTGGTGCAAGTTGTAGTGGTGTTACAGCAGTTGACTATGTCTGGGATTTGGTTTCTCTTCATTTTTCTCTTGATCAAGGAGCTTTATACAGCTCCAAGTGCTGATTTGTGCAGTGAACAGTGATGACAGCATGGAACATCTTCAGCTGCAATTTTAGGCCACCCCGGGATTTTTAGGGGTGAAAAAGCTGTCTGTCTGTCTCCCCCTTTCTGTCCTCATAATTAAATCTTCCATTGGGCAATTGACAATCAGAGTTCTTCATTCAGAGACAAATTCACTGTGAACATCCAGTAATTTCTGAGCTTCTGTAAACTGAGTGCTGTTAAAATCTTTCATAAGTAAACTTTTTTGCATCTGGTATAAGTTGATGGAAATAGTGCTCCCAAGGAATCTGAGCCAAATTTATTTCTTTTTCCTAAATTTATTCCGTTTGAGGGTAACAAAGGGATAAGTGGCTTATTAGCAGTTTTATTTCTCTTTTATCATCTTTCTGCTTTCATTATGTTTAACCATTTTTGCTTTTTCTTTTGTGCTTCTGCTCACTGCCATCTCACTGGCTAGATTTTCACACCAAGGCCTTGTGACTTGTTTGCTGATTCCAATGGGGTTTTTTCACCAAAGAAGGTTGGTTTAGTAACTGTAGTGGATTTAAATTTAGAAGAAGTTTAGATGAAGAGCTTCTTAGCTGTTGGTATCAGAGAATATTGGTAGTATTAGATTTTGTTTTGATGTTAACAGACTTTGCCAAATAAGCACCTGACCTGTGTAGCCCAAGAAAAGCCAAAGTTGATTCCATATCAGTTTCAAAATTTTATTGAAGCAACTTTTTATGCTGTTGGACTTCCCTTATCAAAGTTTACAGAGACTTCATAAGGACTTTTTTTCTTCAGCTGAAGCCTTCCTTCCTTCTATGGATTGATATTTTGGATAACTAAGCAGTCTGAGCTGTATTTCTGGTGGTACTTTGTGATGCTTTGCAATACTTTAAGAGGTTATGTTTGAAAAAATCCATTATGGAATAGTCTCGATCCACGTGGCCAAACTGCTGGATTAATGCACACCCTCCACAGGTGCAGGAAGGAGCCTGAAAGCAGGACCTCAGTTCTTAATTAACATTTTTCTCTTTGTTCTTTCAGACTCCTCATCTTGTAAACCTTAATGAAGATCCACTCATGTCTGAATGTCTGCTGTACTACATCAAAGATGGCATTACAAGGTGAGAGTTGGTGCTGACACACTCTGGAGTTGCCTTCTTTGCTTGCTTAAATCCCCATGCTAGAGACACCATGAGTTTAAATAACAATTGTGCCTCGAGCTGTTGAAGTTGCAGGTGCAAATGAAGCATAATACTGCTGTAGGTGGAAAAAAGTGCAGGAATGCAATTTCTTTTAAGTTGCCTTGGTGTTTTAAAAGTAATGTGTGCAGTCACTCAGCTTTAAGAAATTGCTATTACACCTGGGCAGTAAAAGAAAGCATGACATCCCCTCTTAAGTTTTTAGTAAAACTTACAGGGAATGCCTGAGAGATTTTGATGGGTGCAGGATTGAAAACCATAGCAATGGGAATATGACTGAGTGTTAGCTTTAAAATTTAAATAAATTGTTATTTGTGCCAGTGCACAATTAATGTATTCTGCATTTGCAGATATGAGATAAAATTTAATTGCCAGACTTTGAATTAAAAATTGATTTTATTCCAAAACTCGTCAAGACAGCTGGAAGGAGAGAGGTGATTTTTATTATTTTTGGAGCACCAACTTGTGTCTGATTGCTTAGTTTGTATATTCCTGGGGAACAAATGGAGGAGAGTACACAGACAGGGGCTGGCATATGGTACTACTCTAATGTGAATTAAGCTCACTGAAAGGAGTATCAAATTGTAGAGAACTCAATACAGAATGATGTCTAGAGATAGCTTAGGGCTTAAGAAGTCATTATAAGTTTTGAGCCTAGCTCATTGACATCAGAAACATGTAAATAATGTAAATAAACATATAATAAGCAGAGCAAGTTCATAAACATTAGGATTGGAAATGAAGTTGTCTGTACTAGAATTGCTCGAACACTTGGGTTTCAAATGGACATACATCTTCGTGCTCCAGGGGTACAGCCAGCCTCTCACTGTCTGCATGCTGGATGAAACTGCTTGTGGCATCAAATTATTCAGCAAGAGCCTCCTGAGCCGTTTGTGCTCCTTTGTTCAGGTGCAGATGGTGATTATTGGGAGGGATGATCCCTGCCTGCCAGCTGAAACGCGCCACTGGAAGTTCTTGTCAGGTTCTTTTTTTCCCCCCTCTGCATCCCTTTCTAAAAGAGAAGGGATACACAAGAGGGAAGGAATTGCATTAAACTCAGAGGTACTTCACATTTCAGTTCTCCAAGTGACATGCTTTAAGGGAGAGAAAACTTTTCTGTTGCAAAGCTGTCATCCTCCAATTCATGGCAGAACAGGCAGGTTCTCTGCAGTGCAGAATTAAGCACTGGTTCAAACCTTTACATTTGAAGGGTAGTCTTAATAGTTCAGACTTTTCCCTGACTATTTCTGGGCTGTACTGTCTGATGCAGAGTTGTAGAATGTGTCTGATTTGCTCTTGAAAAATCTTCTGTTGGACCCAGGGTTGGCCAAGCTGACGCTGAGCGGAGGCAAGACATCGTCCTGAGTGGGGCTCACATCAAGGAAGAGCACTGCATCTTCCGGAGCGAGAGGAACAACAACGGTGAAGGTAAGAATCTGCTTCTCCTAACAAGGCATTGCTGAATCCTTCGCTTTCTATCACTTTGATAGCTGCCTGGGGAATCCTGTGATTTGGAATTTTTCTGATCTCAAGAAAAGGATCAGTTTTGACTTGCTGTTTGCTTGAGTCTTAGGGAAAGAAAAAAAAAAAGTGATAATAGCTTCAAATTGCAGGCTGCAGCCAGTATAACAGCTAAATTCTGACCCTGGTTAACTATAAACATGAAAAAAAAAGTAGTTTCCAACTGCAGTGTGCAAAGAAGTCAGTAGTATTGATTTCCTCATGAGTCTTTATTTTTAAGCAGTGTGACATCCAGGGGTGATTCACTTCTTTGGTGTTTGTATGGACATAGGCAGAAAATGAGAGGCCTCTGGGTCTTGCCCACTTCTGTTCCTCTACAGGACTCTCTACAGTCTCACTCATCAATGTTTTCTTTGTAGTTATTGTTACTCTGGAGCCTTGTGAACGATCAGAAACCTACGTGAATGGCAAGAGGGTTGTGCAGCCTGTGCAGCTGCGCTCAGGTAAGAAATGTTACAATAGATTTTTTTGTAGAATCTCTATATGTGACATTTACATCATATATAGGGAATGCTGGGTGCTGTTTAGGGACAATGTTGCCTTTCTGGAGGGTAGCTTTTAAACAGAAGTTGGTACCATTCTTCTGCCAGCTGCAGTTTGTTTTCTTTCATCCTTTGCTGCACTAGCTCTAAGTGTGCTTAAATATTCACTGCCACGCAGCACCCTGCCTGTCCTGCTGCTCACCCTGAGATTATTCAAACATGTTCCTGCCCAGGCCTATTGTCCTTGGCAGTCTCAGTGATACAGAGCAGACTGACTGCCAGTTGCTGATGGAAAATTCCCAGTTTCCTGGCAAAGCTAAGATACGACCCTCTGCAGGAGTACAGCAGCTTCTCTTTGCTCTTGTTGGATTTCCCACTCAGTCCCCTACATTCCCTTAAGAAGGCATGAGGGGGAAGAATTAGAGAGAATTACTTCCCTGAATTGTGGGGTTTCATCTGTCTCTTTCAAACTATGGTGCATTCTGTGTCCCTCCCCCATTTTTCTACTGGTAAAAAACACCTAAAACCAGCCAAACAAAACCTACTTCTGAGTTCTTTGTACTAAGTTGTAGGTGAGTGTTATCATGGAATCCAGTGCAATGACTTCAGTACAAGTCTGGACAATAAAAGAACAGCTTTTGCTGTTCTGCACCTGTATATGGTTCATATTGAATACCATGACTTGACAATTTGGTAATTATTTTCTCTTTTTAAAAGTACATTTTTCCCCCTTTTCTTTTGCATTGAAACAATTGAGTTACTAGACTTGGCCTCTGACATCTTTAAGAGCCTCTGATTTAGTAAAGTATTGATTAGGGCAATTTTGGTTACTTTGGAGGTCTGTTTACTAGAATGCCTGGTTAAAATTTCAACTCCATTATTATGTTCTCTGGAAGAGCAGAGGCATTTTACTCTCTTCCAAAATGCACGTCTTGGGCTTTGTGGACATCTGATAACTGTAGGATTTGCCAGAAGATTTAACAATATTAAATTTTTTTAAGCTCTTTTGACATTGGTGGTTAGTGATGTGTTTGATTTACTGCAACTATTGGTCCCTCTCTCAGGTTTGTCCATCTGCTGGGATATTAGATTGGACCCCTGAGGGTGACGATGTCCTCTAGAAGCACTGTGTCTGTTTGGTATGACACAGGCACTCTCCTTTTCTTGTCACCAACTTCCCTTGAATGTGCACAGAAATCCTTATAGGGCAATCTTGTGCTGTCACCTGCAGGATAAATGGGATGAATGATAATGTTTATCAATGGTTTGGAATCCTTGCCTGAAAGAGTTAAACTTCTGTTCCCATTTCTAGGAAATCGTATCATCATGGGTAAAAATCATGTCTTCAGATTCAACCACCCAGAGCAAGCACGAGCAGAAAGAGAGAAAACACCATCAGCTGAGACCCCCTCAGAGCCAGTTGACTGGACTTTTGCTCAGAGGGAGCTTCTGGAGAAGCAGGGCATAGACATGAAGCAAGAGATGGAGAAAAGGTAATAAAATAACTCAAAATTTCTACTTGAAACAAGGAAGAGTCAGCAGTAGGTTACTGGGTTCTGCCACACAGCATCTCTGCTACCCCTTGTGGAAGTTCAGAAAGCTTCCCCCTTATTTTACTGTAGTGTAGTGTTCCAACTCCTTTAAAAATCACAGGTAAGCACCTGCCACTAGGGCTGCAGACCTTTTGGTAAGAACTGAAATGCAGCTTGCAGACAGTTTCACTTCTGTAGTACTTGAACAGGCAGAGAACAGCTCCTTTTAAGGGTAACGACTTTTACTCTTGTAACTGTCATTCAGGGGACTGTGCATGTAGAGAAACACCAGTATGAAACTAATGACCTCTGACTACTTCTGTTCTTCTGTTCATCTTCAGATTACAAGAAATGGAGATTTTATATAAGAAAGAGAAGGAGGAAGCTGATCTCTTGTTGGAGCAGCAAAGACTGGTATGTGTCCTTACTTCTCATTAACTATACCTTTGGCAAACAGTAATTCCTGTCCTTGCTTATCTGAAAGTTCAGGAAACCTGCTTGGGTTGTCTGCACAATGCAGTTCTCCTTTTGCTTTCAAATTCTTTGTGTCTACAGTGAATTGCTAGCAGTGTGAGTGAGCTCCTTCAGGTTAATTCAGAGATTGTGATTGACAGTGAAGAGGCTTTAATCAATTCTTGTTGGGATAGATCGGATTTCTTGCAAGTTAACCTGAAAGAAGGGCATTTTTGTGCTCTGTGTTTTTTGAAGTTCCTTTTCAGTAGTCTAAACAGCTACTCCTTGGGATGTTTGCCTTTATTTTTGTCTTGGATCACCAGAACACACTAATTTTGTGCTGCCAAAGAGATTCCTAGAACATTGATACACTAGGTTTATTTTTTGAATGATGTCTGAAAATGTTGCTGCATTGTGCATGTTTTAACCCTTCTCCCTCCCCTGCATGGAGTTCCTTGTGAGGGTCTTGGTACACAAGCCAGTGGTGGGGTTCTGAGTAGGGAGCAGTGTGTTAACTCATTCAGAGCACTGGGAATTCCACCACTCCACAGATTTCTCAGATAGGAAGTCTGATAAATTAAGTCTGATATAGGAAGACTTCAGTCTCCTCACAACAAATATCTCTGAAGTGCATTACAAATAGAAATAGATATAGAATAGAAAGCAACCCTTAGTTCAGAAAAAAAAGTTTAAATATGACTAATGTAATGTTTAATCTCTGGAATTTTATAGTTAAAATTTGGGTAGTGAAAAAATAGTACAGTAAAAATGTGAAAATAAAAATAGCTTGAGTATTGAGTAACTTCTGGCAATGTGTCAAATGAGATGCAAGTAATGGAATTCCCTCCCTTAAATTTTAGCTGACAGGCACAAGCTAAGCTATTGTATGAATTAAAGATGTGAAATTGGCTGTCTGGGAAGCTGCTTCCAATAAGGCTGCATTTATGAAGTGTTTTGAAGGGAATTTGTTTCCCCAAATACTTCAGATTAAGGGAAAATTCTTTAGAGAGTGGATTGGTTAATACCATAATAAAGATGCTGGTTCCTTCAAGCTTGTCTTGTTCTTGCTGGTTTCAGTTAGTGGACAAAGGTGCAATGCTACCCTACATGCCTGAGCAATTCCTGAAGGATACCTTTCCTAGCTGTCAGGGATCATATCAGATGGGCTCCTTGGTCAGTGAGCAGTATCCTGCTTATCACAGTGCTCAATAAGAAGATTTCAGGTGACAGCAACACTTGTGGACACAGCTCATGATTTCTGTGTTGCTGTATGCAGAGCCTGGAATGGACAGGATTAGTGCATCCATACAGCTGCAGTTGAATAATGAGTGGGAAATCTGGGAGTGCATTTCAGCTTGTGTACCTTAAGAGTATTTACATTGCTGCCATATCCAGCTGCAACACCAGGTTCTCTAACCTACTGCTGTGTAAGACTGATATTGAGATATAAATATTCTTCTTGGTCTAAACTGGAGTATAATCTCAGATATAAGAAGCTAGCTAATCCTGTTTACCAGATTGTTTTGGTTTTATGCTGAAATTCCAACCAATTTGGGTGTTTGTTTGCTAGATGTGCTGTACAAAAAAATTAAATAATAGCTCTTGTTCCCCAAAATTACCAACTAAAATATCTTTGCCTTGCTAGTATTACTAGGAAATAGAAGTAGTTTTTCTTCATTTTGCAAAGTGAATGTGAAAATGTGTTTAATAGAGCTAAAATGGTCTCCTGGCTTTCTTGGTCATAATGCCTCTGCAGTGACCAGCTGGTAATGGAACCTGGGTACATAGCTGTACTAATTGGTCTGGGTAACCTCCGAGGGCACACAGGGCAATGACTCAGTGTCTCTTCATCAGCTTTGGATACCAAGGCATGCTTTACCCATAAGTAGTTCTACGGTAGTTTTGTAACTATCAGAGTCCTGTGGAACTTGTGACTTAATGTTGGTGTAGTTCATGTTTTGCCTTCCTGGTCGTATCCCTGAGTGGCCCGACTGCACTGAGGCTTCCTCCAGGGAACCCTTGGTTTCCACTGCAATGTGCAGTTTGGTAGATGATGTTTCCTTAGGCCACAAATTTTGTCAGCTGTAAACTCAAAAGGAGTTCATATTCTGTTTCTAAAGCAGTGTTTTGCTTATATTTTGACCTAAACAAGAAGTTGATTCTCTAGTACTGTTCTTAAAACTACATTAAGTCACAAGAAGCTCAAATAATGTGAATCTTGACCATAGGGCAGAACAGTGCTTCCTTTACCCCCTTTCATAATTGCCTCCCAAAATTATATTGTATTCCCCATTCTTCGTGGTCATCTACCCGAAGTCGAAACTCTAGGAACTTCTGGTGCTGACTCAGTGACCTGGGTTTCCTTTGGTTTTAGAGTAAGTGGTTGTTACTGTTTGTGGTTTCTCATGTATTATAAATCTCCATGTGAAAAACAGGGATATTAGTTAGAGGTGCATTAGACACTGACAGTTGTGTTGAAGATGTTTGGATCACAGTAATACATAGGATGTTTTGCTTGTTAAAGAGATGTCTTAATAATCCTTTAAAGCAAAGCGGTCTGATTTTAATTCCTGGTTGCAGTAAGCAATGATGGATATCCTTAACTTGTGGTGGCAGTTTATCTGAACAGACATTCCTAGCATATGGAAACCTGAAGCACTGCTCATTAAAAATCATTTAGCAAAAGGTGGAAAACTTGTAATGAAGAAGCAAAATGCATAATACTTAGCAAGTGTGTGGAAGCTCCAGGCTTTAGGGTTTGAGAAGAAGACAAATCAAGGATATCAAATAGAGAATTCATATTAAAGCAATTAAAACCAGAAAGTCATTACTCTGCATTCTGCTGAAACTCATTCTTCGGACAGACAAGACTGATAATGGGTTTTTTCTTTAAACTAAACAACAAGGTGCCAAATGGAAAATAAACCAACCAAACAAACCACAACCCACCTCTGAAACTCTGATTCTGGATATCCTTTTAGCTTGTAGCAAGTCTTGGAGTATGAACTACTGTCTTCATCTGTCATAGTGGCACTTACAGTCCTTTTAACATTGAACCTTTCAGCTGCCTCTGTTTCGTTTTTTCTTACCGTCTAACACTTCTCTGGCTGCTATTGTAGTGAAGTGGATTCTAAACCTGAGCATCCCTGCAACCACGTGCAACGTTACTAACCAGTGTTAACCAACTTACTATGGCTGCTCATGACATCTTCTCTGATGGCTTTTGTGCTCACCTTCCTGGGGAGGATTTGCTGAAAGAAGCAACAGCAGTCACCAAGGCAAATACGTGTGGCGGGGATTTGCATGTCTTTGTAGCATGTGTGAAGTGCAGTTTACACTTGGTTTTAAGATTTAAAATCAAGAACTTGGTTTTAGTTGGTCTGTTTAAAGATTTTGGAAGGGTTTGGGAGGGAAGAGTTTAGATTATCAGCTATTTTGAGATGACAAGACTTTTAAGTATAATAGTCTTTGTTTAGTGAAGAGCTCCAATTTTGACAGTCCATGACTTTTGAAGATACATCGTAATGCCCTAACACTCAGTCTTCAGGGATTTCCTTATCACTTGTTTTGTTTTGATTTTTGATTTAGTTTTCTTTGCCTGCTACTTCTTGTTTAGCTTTTCCATTTTCTTACAATTTTAATTTTGGTTATTTTGGGGCGACTTCTTGATTTTTGTTTTTCCAAAGGATGCAGACTCTGATAGTGGGGATGATTCGGACAAGAGATCGTGTGAGGAGAGTTGGAGACTGATCACTTCCCTGAGAGAGAAGCTGCCCCCCAGCAAGCTCCAAACCATTGTAAAAAAGTGTGGCCTCCCCAGCAGTGGGAAGAAACGAGAACCTATTAAAATGTACCAGATACCCCAACGCCGACGGCTTAGCAAAGACTCCAAATGGGTCACCATCTCAGACCTAAAGATTCAGGCTGTGAAGGAGATATGCTATGAGGTAGCACTCAATGACTTCAGGCACAGTAGGCAGGAGATTGAGGCTCTGGCCATTGTTAAAATGAAGGAGCTTTGTGCCATGTATGGGAAAAAAGACCCAAATGAGCGCGAATCATGGCGAGCTGTTGCTCGTGATGTCTGGGATACAGTAGGAGTTGGAGATGAAAAGATTGAAGATGTAATGGCCAATGGTAAAGGAATAACTGATGTGGATGACCTAAAGGTGCATATAGACAAATTGGAAGATATTTTGCAAGAAGTGAAGAAGCAGAACAACATGAAGGATGAAGAGATCAAAGTTCTCAGAAATAAAATGCTAAAAATGGAGAAGGTTTTACCCCTGATAGGGTCTCCAGACAAAGCTCAGTCAACTGTAGCTAATGCTAAGTCTCCAAACTCTGCCGGTGCAGTGGATGTGGATAAGAAGCCCACAGATGAGGCAAAGAGAAGCGAGAACGATGATCTTGCTAAGGAGGAGCGTGTGTCTCAGTTAATGGCAGGTGATCCAGCTTTCAGACGTGGGCGTTTACGTTGGATGAGGCAAGAACAGATTCGATTTAAAAATCTGCAGCAGCAGGAAATAGCAAAACAGCTTCGTCGACAGAATATGCCTCACCGGTTTATTCCACCCGAAAATCGCAAACCCCGGTTTCCTTTCAAAAGCAATCCCAAACACAGGAACTCGTGGAGTCCAGGCACCCATATCATTATCACCGAGGATGAAGTTATTGAGGTTAGAATTCCAAAAGAAGACGATAAGAACAAAGACGAAGGCAAAGAGAAAGAAGGTAAAGCTGCCTCTAAAGACCCGCAGCAGTTGTGGAATCTTTATGGCCCGCAGAGGAGTCAAGATAACATCCAAATTAACAGGCAGCAGTTGTGCTCGCCGCCGCCCAGCAGCCAGCAGCAGCAGCAGCAGCAGCAGCAGCCGCCGCCGGCGCCTCAGCCGCGCTGGAGGAGCAATTCCCTCAACAACGGCAGGAGCGGTTCCCTCAGCAGCGGCTCCCAGAAGAGCCTGCGGCGCCAGGCCTCGGGCTCGTCCGAGTCGCTGCACAGCCCGGAGCCGCTGGGCTTCCAGCAGAAGCGCCACGCGCCCCAGCACCGCCAGCCCTACGGCGGCCACGGCCCCAGCGAGGGCAGCGCCCCGAAGCAGCCGGAGCGGCCCGGCCACCACGGGCACTTCGTGACGCCCCCGCGCATGAGGCGCCAGTTCTCGGCTCCCAACCTGAAGGCGGGCAGAGAAACCACAGTATGAGCAGTGCCCGGCGGGCCGGGCGGGCAGGGCTGGCGGCCGGAGCGGCCTCGCCGGGGCTCGGGTTGGTTTGCCGGGTAGAGCTCGACAGGCCCGGCACACGAACACCAGGTACCGGCCCTGCGGCCCGGGCTCTTTGCATGTGACTTTCCTTGCAGTTTAACAGCATCAGTTGGAAGAATATTCTGAAAAATTGTAAGAACTCTTTTCATAGACTAGAAGACTTGGAGGGAGGGAGGTGGAGGGGAGAACTTCCCGCTAGCTCATTTACCAAGTTTTTTTTTTTTGTGTGTGTGTGTGTGTGTCTTGAAGTATTTTTCTAATGCTGAAAATATTGTCTGGAACTTACCAAGTGCTACCTTGCTCCTGTATTTTATGTAGACAATCAAAAGAGGAATTTAGTTTCTAGCATTGAATGTTTCTTGTGACCTTTTTCTTAGTAATAAGGAAACTGACCATCTGTTTTTAAATGGATCTGGTTCTTCAGAACAATATTTTCCACTCTTAGCTCTATTTTTAATAGTAATAATAATCTATAAACCAAAAGTTGTTGGCTGGCAAGATATGTGTCGCTTTTTTATAAAGAAATTAAGAAGAGCTATTGGGTCACACTCCCTGAGTAGATATCTCTTCTCCTTCTGCTTAAGTTCATAATTATTGGTATGAAATTGCTGTGACAGTTAAACCAACCTGAATGGAATTTTATGTCAGAATATATATATAATGCTGAAGCAATTCTTTGGAAATAAGCTTTTTCTAATTCCCATTGTATCTCTAAATATAATAGTTTTTAATTATTATACTGAGATTGTGGAAAGGAACTAGGATTTTTCAACACTCTGGTGCACTCAAAAAGCTAATTCTTTTATTTTATGTTTTCAGCTTTCTCGGGCATGAGTCTGGGAGATGTTCTTGAAATAGTTATTCTTAGGAGGATTTATAAATCACTACTTTGTATTGGCTGAATTCTCCTGTGAGATGGGAGAATTGAACTGTTTCATCTTAATGTGATACCTCATGTTAGTGCCTCTGGTCTTGGATTAAACTTGAATTCAAGACTTGTTTAATAAGGAGAAGGTTGCTTTGAGGAGAAAATAAGATTTATTTTTGTTCTCCCCACACTCAAAATACAAGTTAAAATCCTTCATATCTATTTTGCTCTGAAGGGGTTTGTACTTGCAGGTGATTTGCTGTAACACAAAGGCTTGGAATCCCCACTTCAGATTGTTTCAAGCAAATTACTGAAAAACAAGTGATTGAGGAATAGACTTTGGGGTTTTGTCTCAGTTGGAGAGTCCTAATCTTAATGATACAGGGTTTTTTCCTTGAGTTTCCAAAAGTGCAAGACAAAGTTGCTCTTACTTTTGAAAATCCGTGGCCTTAACTGCAAGCCAATAGAAATATTTGAGAACTTATTTTGCTTTTAAATTTAACTTGAATAAAATTTTAAAAACAGAATTGGCCACTCTACCACATTTGGTAAGGTAGGTCCACTTTGCAGTGTATTTGTGCTGTTTTGCACAAGTATCCTGAATTTACTTGAGGTTGCTTATTTTTTTTATAAAATATAAGCCCTACTGGTAATTGTTACTTGTGTGTGGCTCAGCATAGCTGTAGGTGAGTGGCAAGTGCCTTAAGCTTATTTTCCATATGCTTTTTTGTCCTATCCTACTTTTCCCCTGCCTCAGCTGGACATGTTGTAGGTGCTGTTGCAACACATGCACCATTTACTATCAATTAATCAAGTGTCAGCTCTTAATTCTCAGCACATGTATCACTGATGGACAGTGGCCTCTGCTGTAGGAGGTACAAAGTCAGTCCTCCGACTCCTAAAAGAACAAACTGGTCTGATCACTTGGGAGCTTTACTTTATGGCAGGTTTAATTCTGTGTCCAAATCTGGCTTTGTAACTTGCATTTGTCTCATGCTTTGGCCTACTTGAACAAAGGAAATAAAACATCGTTTCCAAAAATGTCTTGATTCTTAAAGAAAAGAAGGCTTGTAGATGAGCAATACTTGCTTTGAGCTCGAGTCCGAATTGCAAAATGAGTTTTGGGTTGCAAGTAATGTTTTGCTGTTGTCTTTATTTTAGAATCCTGTTTCAGCATTGCACTTGGGTTTTGTGCATGTCAAGCGTGATGAGTTCTTATATATCCTCCAAAAGGCTTGGACTCCGTTAAAAATGCATGCTTGGGAAAACCCTCTCAATTCTGTAGGAATACATGAGCCAAACAGAGTTAGCCTGCATGGGACAGGTCGTGGGAGAAGACCAAAGTAATTTCATCTCGTGTCCCGTGTTTTGGAGGGTTGTGGCTGCCTGTATGAAATCACCACGTGATTGAACAGGGAGTAATTCTGAGGTCCATGGAACTATGTGTACTGGCATAAGACTAAAACTCCTGCTACTTGATGCCTTAATGCTAAACACTAAAATGTTTGTGCCAACTTACTTCAGCTTAAAACTGTGAGAAGAACTCTCTGTAAATGCCAGGGTGGTGCTGGTGAGCAATAGGCTGCCATCAGTCTGTCTTACCTCACGGTTTTAGTGCAGCACTGGAAGAACAGCCCTGCTGTTCTGCTGTGTGATTTGACACAACAGAAAAAGGACAGTCAGTGTCAGAATGGAGTCCAACCTGCTTCAAGGAAGCAGCTTTTTTCCTGGTTTTTAGGAGGATATTTAAGAATTTGAAACTAATTGCAGTGCAGTGCTTCTTCTGGTGAGGCAGACTGTGAGAACTGTGGATCTCCTTGCACTATTCAGAAATACACACAACTCTCACTCCAAATCCTGTGTTAATGGAGTTAATGAACAGTGAGACAGCTGCTTCCATAGACGTCTGTGTGAAAAGGCTTTCAAGGTAATGGAAATGTGGCATCCATGGTGAAAGGGCTCTTTTACTAAGTTCAGTTACCTTTGCAAAGTGCTCCTGTGCTGTGCTTTGCAGCTGGCTTGAATCCACCTGTCCCTTGGTGATGATTTCTCAAAGGTTCTGTGGGACTCACCGGGGCACTGGATTTGGGGGGTGGGGTTAAATGCACGTCAGTAATGCTCTTCACTCAGATTGAATCTAGCATCCTTCCTCAAGCAATATGAAATTAGGGAGCTGTCAAATTAGAGGATGCTATTTTTATCAGTACATTCAGCATAGTTTCAATATCTCCCTCATTGTGTCCTTTTTATGTTGAAATTTGTTTTTTGTATGTTGAAATTTTTCTTGGATACTTCCCATTGAATCTCTTCAGGAGCTGCCACATGAGAAATCTATGCTGTGTAACTATTTGTACTGTAAAGAAAGCAGTGAGCTGCCTTTGAATTAAATGGGATTTTAAGATCTGTCTGTTGTTTTGGGTTGTCTTAAGAGCAAGTATCTGCCTTGTGAAAAGCAGAACTGGTTTGTATTGTAACAAGTGCTCTTTCAATAAACTATGAAATACTCTTGTAAGTGTCAGACTTGTCTCAGTGAAATGGAAATGAAACTTGACTGCAGGCTTGTCCTGCTTTTATTTTTTATCTTAGGGTTGGGATTGTTCCAGCAGAGTTAAAAAGGTTTCTTTAATTGTTCTTCAATCTGATTCTTGTAAGTTCATCCACCCCGGTTTTTCTGCTGTTATGTGGAAAGCAACAAAGCAGTTTGTGTCTACTCTCAGACAGCATATTTAAATTCAATGTAAAAGAAAATAAGAGTTTTTTATAGCAGAAGGAACTATAAGCCATTCCTCTATTCCGTGCTGTCCTGTTGTACCATCCTGTGTGCTGTTTGTCAAAATTCTGGAAGAAAACACAGAGTTGGCTGTTCTCCATTTATTTGCTCAATGAAGGCAAAATAAATGGACTTTTCTGTGCACCTCAAATACAGGGGAGAATCACTCACAGCAGTACCTTGGCAGACATCACTTCTCAGTTGTTGTGGTGCAGTGTTCTGTGTTAACTGGTCCAGTCTGGTCTTAAAAAGCTTTGTCTAGCCTGAGTGTATGGGGTGTGGGTTGGTTGGTTGGGGTCTTTCTTTTTTGTTCTCCCCGCAAATCTGTGGTTGTTGTGGCTTTAGATATTTCCATGCCCCTGGGCAAAATAAACTTTGCATTCCCTTTTTCCACATTGATGGAGCTCATGAAACCAACCAGCCTGGAGCTGTATGACAGCATGCACGGGGCAGGGACTCTGGGGCAGCTTCTAGGCACAGTTTTTACCCTTTCTAGAAGTTGAGGCACCTTTAACTGGTACTAACAATTGTGTGTACTCTCACTAGTCAGACCTGGAAAAGCCGACCTGGAGAGCTGACCAGACTCTCCACAGAGCAGACCAACCCCTTGCAGTCAGTGCAGCTTCTGGGTAAACCAGCCCAAAATTCAGCCTCAGCTCTTGCTCAGTGCCAATTATTTTTAAATACTGACCAGTTTTGTCTTGGTTTCAAATGTAATAGCATTATCTGCATGGAATGGGGGGAAAAGATCAGAGAAAGTGCCTTTATGTTAAAAAAATTTCAGGATTATGCTGGGCATTTCAGAAGGGTGGATAAGTCTGATGCTTCCCATGGAGTCTAAAACTGGACATTGGAGAAGAATCTTAGGATTTGGAACTGTGGAAGAGAGAAGGTTGGAATACAAGATAAGTGGCTTCAAGAATTCTCCTTAAGAACTCAGCGACACTCTTAGTGAATTGTTGCTGTAACTCTTGTATAAAAATCTTGAGACCCAGTTTAATTTGTGTAATATATGCCAAAGGTTTATCTTAAACAAATAAAATGTACTGGTGAGGTAGGCTTTGAGACCAAGAACACTGTGACAGAGTCTGTTCTAATTTGCATTTGATTTACCAGCAAATAATAAAAGGCTCATTAGGTTTTAGTAGCATTTATTTCAAGGCATGCTAAGGCTGAACAGGGAGACAGTGCTCTTGTACCAGAAGCTATTGCTGAAGTGTTCCTCGTGGGGAATCCACTGCACAGATTTCTCTGTCAGGGCAGTGGTGGTATTTTATCTTCTGATATATTAAATACACATGTGAGAGAGTGGTACTTACATGCCAAGGGGAGAATCCAATTGAAAACAAAGTGCTTCCCCCACTAATATCTGAATTTTTTTTTTTTTGTATAAAAAGGCAAACCAGTGGTGCTGTTAATCCATCTATTTGAGAAAATGAACATGAATAATCCTCCCATTTAAATTTATTTTTGCATTTTTCTCTATTTCTGCCTCTTTCCTACCTCTCTGAAAGCAGCAAGCAGCTTCCATATAAAACCCCTTCTTCCTGTCTTTAGCAAAAACCCCACCAAAGGAACATCCTAAACCTTTCTCTCTTCTAGACACTGTGAACATGTAAATCTGGTGGTTTTAGAAACCAGCTCTTCTGTCTTAATTGTATTGGCCTCTGTCTTCTCTTTTCAAAGGGAGATTGCACTACAGCAATGTTGGTGTGTGACCTGTGAGCACTCCTGGAAGCATCTGTATGGATTTGAGCTGTGTCTGGCACTCCATCTGAGCTGTTGTTCTCTCTCAGCTTCCTCCTGGCTCTTGTCTGTCCTACACAGTGTCTCTTCTCTCCCCACAGGACTATGAGAGTAAACTGCAGGCCCTCCAGAAGCAGGTAGAGACACGGTCCTTGGCAGCTGAAACGACAGAGGAGGAGGAGGAGGAAGAAGAAGGTGAGTTTGAAGCTAGAAATAATTTGGATATAGCCAAGCCTAAAGGAACAGCTGCTGTATCATCTCTTGTAACAGATAGAAAACTCACTTTGGAAAGCTGCAAAACACTGTAAGTTCTTGATCTGTAATGCTCTCAGCATCAAGATTTCAAATACTCATTTACAGAACACATTCCACACGAACAAGAGACATACATCTCCAAATACAACTGATGCACAAACTAGATTAATTTTACCCCAAGCTTTGATTTGATGGTCTTGAATTTGAATCTCTCTCTTCCTGGCACTAACAGAGCTCAGATGTCTTAAAACAAAATAACACTGTTGCCTTTGTTTCCTTGTTTTGGTTTTGAAGTGTCTCTTTCCTCCTTGCTAGGAATTCTTAGAATGCTGTGACATGTCTGTCTAGCTCCATTTCTGAACAGTAGATAATTTATTATTCCCATTATACTTGCTCTCATTCCACTCTTTCAGCATTTGGCTTTAATAGTTGCCAAATAACTTAAAATAATAGGAGTAGAAAAAAACGTGTTTCCTCTGCTCCAGACCTCATTTACATGATCATTAATCTCCACTGCTAATGTTGAGGAACTTTGAGTCCAGTTTTTCCACACTGAATAATGAAAACGTAGGGTTTTGTTTTCTGTTCTTCCAGAAAGTGTGTTGAGAACTTGAGGGCACAGTCAGCAGGAATATTGGATACTGCATGTGATGGTTTTGAGAAGAAGCCACATTGTTTTATTTCTCTGTTTCTTTGCTCTTCCCAGTGCCCTGGACACGCCATGAATACGAACTCGCCCAGTGGGCTTTCAGGAAGTGGAAGTTCCACCAGTTCACTTCACTGAGGGACCAGCTCTGGGGAAATGCAGTATATCTGAAAGAAGCCAATGCAATCAGTGTAGAGTTAAAGAAAAAGGTAGGGACATGCAGAGCTGCTTTTTGAATTTTCTGACCCATCAGTTTTGATTGTGTAATCCTGCTGCAAATGCCCTGAGTTACTTGTAGTCTTTAAAGTTGTTTGTCTCTTCCTTATTAATTTGGGCTGTAAAAGGGTTCAGAAAATCGTGAGTCTGATTCAGGCTTCTGTCTGAGTGAACATCCCGTGCCAACACGTGGCTGCTCAGCCCCAAAGCCGTGTCTGTTTTCCGCGCAGGTGCAGTTCCAGTTTGTGCTGCTCACGGACACCCTGTACTCGCCTCTGCCGCCGGAGCTGCTGCCCGCGGAGCCGGACAAGAGCCGCGACCGCCGGCCGTTTCCCCGCACCGTGGTGGCCGTGGAGGTCCAGGACCTGAAGAATGGAGCCACACATTACTGGTCCTTAGAAAAACTCAAGTATGTGAATAGTATCAGAGAATAGAATTCCCTGTGTCCAAGGGACTTCACTGAAAAATTTCCTCCCATGCTGTTCCTTATCCGGTGTTTTTGTTTTTTCTCTGTGTCCTCCCAAACTTTCTAGACAGTGTGGGATGTTCTGAATACCAGCTTTCCAGATTCTTTGAACAAGTGCACTTTTCTCCACCTTCTCACCTCACCTTCACATTTAATTTTTGTAATTTAATGTTAGACTTTATCTTTTGAATCTAATAAGACTCAGATGATCTCTCTTCACTACTCCTTTTTTCAGTCCTTTCACTGTAATAATATCCTTGCCACCTGCTTTATATAGCCTGGCAGTATAGGACATAATATATAATAAAAAGCTTAAATAAAGAAGATTCTATTTCTATGGAAGCTACACAAATTCTGACTGCAGTCTGAATTATTTTCATCACATGTAAATGACATTTCTTTTCCCCATTCTCTAAATATTGACTGAAGGACTTTTTTCCTACTAATAACTTCCAGACAAAGGATCTTGCAATGTGAAACACTTTTTTTCTTCAATAAAATAAAGTCTGTAATGGAATGGGTTCACTATGAATCAAAATGCCAGCATTTCTGGAGTGGAATGCAAAGAAGTGCCGAAATTACTCAGCAACATGGTCTGATGTAAAAAAAGGAAGCAAAAAATATGCCAGAATTAGATGTGAAAGAGGAATATTTAGAAGTTAGATTGAAACCCAAGATTTATGTAAGCTTCTGCAGTGACCTTGCCTTGTGCTTAGAGGGCTTAGCCAACAAAATTTTTCCCAGAACCTCTAACATTTTTGGGGAATGAGTGAAGCGCCAAACTTAGGGTACAGCCTTTTCTGCTCTTAGGTGTCATTTGGTACAGGTGAAGCCAGTGAGGTGAACACCTCGCTTTGTGTTCTGTGCCTGTTTTATTGACTCTCTCTCAAGTTTTTTATTGCTGCTGTGTCCTGTGCAGGCAGAGGCTGGAGCTGATGCGGGAGATGTACGACCGGGCGGGGGAAGTGGCCTCCAGCAGCCAGGAGGAGCCCGAGGGCACCATGACGGGCAGTGACCCCTTCTATGACCGCTTCCACTGGTTCAAGCTCGTGGGAAGGTACGGGGCAGCACCTCACTGCTGCTGCGCTGGCAGCTCTGCCTCAACTTGCAGTGGTTGAATAAACCCTGTAGCCTCTGTGTCAGCTGTGTTTTGTCTTTCAGGGATTTGGAATAGACTTTAAATACAGTTAAGAGGCGAAAATGCACTTTAGAATGTTGCCAGTTCAGGTGTCAACTAGTAGAATCTGCTTTGAGTGAACCTTTAGTAAGTTGTAAATTTATTTTAAAATAATATAACTGGCTAAGTTTTGCCTAAAGTCACTGGAGCAGAGCTGTGAGAATGTGAAGAACACTGGAAAAGTGGTCCAGAGTCTCTCATATGTGTGGTTCAAATAGTTTGGTCATACCCTAGGGAAATGTCTGATGGAATTCTTTAATATTTCCTGCTGTTGGCTGCACCTTTACAATATTTTTATTTGCAGAAATGCTGTGTTGGAAATAAGAATTGTAGCTCTGTTAAATGGATGTGCTCTCAAGATCTATATAGTCGGCCACGTTTTTGTTCCTTTTTCATTTGCTTCCTGCTCCGTTCAAGGACGCTCTTTTCCCTGACTTTGTTGGCGGTCCCTTCCCTCACTTTGGTTGCAGTGCAGGAGGTTTGAAGCCTTTGCTGTTGTCCAGGGTCTCTGTGCTGATGGCTGTGAGCAGCCAGCTGTTAGGGGCAGGTTGCTCACCCTGTTAACGGTGTCCGTTCGCTGATGTGCAGCTCCCCCATTTTCCACGGCTGCGTCAACGAGCGCCTGGCCGACCGCACGCCCTCCCCCACCTTCTCCACGGCCGACTCCGACATCACCGAGCTGGCTGATGAGCAGCAGGATGAGATGGAGGACTTTGATGATGAGGCCTTTGTGGATGACACTGGCTCCGACGTGGGAACTGAGGAGGGATCAGACCTCTTCAATGATGGGCGCGACCCGTTTTACGACCGATCCCCTTGGTTCATTTTAGTGGGAAGGTTGGTGAGGTTACTCTGAGAATGGCCAAAAGGGACCAGCTCTTGCTGCTGACTGCAATGGCTTTGCCGTGTGCTATGTAGATGGTCAGTCTAGCCAAAATATCCGTGGCCATAAATTGGAATTGCCAGAGAAGGAGTGTAGTTCAACATTAAGTTTTAAATTCCCGCATCTGGGGCCATGAACACGTAAATAATAATTGAGAAAATAACCCTTAGATGTGACAGTGTGAGTAAATCTATCTCTAGATAACTGTTGCAACTTGGAATGAATGGGGGTTTGTGCACAGTATTTAAACATTATTTATAGAATTCCCTATTTAGCCATTGCAGGGTCACTAAGATAGAATTGTAGTGTGTCATTTTCTTCCATGGAAGAGAATCCGACTATGGTGGAAAGTCTTTCAGTCCAAACCCAGAAATCCTTTTTTTTTTT
>VZTJ01002926.1:187583-215041 GCA_013397795.1 Orthonyx spaldingii | reverse complement strand
TTTTTTTTTTTTTTTTTTTTTTGAAAACAACTTTAACATCCTCTGCGTATGAAAAGATGGCATGAGGAGAAAGAGGAATGGTCTTTTCTGGATGAGAAAAAGACTATTCTGTGAGGTGATTTGGCTTCTCAGATTATGCTTGACTCTCTGTAGCCAGTATTACACAATGAAAGGTCATCAACACTGAAATTCACTGGCTGTGTTTATCAGCACTTTCCCCAGGCACTGTGTTTGAATTTCTGAAACAAGTTTGCTTGATGTATGTTGAAGTTTTATTGAGTTTTCCAGAACAGAAAGAATTGGGGCATTATCAGACCTCAGTCTGTGGTGTAGACCCTTAAGGACAGCAAGTTACATTAAACAAATGTGGTTCTTTGCCCTGTTTCTTCATTACTGGTCTTGCTAAAACATGTTTCTCATTACAAGAAACAGAAATATTTTTATTTAGTGCCTTGGCTCCTCTCTCTGCTGCTTCCCACTCCCCCAGTGATCCTTTGTGCTTCCTTGCTTACCCTATAAGCCAAGGCCCTCGTTAAGGCAGGGAGGGAGGTGCTTGCCACAGGCGTGGTACAAAAAAAGCTCCATGGCCAGCAGAAGGGAGGAACAAAGGAAAAACGACCAGAGCTGGGCTTTATCCTTCTCTGTGAGTGTAAGCAGGAAAGACTTCAGGGTCAGGATGGTGGGATCTTTATGCAGTTTCCTCAAATGCAGGAGACTTGTTTGCATTATTTATGAGAAGGAGGAATTGAGTTTGCTGGTCTTTATCAAGCTTTGAGTTCCGTGTAGTGTGTTTGTTTAACCTCAGGCTTTGCCTGTAGTGAAACTTGGAACTCCCTTGATCCAGTTTTTGAAACAAAAATTACTAAAGTTGCAAGAAATTGCATTAGTGATCTCTGAATTTGTGCCCTCATGTGCAATGCCTGGTAACACGTTTTACAAAATCCGATGACCTGGTTCAGGTGGGGAGGCAGTTTGGGAAAGGCATCTGGCTGCTTTGGGCTGGCTGGCAGCTCCCTGGAGCCCAGGGCTGCTCCGTGAGCCGGCGCTGGCAGCTGCAGCCCCTGGAGCCGCCCTTGCCCAGCCTGGCAAGGAGCTGAGCTCTTCATTCATCCTCGCTCACAAACGCCTCAGGATGCACAGCACAGGCTGAGCAAGTACAGTGCCCACTGGAAACACTGGTGCTTCCTGGCAGCCACACAGCTTGCTTCCCACTCCCTGTTTTGTGGAGGTGTCTGCGCTCTATCTCTGTGAAGCTGCAGCGCTTTGGGCACCAGCCTGAGTGGTGTGAGCTGCATGTATGGAGCTGTGAATGTGTTGAGGAGTGAAACTTAGTTCCTGTTATGAGGCCAGAGAGCTGAGTGGCTTTTTCTCAGTTGTTGGTTTCTATTGTTTCTATTCCTGTTCTTCTGTTGTGCCCATTCTGTCAGCAGAAGCTGTTAAACTGTCCAGCACCACTGAATAGGAATTACTTTGAGCCCTCTGTGTCTTCCAGTGTGAGAATTCTGCTTTTGAACAGTGACTTACAAGTACCAGGGGTATGTCCATCTACGCAGATATTGTCTTGAGCACAAGGTAGTGTTCAATTTATAGCAAAACCAAAATTCCTTATCACTTCCAACTGTGTACTGGTTGATATGTCATAGAAGTGAAGGACAAATAAAACAATTTTTAGTGTTTTTGGGGATTGTCAGCAATAACAAGTGCAGGTCATGAAGGAGAGGAGGAGGAGAAATGGATCGTGTAGTTATCCTACTCCCTGGCCATCACAGTTATTTTCTTTTTGCTCTGTGTGCTATAACTGTCTTTTATTTGTAACTCTTAAAGAAAAGAAAAAAGAGCTGGTCCCTTTAGCCATCTCTTCTGGCATGCTGGGTTTCTTTAAGGCTGATTCTGTTTAATGGTGTTGACATAGGAAGCATTTGCTTTGTTCTAAGGGAGGTGGGAGAGGACTAGGGGATATTTATTTAAATCCTAATGTATTTATTTTAAAAATATCCGCCATCATTCTGAGTTCTGTTGGTTTTGTTTTGGTTTTTAAAAAATTGTGTTTGTTAAATTTGATTTCTAGTTTTGTTGTGAGTATGCCATTTTACCTCACCAATCTTTCTGCTAATCCAGCTCCCCTCTTTCAGTCTGCTGGGCTAAGTGCAGGGGGTCACTTAGGGGCTGCTTGGGGAGTGAGAGTCCTCACGGATGTGGGAAGAGGAGGAGGATAACCTTAAGATTTCATCCACTCCTGAGTTGGCACTGTGTCGTGGTGAAGCAGATGGAATGGCACTGGAAGCAGTGTTGCTGCAGAGCCCAGCTCTCCTTGGGTACAGCACACGTGCAGTTGCTCTCCACTCTGCAGAAGAGATGCGGCATTTTCATCAGCAAACAGGAAGCTTAAAACTTTTTACATTATGTGCTTTTCTTTCTCTAAGTTAAAATGATTCTGGTGAACAAGGTGACTGGATGGAAACAAATTAAGGAAGAAGAGAAATGCATTTTTTTCCTTGGGATGGTCAATGATAGTGGTTAATCCAGCTGAAAGCTTTTCCTGTCACACATTGAGCAGCAGCTTCAGAACTTTTGCTCTGCAAATAAACCATATATTTTTATTTTTCATGCAGGTGATGCTTTCACTTTCCATTAGTTTGGCTTTGAAGTGGGAAGGCTTCTTCAATGCCTGACTCTTTTAGTTAGTGAGACTCCTGCTGTGCACATCACTGCAAGGCTCTTTGGATTCTGTTCTGTTGGGAAATTTCCATTCTCCCTGGCTTGAAACATGCTTTTCAAACTGGGTGTGTTTTTCATATTGAGCACAGAACCACATACTTTGCTGAACTCCATCCCTGATCCAGTCCAAGTGAACAATTCCAGTTTGAGGGGGTGTTTCCTTGTGTGGTTGGATGCTGTTTTCTCAGATGAGCATCACCTGAAATTTCAAAGCTAAAAATGAAAATGTTAGAGGCAAAAAATAAAATTAAACTTCTCATTTTGTTACTTCAAATTTAATCTCTTCTCCCTTCCCCTGCTTTATCAGTGCTTACCTCACTTTGAAGCAGACTGAAAAGGAATTAAATCCTAATCTTAGCGAAGTGTTATGTTCCAGTTGGTTTTTTTGTTGTTGTATGGTTTTCTTCATTTTTTTGTTTTGCTACTTTTACAGCTGTATTAATCATCCTCTTCTCTATTGCATTTTGTCACCACTTTTTCTTTAGTAGCATTATTTTTGTGTCTTTGGTTCATGACTGACATCTGTTTGACTTCCTTGTCATTTCAAAAGAATTCATTCATCCTTGGAATGGGCGTGTGAACCCAAGGAGCAACACTTCCCTTTTGTCATGCAGGACTTTCCCTAGGATAGTTAAACAATAACAGTTATAAATTACAGGAATTAATTATACATAATACTAAAGACTAACAAAAAGAACTGTAAGAAGGAAATTAGTTAAATTACTGTTGTTTAGTATAATTTAATGTGCATAAATTTATTAAAATTACATAATTAGTCACTTTAAATTTAATGACTGTTAAAACTATTGGTTAAAGTTCTGTGCGTATCAGTACTCTTCTGAACTCTGAAACAGTTCACTTAATAAATAAAACCTTCCATATTTTCCCCTTGTTGAGAGCTGTTCTTTAGCTGAGTTGTTGAGCTTCTCAACATTCAATGTTTTGCTCAAGCTAATCCCACTGAAGTGTGATGCTTTAAAAACTGCAATTCATTGCAGAAACATAAAATAATAACTTTAGTCTGACTTTTAATTAAAATCTGTACAAGTAAATTGGTAACCTTACTGCTCCAAAAGAGACTCTGCTTGTATATAACTTTAAAAGTTAGTGTATGGCAGGATTGTCCCCTGTGGGCCTAAATGCTGCTTTTCCTTTTGTAAACTGTAATTTCTAAGTGGTTGCTCTAGAGTACTGCTGTGGTGTTCTATTTATTTTAGCTTTTTCTGGTTTTTTAAAAGAAATAAATAAAGTACTCCTACAGAGATTGACCTGTGAAGACTATCAGTCTTCCACTATCTGTACATTCAGTGAATCTTCCAAGAAACTTAAGTGATGACTTCTGGTTTATTGTGGGTTTCTGATTATTCTGCAGACAGTGTTGTCAGAGGAATATAGGAGAGAGAAAACATTCAGTCAGTCTGTTTTTAAAAGAGTGATTTTGTATGATCAGTAAAAATTTGAGGCTGTGTGCGCACAGTAGATCAATTAGTTTTTAATTCATCCCTTCCAATTACCTCATTCTTTGTAATCAGTAGTTCCCTAACAGATCCTATCAGCTTGCTAACAGCTCCATTCACAAACTGTAGTGCATCTCCAGTTACCTTCCATGCAGCCATCCTCGTAATCAGTGTCCTTCCTGTGTCTGTGGCTCATTCCTGTCAGCCCTGGCTCCCCAGTGAGCTCTGACTGACAGCGTTTGGGGGCTGCCCTTGGCCAGAGCCCTGTGTGGACCCAGGACCTCCTGCAGGCCCAAGAGATGGAGTGTGTGAGGCCTGCCTGTCCCGGGGCCGGACGAACGCTGCAGCTGTTTGGCACACGGTTCTCATGCTGGCTGTGTTTGTCTCCTCCCTGTCCCCAGGGCCTTCGTGTACCTGAGCAACCTGCTGTACCCCGTGCCCCTGATCCACAGGGTGGCTGTCGTCAGCGAGAAGGGCGAGGTCAGGGGCTTCCTGCGCGTGGCTGTGCAGGCCATAGCAGGTGAGAGACTCCGCAAAAACCAGGCGAAATCAAACCATTGCCCTCACACTCAACCCTGAATAACTTCCGTGTTGCAAAGAACACTTGCTCTCTGTTGTTATTGTAATGATTTCATTCATTATTTCACCACATGGGCCGAGCATGAGTAAGTCTTGCAATAATGCTGCAGATCAAAATATTTTAAAATTATGATGATGTTGACCGCTGAAGTTTATACCTGGCAACTAATGCGACACTGCTTTTTAGGACAGTGGAAGATTTAACTACTGTCAGTAAGTCTGAAAACTAAAACCAAAGCAGAACTTTTTTTTTTCTGGCAGCCAGGATAAACAGTGGAGAGGAGTACATGGTTTGATAGTTGTGGTGACCTGCATTAAAGGTACCACGTTTTAGCTGTGCTCAAACCATCCCTTTAAATAATGCTCAGAAATCTGCTCCTCCAGGGTCTGACAGAGCATGTGAAGAAGTTCCTGAACTGATGGTTTTCAGCATGGTATAAACAGAAATCAGCAGCAGTTCCCCCCTTCATTACCTCACTAAAAATGTGCAGACTTAAAAGCTGCTTTAACACAGCTCAGTCACTGATGTTTCCACTTGCTCAGGGCTGGCTGGCAGTGCCCTGCCTTGTCCATGTCAATGGGAGCACAGATCTTTCCCATCATTTGTCCTTTCCAGCAGTGGCCAACTCTGCAGGTTCTCCCTTCTCCTCCCCATCATTTATTTGTCTTCTTTTTTCCCTTTTTTTTTTTTTTTTTTTAGCTGATGAAGAAGCCCCAGATTATGGGTCTGGTATTCGACAGTCTGGCACAGCTAAAATTTCATTTGACAATGAGTATTTTGATAAGGTAAGAATTCTTAAAATTGAATTAGGTATCTTTGAGTGTAGTAGCATGTGCTTCTAAATAAGGAACACATGTTGTAGGGAAAGAAGGGGATTGCAAACACAGAAACTGCAGGAGTCTGTTACAAGCCACTTCATTTAATTTTTCAGAGTGATTTTTCTTCAGTTGCGATGACTCGGTCTGGACTGTCACTGGAGGAATTGAGAATTGTGGAAGGGCAAGGACAGAATTCAGAGGTTACCACTCCTCCAGAGGAGATCAACAGAATGAATGAGCTGGGTAAGCAAGAAATATATGGTAGTTTTGGAGAACTTATGGGAAATTCAGGACACTTTCAGTCAGTCATGGAAAGGGGTTCTGAGTGTCCTTCAAGAATATGATAGTTAGAGGTGTTACCAATGGTTTGAATATGAGAGATCCTGGACTTACTCATTTGAAGAACTGTGCTGAAAAGACTGTTCCCAAGTCTTTGGATCTTTTGGTTATCAGCAAGTTATTTGGGTTTAAAAGGAAAAAAAAGTGTGATGGGACTAAACTGTCTCCTGAAGAAATATTTTAAGAAAAGAAAGGAGAAAATAAATAGAAAGGAAAAAATTATTTCATGTGGGATTCTTTTTTCTCCCTAAGACTTGAAGTCAGTCACGTTGGATGGAAAGATGACTATGGAAGGATTCACTGAGGAAATTGGTGATCACCTGAAGCTGGGCAGTGTGTTTACCTTCCGTGTGACAGTGCTCCAGGCCAGCGGCATCCTGCCCGAATATGCAGATATTTTCTGCCAGTTCAAGTAAGAATTTGTCCTTACTTCCATTAGGCAATTAATGGTTTGACAGAGAGAGCAAAGAATAGTGGGCAGTGGAACTCTGAGAACTTTTCAAGTGGGTGGAGGTGTGGTACAGCAGAGAAAAACACTTGGTCACTTACTGGAGTTCCTGGTCCCCACTGTCTCTTAAGCAGGTGTTAAGGAATAAAGTTTTGCAGAAAGGAGTTAGGAATCAAAGTGGACTCATAAGTTACTAGTTTATAGATATCTTAAGGTTTTAAGCTTTTCATGTGAAAAATTCAATACTAGATTGTACATATGCCCATTTGAATGAAATCTGCATGACCCCTGGGGAAATCAATACTTCTTAAGTGAAAGTGGTCTTAGGCTTGGGTTCTTAAGGAAGAGAGTAAAAAGGAACAATAAAGACATCAAACAAGTACAGGAATTGTGGTCCCACAAGGCTGTGGTATTCCTAGCTTTAGGCCATCACTCAACTGGTTCTAAAGCTCCAGCAGAATACATTTCTTTTAGGGTTTTAGGATTTCCTTTCAGGGTTGGATTCAGAGCACAGCAGTCTTCATTAAACCATTCTGTGGTGACTGATTTTTGGTTGATTTTTTTTTTAAGCTTTTTACATCGACATGATGAAGCTTTCTCAACAGAACCTCTCAAAAACAATGGCCGAGGGACACCCCTTGGGTTTTACCATGTTCAGAATGTAAGTAAAGCCTTCCATGGGTAGTAACTGCCTGTCTCAGCACTGCGAGCTGTGTGTGTCCTTCAAGGCAAGGGGAATTCTTAAGGATAGACAGTAGTAGGAGTGATCAGGTGAATGATGTAATCCCCACCATAAAACAAAACACAGACTGATTCTTTTTGGCAAATTTAACTCTTCTCTCTCACGTCTGCTTCCTGCCATTGAATGCTGTGTTTCCTTTCCGGGATGTTCAATGAAAACAGTCTAGAATTCAGGAAATAAAATATATGTGTGAATAGAAGTGCTCGTGATCTCAGATGAAGTGGATCTATCTATTTTTATGAACTGTGTAATCCTTTGGTCACATGCAGCCTCCTCCTACTTGAAATGCCTGATACTGAGGCTTTAATTTTCTCCTTTATTGGAGAGTAGAATTAATGCCTAAACAAAAAGGAAATGCAGTTGCTTTTACTGTGAGTGACCGTAAATGGTATGAAAAATACAGACTCCTAAAAGAGATTTCCTTTTTTGAATGTCTCATTTTCTTTCCTCACTTTTGAAATAGATTGCAGTGGAAGTGACAGAATCGTTTGTGGAGTACATCAAAACAAAGCCTATTGTCTTTGAAGTCTTTGGGCATTATCAGCAGCATCCTCTCCACCTGCAAGGACAGGATCTCAACAGGTATTGGTCACTAGCTTGGCATAAAGGCACTTGGGGATCATGCTCAGGCTATGCGGTTGTTTGTACTCCTGAAACTGTGCACCACACCCCCACAAGCAGAATTCCTGATGGAGGTAAAAGTGCTGACAGATTCCAACAGTGTAGTGATTGATGGAATTGATTTACCAGTGCAGTGATCGTGAAGTTGTTCTGCCATCTCAGACATGGAAAGCTGTTCTGCCAGTCCACCCTACAAACACCTTGGTGACTGGAGCACTGCACTGGGAATACTGGGAACTTCAGCAGTGATCTGTGAGCTCTGGGAAAACCTCAACAGTGCTCCTAGGATTGGTTAAGTTAGAATAGAAAAAGAGCACAGGTTAGTCTGAGAAGTGTGCTGAGAACCCTTATTTTCCTGCCAGATAATATTTACCTGTCCTCATAGAATTGTGAAGATGTTTTTAGAGACAAAAATAGGTGTGTGTATACAAAGATGCATGTGAGTGCATTTGTGTATATTTCTTATGTTTGACTGCCTCTGTGTTGATAACTCTTCTCATTTCTCTGTAGCCCTCCACAGCCTTCTCGGAGATTTTTTCCTCCCCCTATGCCACTGTCAAAGCCAGGTGAGAACAACTCTCTGATTCTGTACATCACAGGTCTGCTACTGAAAATGGAGGTTGTAGAGTGTTCCTGAGGTATCCAGGCCACTGAGAAATGTAAATGGAGGGAGTGGTACAAAGGGCATTGAATCTGTCTTTGCTGGCTCTCTGCCCTCTTTATGTGCCTTATTTTTATTTCTTTTCAACTCCTCTGCAGGAAGTGCTGCTTGGTTCATTAGAGGGTAGAATTCCATTCCTGAGGTGTTGACCCTATTCCATGAGATCTGGCTGTGGCTCTTTCCATGCTTAATGAGCACTTGACTGGGAATTTGCTTATTCATTAATTGCTTCACCTTTTTGCTCTCTCACATTCTTGTTTAGTGAGTCAGTCTTGTTGAAATGATCCTTGGTTTTCTCTGCTTAATTGGAATAATGCATGCTGAACTCTTTTGTGATTTTTTTTTTTCCATTTCACCTTTAATTTCCTCCTTCTCTATCTTTCTCTCACCTGCATATTTCTACCATCCTTTTCTTTGTATGTGTTCCATTCCCTCTGCAGACCATGAAAGGAAAATTGAGTTGATTAGGTACCTTATGTCTGGCTATGTAAACGTGCATGTACTGAACACGCTCTCCGAGCATGCCAACGTGCTTGCCTCCTCTGCTGTGGCTGCTTTCCAGGATGGAGCTGACCAACTGCCACCTTTTCTCTTTCTGCCTGTTCCCAGTTGTCAGAGTGAGCGGGCTCCTAAACGAGATGGTCAGTAGCTAAACTTGGTCTGTGATAGATGTAGAAGTAGTTCCAAAATGTGCTTCAAAATTTCTTTTTCCTCCATCATGTAGTATCCTTAGGAGTAGAAGCTGCCATGGTTGTGGTCATGGAAGGAGGATGCTGTGCTTAAATTTAGGGCTCTTTTAGAGAGAACCATAGAGACAGTCTATAGACTCCAGTGAGCTGGAAGTCACAGATTTTTCTGTGTCACTGCATCTGTTCCCTGAGACTTCCAGGACCTCTGATTTTTTTCTGTGTGCTGCATATAGAGTTTTGTGATACTGGGATGAGAGATGCATATGGAAACACAGGCAGGTATAGAGGAAACATTCTGCTGTGTTCTATGTAGGTTTCCTTTTCACTCATCTTCCTGTTCTGCCACTAACAGTGCTGTTCCTCACTTCCATGTGTATTCTCTTTTATTTAAATTAAAAAAAAAAGCCATGCTGGTTATTAATTGTACCAGAGGAAGTCCATGAGAACATCTAGAACCAAGCTTTCATGTTTAGTTAAATGTGTCTTTCTGTTGTTTTTCTCTTGTGGTGCTTTTGAGTCTCTGCTTAGCAGTAAACTTGAGTGACTTTGTGTGTTTGATGTTCCTCTGGCTGTAGTGAGTTCACATGCAAGTGCATGAGATGATTGATTTGGTGTAAGAGTTACTACCCTGAGTAGAGTGTGGGAAGGTAAATGATGAGCCTCAAGCTTGCTACCTCACACGATGGAGCTGTGCTGTGAATAACTGATCCCTGTAAAATCTGTCCCTCTGAGGCACCTGCTGTTTTACCCAGAAGAGAAACAGAACTTGAAAGAGAGCACCCAGGCACACCTGGAAGGACCTTTTTTAGCTGGCGCTGTTATGTCCTTCCAGTGCATGGGAAGTTAAGTCATGCTGGAAGCTGAAGGATACACAGAGGTGTGAAAGTGGGAGAACCTAAAGAATACCTGAGCAAGGGAAGACTGGGGCTTGAGAGGTGGAAGGACAATAATTATTTGGCTTAATAAAAGCAGTGAGGTTAGTATGTGAAAAGAGAAAAAAATGGAAAATCAGTTGCAGAGTTACAAAAATTCCAGTCAGAGTATACAGGAACTGAACTTTTAAAATTGTTCCCATTTACAAAAATACAGTGAGTGAACAGAAAAGAGAAGGCATGTAATGATAACTAAAAGGTATGATGTGTGAGTTTCAGGTTATTTCTAGAATTTAAGCTGTCTCATTATTTTTTTTTGACATGGTTTATACCTACATTTGTATGAAAGGAATTAGAGAGGATCTGGCTGGTAATAATCACTAATAACAAGAGATAAGGAGCCCAGAAACATATTTTGGCAGGATTAAGTCTCTGGAATAAGTCTTGTTCTGCCTTTTTACATATACAATATCTTAACCAAGTGGTGCAGGAGTCTAGCAGTTTGTAACATGAAGAAGTGAAGACTGAAGTTTTAAGTTGTATTCTTTTACTCTTGTGTGGGGAAGGTGAAATGTGCTTTATGGGTGAGTAATGCTGCAGATGAACAGACCTCAGCAATTCCAAATCACAAACTTGAACCATAAAGCAACTGATGCACATTTGAGGAAACTTCTTCTCTGTGGATCTAGAGGGACTGTGTAATTTACTAGTCTCTTTGGGTGCACTTTTGTTTCATTATTTAACTTTTAAATTTTTTTCTAGTAACCTAGATTTAAAAAACAACACTTAAAGAAATAATGATTGCTGTAAGCAACGTCATTTTCATGGTGAAAGCTGTGGTCTGCCTATATACACAGAATATGTAGGACCTCTGAAATGGCATATTCCTGTGAGCCCTGAGTAAGCTTTACTTGTTCAATCTTTGTAAACTACTCTTTTTTTCTTCTTTCTTTTTTTCCTTTCTTTAAGTGCCAGCTACAAAGCTGAATACTATGAGCAAGCCCAGCTTGGGCCAGAGTGTGAGCAAATACGACCTCCTTGTGTGGTTTGAGATCAGTGAACTGGAGCCAACAGGGGAGTAAGTCCTATATTAATAATATGTGTTTCCAGAACAGTGGTTTAAGAGAATTTTGGGGGTTTTTTCCCTTTGTTCTGTTCAGACCAGGTTGACGTTTAGCATCATGGGTAGGGGCCTGGCTGGTTTGTAGTGATGGGGTGTTGAATCTGCTGGCAGTAGATGTCCCCACTGGAAAGGACCAAAGTGATGGAATGGCATTCTTTACACTTGGAAGGGTCTTCCCACTGTGAAATTCCAGGCAGAGCAGGTAGAAAGACACTCTTGTGTCCTCAGCTGCCACAAGGAGAGGAAGCTGCTGGCAGCAGAAGCTGCTGTGCTGGTCCATCTTTCCTGCCTGTTGATTCACTGTCTCACACAGGTACATCCCTGCTATTGTGGATCACACCGGGGGCCTGCCCTGCCAGGGGACCTTTCTGCTTCACCAGGTACTGATGAAAGCTGTGGAGCAGCATCTCTGCAGGGAGGGAGGGAATGCTGCTGGCTGGGGTTTGCATCTCCTTTCCCCACAGCTGGGCAGTGACAGTGTCAGGGTCAGGATCTCTCAGTCTGTGCTTGGTCTGTTGGCTTTGCTGGGCCCCCAGGATATTGCTGTTCCTGTTGCTTATCAGTGGGCATCCCACTCATGAAAGATGAAAGCCTTTTAAAAAGCAGGAACCTTTGGGACCAGATTGTGCCTTCAGTGTTCTCCAGGAGCATCTCTAAGGACACAGAAGGATCATGGGGACTCAACTTCCATTTGCCCTCTCTCACTGCTTGTGGTTATGACACATAATCTATGATGTGACCATACCTCACTGTATCTTAAATGCCTCTTATAATCGTTAATAATATTTTGTCTTTAGCTAGATTATAAAGATAATCCTAGTTAAATATGGTTTATAGGTTTAATGTTATATTTTTCCTACTCTGCCTTTGTGGAGTGAGGAGGGGGAAGCATTTAATTTCTTTCACATATGAGAATATAACACCCCTTTGAAGTGAATTTTAGGGCACTGAAACAAAAGGTGCTTGTTCAGTTACAGACTAGTTTAAATGCTATTATTTACTTCACTTCTGTGGTGCGGAATAGACGATGTGTGTGAATACTTCACCAGTGTTTTGTTTCTGAACTCTTCCAGGGAATCCAGCGGAGAATCACAGTCACCATTATCCACGAGAAGGGCAGTGAGCTGCACTGGAAAGATGTGCGGGAGCTGGTGGTTGGTGAGTAAATGGTTTTGCATCTCACTCTGTAAGGAAGAAAAACTGTTACTGGTAATTTCTCTTTGTATCAGATTCTGTCATTTTTATGAGCATTGCCTGTGAGAGGAGGATTTTGAAAAAGATCCGGAGGAAAAACTTAAGTTTTGCAACTTGCCTTACAACTGCTTGTTAATCACGTGGTCTGAAATGATATTTGGGAAAACAAATTCCTTTTGTGTTGCAGGTTGAATTTTAATTGATTCCTCCTCCTCCCCCTTTTAGGGCGTATAAGAAATAAAGCAGAGGTAGATGAAGCTGCTGTGGATGCCATTCTGTCATTGAATATTATCTCTGCAAAATACCTGAAGTCCTCTCACAGCTCCAACAGGTAAGTGAAAGAAGTGAGCACTCTAACAGGAATCTGAAATTTGTTTCGCCTCTGATGTTTTGGCAGGATGTTTGGAAAGCTGTGAATGTGGCTAGTTATTAAATGTAGAATTCCATGGGCACAGGGGACACAGGCAGAGAGAATGAACATCACTGTAAATTCTTGCTAACACTGAAATCTGTTGATCTACATGAAGGGTTTGCTGATGATGCATCTGAATTATTTCCCATGTGTGCAGACTGTAAATGGATGGAAGGGAGCAGCCTAAGGGGGGCTCAGGATTTAACCCAGACTTTTAAACTGACATCAGGGTTTGGTGCTAGAGTACAGCATTGATGTACAAGGAGAATTTTGGGAGATATATTTATAAATGTATGCATATTATTCCTGGAGCGAGCATGTGACAATTTAAGCCAGAGCCACACTTTGTAAATTCAGCTTCATTCTTTGTGGATTTATACAGGTGTGTGACAAGTCGGGTCCAGTTTCATGTCCCTGCAGTCTGGCAGAGGCAGGGCCCCTGTCCCTCCTTGCTGGAAAGCTCAGACTTCACATTGTTCTGCCTCAGTGTCTACAGCCAAGTGCAGCAAGGCAGAGGCAGACGGGACATCGGGCACAGCCTCTCCCTGCTCTGACAGCAGAGTCACTTGACTGCTCACTGACTCTGCTCAGCTGGTGCAAAGCAGGAATATCCCTGGAATGGGGCTCTGAATGGCTATTTCCAGAGGGGAGGAAGATTTGAGTCCATATCTGCTGCAGCTGCTGAATGCTGGAGGCAGGATCCTTCCAAGCACTGAAATTCTTCCTTCTCTGTTAGAGGCCTGGACTTGGAAACACCTGGGGCATTAAAGGTGGATTTGGGATGCTGCTCCTGCCCACGGGATGCCTCTCTGCCACCTGGTGTCTGTAAAGGCAGGCAGGGACAGGGGGTTGGCAGTTGTTATCTTCCACCGAGAAGTGGGTATTTTAGTGTGTTTGAATTAATGGATCAGCAGAACTGGAAATTAGGGAGACTGTTGCTGGTTTCCTGTTGGACACCATTGGATTTGCAGTTGGAAAGCCCTGTGCTTTCTGTTCTCTTTCATTAAATTCCTCTGGATCTCTGCAGTTTGCTGTAAGGTGGGCAGCTTGGGTGCAGGATGAATGTGATGGAGCTGTTGGGCGTGTCGTCCCAAAGTGCCAAGGTTTAAGTTGAGGGATGAGTGCATGGCAGTGTGGTGGAATGGGTTTGAGGCCCTGGTGAGGGATATGTCTTGTGTTGCTCATTGTCTGCAGACTTGTTTGCTGCTTCCTGTGGGGTTTTTTCACTTGTTTTGTTTTTTAAGTCCACTTGTTCTGTTCCTCTCAGCTGTTGCTTTTCTGTTCTGCTTTTGGCTGCACTAACTGAAGCTCTTTCTATGTTTTCACAGGCTCTTTCTTGATAAGGATATGCCTAGGTATTTTCTGTTTGCTTCCTTTGTACATAAAGGTTCTTGAAAATAGAATGCTTTATGTCCCATTTGTATTGCTGCCACTTGCCTCTTAGCTTTTACTGAATTCTGTTAGCACACCTCTTAGCTCTTCCAGAAGTAGTCTTCCTCCTCCTCCTCTTCCTCTTCCTTGGTGTCAGAGGGTTATTCAGGTACAGTTCACTGGGGGACTTGTGAAGGTGAACTTTGCTTCACATGTGAGAGTAAGAGAACTTCCTTTGTTCTTTCTGAATCTCTTAATGTGCCATCAAATATAGACCCTTCTTGTAGTCCTTGCTATTTTCTTCTTTTGTTCTGTATCAAAGAACTAAATTTGGAATTTCTCACTGTCTCTGACTCTGTAACGCTTCTTATTTGAAGTAGCAAGCCAAGGACTGAACAATGAGGTGACTTGAACTGCACTGATCAAATAGCAGTGGCTGCCATGGGACTGCTATTCAGCTTCTGTTCTGTTGCTTGCTGTCATAACTAAGTCATGATGAAAGTTTAAAACGTAAGGACTCAACATAATGTGTAAAAGCTTAGAGGACAACTGTGCTCTTTGCCTAATCTAACTCAAGTGAGGATTATTACTTTATAGTGCTTCACAGTGTTTTAAAGCTACCAATTACTTGGCCTTTAGATTATGTTTCTCTGTATTTTTAATAGAAACAACATATTTAGAAGTAGTTTCCTAAATATGGTTCTTCAAATGCAAACAGTATCTAGCAGTGTTCTCACTTGACTGCAGTTCATGGTGCCTCTATGTATTAGCTTGGCATTGTGTGATTGGTATCAGAAAAAGGGAATTCTTGGGAGCTCTATTTGAGATCAAACTCTTGCTTTCTGACATGTCTGCTCTTAGGCTGTTTCATGTTTCTTTTTGTTTTGCTTTGTATTTTGTTATTTCTTCTACCCCCGCCCTGCTGTTTATCCTTTGTCTTTAGTTTCATTTTCTGTTTTTCTGAGTTGGGAATTACTACAGAAACTCTGTAGAGATATAACTTACTTAAAAAAAAATATATATATGAAACACTTTCTTGCTTTTAGTACCACATCATTTGGACTCAAAATGGGATAAAAATAGTAAGAGTATTTGGGAGGGAAATTATATAGAGGTGATGAAGAATTAATACCTTCTGTTTCTATTACCAGTGTGGAAAGGTGTGCTGAGTTCCTGAATAGGGCCATAGGTCTTCTTTCCAAAGGGACCTTGCTGTGTGTAATGGTGCCTTTGGATGTGGTGATTTGGCTGTGCTGTGTGTGCCCTGTCTCACTTTTTACTTGAACCTTCTGGGTTGCTGGGGTAGAACTGTGGGAGCTTTCAGCTCCTCTCGTTCCTTGTTCCAAACTGAAGAAACGTCTTACAGATGTTTAATTTTCTCTGTGTAGAAACAGTTGTTTAGTGCTGACTTCCCTGTAGTGCTATGACAACTTTTGTTTTCTGCATTCCCTCTTTTTCTCTTTTTCATAACAGGCAGTGGTCTCTCACACCACAGTTTGAGGTAGAAGTAAATGATCTTGGAAATAAAGAGAAGTTTTTTGCTTCAAGTATTTGTTATCCAAGTCACTGGAGAATGATGTCAGAGAAGAGATGCTTTACACTGAGTGATAAGAGGGCTGCAGAGGAACTCTCACTATTGAGCTTTTATTGTACTTTTTTCCAGGACTTTCTACCGGTTTGAGGCGGTTTGGGACAGCTCCTTGCACAACTCCCTCCTCCTCAATCGAGTGACACCGTATGGAGAGAAGATCTACATGACCCTTTCTGCTTACCTGGAGGTGAGACACCAGTGCCTTTCTCTGACTTTAAACTGTTTGAGACAGGAGTGTACCCGAGAGAAATAGATTCAAAAGTGATTTGAATCCTGAACCAGTAAAAGTATTTATTAATTTTCTGAGAACAGGGTGGAAAAAAGGTACTCACAGTTAACATCTTGATGCCAAGGTATTGCTGCCTTGCAACACAAGAGAAACTGGTGATCTTATCTATCTTTGTATCTGAAAATCCGCTGAAATCAGTGAACATTGCTGTGTAGGTACTGGTGTTACAAACAGTGGCTTAGCTCTTGGCTTTGTGAGCAAGACACGGTTGTTTTGTGTAGTAAAATTATTTCACCCATGAGATGCATCAAGAAACTTGACAGCTCTCTTTGACAGATACACAAATGAAAACCCTTCACCAGAGACCCAAATGAGAACAAATTTCAAAAGCTGTCCCACGGAGGGCAGCAGTGTAACTTGGCACAGTTATTCATTCATTCCTGGTGTTCCTCTTAGCTTGACCACTGCATCCAGCCTGCTGTTATCACCAAGGATGTTTGCATGGTGTTCTACTCCCGAGATGCCAAGATCTCCCCACCACGCTCCCTGCGCAACCTCTTCGGCAGCGGCTACTCCAAATCTCCAGACTCGTAAGTTCGGTTACAGTTTTGGTGTTGATGTTTTTTGTCAGTATTTCTGTTTTCTCTTAGAGGGTGTAGTTTAGTTTTCTTTATTTTTTGCCTTGAAACTCTACCTACTCTTAGGTTCTCCAGTCTGGTTTTGAACATTATTTCTTGCATTTGTTTCAGTGAAACTCTGATGGTTTCTCTCTTTACTGACCTCTTTTCCAGAGTGACAGTTGGGAAGAGGGATCCATTTTTCAAGCTTGCACATAGATGACCTTGATCCTGACCTGGAATTTACTGCAGCATCTGCTCTCCAAGTCCAGTGCAGGGTGGGGGGGAACATGGGGGAAATGCCATTTTTGGGGATCTTGCAGTCTGTCTTGGCTGTGTTGTGCAAGAGTAGAATTGAGATCTGGTTCTAGCTAACAACTATACTTAAAATTCTACTTGGGGAACCACTGAGCTAAAGCTGAAGCACTTTATTTCTGAAGATAATAAATAGTGTGTTTTTGTTTCTTCTGCTTTCCTGTAAACAGCAATCGAGTAACTGGGATCTATGAACTGAGTTTATGCAAAATGTCAGACACAGGAAGTCCAGGTAAGCAGTGACTGGGTGTTCCAGTGATAAATATGAAATACTGCAGAAAATTTCTTAGGCAGAATGGAGTAAACACTTCTGTCCTGATCAGAAGCAGTTCCTGTGTTTCATAGGAGCATTGGAACATTGCTATTCCATAAAATACTGAGGCTTTTACTTTAGACTCAGGTCTGTGTTTACCATTAGTGAACAAGGATTCACTGGAAATTTGGTGTTTTCTGGCATGGGTGACTCAGGAAACTGAGCACATGTACCTGAGTCAGACTTGGGGGCGTAATCCATGGCTCATAACTAACAGTTGAGACTGGATTTTGCAGCACTAGGGCTTTCTCCTGTCTTTTGGAGATGTTACTGGTTTCTGCTGCAAGCTTCACCACTTGGAAGGAATGTATTTCATAGTGTTCTGTGTATATTTCTTCTAAGATGTAGAAACTGAAGTTCATGTGTTGAATTAGACTGAACAGAAGTTTGCATTATATCTTGGTCAACAGAAAATATCTGAATGAAGTAAGAAAGCTGGACCAAATCAAATACCATTGGTTGTGTATTTGCAGTTAATGAAATCCTTGTGTTGTGTATTTCCAGCCAAACAGCAGAAGTGCTGGTTCTTTGCAAATTGCTGATTGTTTCTTAGTGACACCTTTCTGGCTGTGGTTTTAATATGTCTCATGTTGTTTTTTACTGCTCAGGAATGCAGAGGAGGCGAAGGAAGGTCCTGGATACTTCTGTGGCATATGTAAGGGGAGAAGAGAACCTGGCAGGTTGGAGGCCCAGGGGTGACAGCCTCATTCTAGAGCATCAGTGGGAACTGGAGAAACTGGAGCTGCTGCACGAGGTGAGTAGAGAGATTAAAATCAAGATCTAAATAAATTCTCCTGGCAGAGAAGATACAAAGTGTGTGGCTGGCTGCTGAGTAGAGTCTTCAGCTCAGAATCTCAGTATATTCTACAAAGGCAAATTCAATTTCCAGTGCCATTGTAAACTCCGTTCCCCGGGGAAAATTACTGGTGTGAATATTAAAGGATTCCTAAGAATTCAGTGTCTGTAAAACAGGCACCTTCCTGGCGCAGACGATGCCAATTTTTTTTCTTACCAGGTGGAAAAAACCAGACACTTCCTTCTGCTCCGTGAGAAGCTTGGTGACAGCATCCCCAAGTCCCTGAGTGACTCATTGTCTCCCAGTCTGAGCAGTGGAACCCTCAGCACCTCCACCAGCATTTCCTCTCAGATTTCGACCACGACCTTTGAGAGCGCGGTGACGCCCAGCGAGAGCAGCGGCTACGACTCGGCCGACATCGAGAGCCTGGTGGATCGGGAGAAGGAGCTGGCCACCAAGGTACGGCAAGGCAGCCATCCTGCTGACAGCTGGGCTGCCAGGGAGGCTTACAGGTCAATGACAAGCTTCTCAGACAGCTTGGTGAATATCCAGTATTGAGAGAGTTTCATTTTAACATCTTGGTTAGAGAAATAAGCCACTCTCACCAGCCAGTGCTGCTGGGTAGGTTTGGGCTGTGGCTGTATCTCATTCCCCTTTGTTAGTGCTTCTATAAAAACTTTCTAATTTTATCAAGTGAAGCGATTGTTCCCCTCTTCTTCTGTGATTTTTCACAGCAGTTTAGAATTTGTTTTTTCTTTCATGAACTGCCAAGTATGTCTTGGCAAATCACCTCTTCTGTTCAAATTTCTCTGAAAATCTAAATATAAAATTCTTCTCTATGTCTCATTTGTTTCCCCTCACCCCCCCTTTAGTGTCTGCAGCTGCTTACTCATACCTTCAATCGGGAATTCAACCAGGTGTACAACAGCATCAGTGATTGTAAGGTAAATATTTCATGTAATACAACACTCTATTTGTAGTACAATAGCAGTATGTTTGTGGGTCGTGGCATCTGCTGATACTATGAAGATAAACCACTTCATATTAATTTTATTATTTTTTATTTTCAGTCCATTGGAAGCATTTGGCTATTCAGCATCAGGTTCCAAAGGCTATGGCAGGAATTGGAAATGGTGTGGACTTGGACTGTAGTCCAGTGTCCAGTTTATCAGCAGACTCTTGCTGTCTTTCCCTACATACACTTACTATGTAAAAGGATAAATCAACTCTTAAAAATTCTGCCTGTAGACAAAGGGAATGCCAAGTTTCAAACTGGATAATGCTGTATCCATTGAGGAAGTCAGAGTGTGGATAATCAGAAGCGTAGGACATTGATAATAACAAGCTGTGTCTGCAGAAGTGCTGCTGTATTTCTACCCCCAGATGGGTGTATGGTGGTTTGTGCAAAAATTTGCCTACTGAGTAGGGGAACGGCTGATAGAAATGCCTTTCTGTTGTCTGAGCCTTCCCTGCTGAAAGCCATGACCAAGCAGGAGTGAACGTCAGCACAACCCCACTCCTGCAATGCCTTCCCTGTGTTTGTGCTCGCAGCTCTCGGATATTTCTCCCATCGGGCGGGACCCGTCCGTGTCCAGTTTCAGCAGTGCAACCCTCACCCCTTCGTCTACCTGCCCTTCTCTGGTGGATTCCAGGTGCAATTCAGTTGATCAGAAGTAAGTGTAATGTATTAAAAGGAAAGCCACTTTTCAGTGCTTCACAGATCTCTTTCCTGTTTTCTGATTTTTTTTCCTCTTTTCTCTTTTCTTCCTTTTCCTGACTTTCAGATATTTCTCCGTACAGCCCCCTTGCCTTACTTCTCCAGTCACTCAGCACAATTCTTTTTCACCATTTTGTGCTTTTGAAGTGGTTTTTTTTCCCCTTTGTGTTGGGGGAACAGTCAGATGCTTGTCATTCCAGTGACCAGTGCATCTACAGTGTGCAGAGTCCACAAGTTTTTTCAGAGATCTGTTGCAAAGGTCTACTAATAATGACTCAGAATAAACCAGTTTGACCATTACTCTCTGTTTATCTTTCTCAACTGTATCTATACAAGATATTTTTGATGAAATTGTGAATAACTCTGTAGTGAAAGGCATAATTTGTACCTTCTCAGTTTGACATCCCTGAGGGGAGGAGTGCTGAGGTACATTTTACATCAAACAGTAGTAGGAAATATGTCTGTGTTGTGACTATGTTTAGCAGGAGAAACAAGGTAAAAGTAGTGGGAAAACAACTCCCTAACAGTTATTATAAGCTTTATTCCACAGATATCAAGGGAAAATGCTATTTAATATTGTACAAAAGGATCCCAATGTCATACAATAAATCTGGGCTGGAGGATGGAACTTCAAGCTGGCCTGTAGATGCAATTTAAATTCCATTGGTACATTCAGTTGCTTTGTTGCGATTTACTTTTTTTTCTCTACTGTTTTAAAGGACACCAGAAGCAAATTCTCGTGCCTCCAGTCCCTGTCATGAGGTGGAACAGTTCCAGATAATTCCTGCAGTAGAATCTTCCTATCTTGCCAGAGCTGGAAAGAACGAGTTCCTAAACCTCGTTCCTGATATTGAGGAAATCAGACCAGGGTAGGTTTTGTATTGTTGTGCGATCGTGGCTTCCCAGGAACCATCCCAAAGACTTTCTGAGATTTGTGAGTTCTGTGTCCCATTTGAGGAAGGAAAAGTAACAGGTGATAGCAGAACTGCAGGGTCCTCTATGCTGGATTTAGGAAGGTTGTGTTCATATTTGATCTTTGCAGTTCGTTCTCTGCATCTCCTTAATGAACAGGATTTCCAGGGACTCAAATGTGATGTTTGTTATCATCAAACCATGGCTGAAGTTGACTGAAGCAGAGATCTCTGGGGGCCTTCTTTCTGTCAGACTTTTGTTGAACGTTTAGTTGTTAAAAACACAATTCAGCTTGTTTTACAAGAACTTTTCCAGAATACTGTTGCTGACAAAACATATTAAGGACTAAGTGTCTTACTCAGTGTTTTGTAGTTAATAGGGATACTCAGGGGAAAATCTATTTCTGTTTTAATGTGAGTTTGTTTTTTCCAGTTCTGTGGTGTCTAAGAAAGGATACCTCCACTTCAAGGAGCCACTCTCCAGCTCCTGGGCCAAGCACTTCGTGGTGGTTCGCCGTCCCTATGTTTTTATTTACAACAGTGACAAAGATCCTGTAGAAAGAGGAATCATAAACTTATCCACAGCTCAGGTGGAATACAGTGAGGATCAACAGGCAATGGTGAAGGTCAGTCTGAGAACTGTTGTTTATTTATCCATAAAGCAGGAATATTGCAAGGAGCAGTGCATCCGTCCCCTCAGGTGTGTCATCTCTGGTCCCAGGAAAACGGATCTGATTCCTGGAGACTTTTGAGGATCCTGCCCACAGAGTTCCCAGTTTGTTCAGGGAGTCTCATGGTTTTGGACACAGTTGTAGCAGAGAGCGACCCTGGCTGCTGTCACACATGAGATCAGCTTTTGGGAGCAGGTGTTGGTACCATCACCCTGTGTGTTGGGTTTTTGCAGCTTCCTTTGTCTGTTTTCTTGGACTTGTGTGTTTTGTTTGTTTTAAAAACAAAACTCCACCAAACAACACACACAAACATTCTGCAAGGTATCAAATGAACTTTACTGGTCCATCTCAGCAGCTCATAAAGCCCACACTCAGGAGTTAAAACTGTATTTTGTAGAAGATAATGACCAATAATATCGTGGAAATCACTAGTGAAACATAAATAAACATAAAACCCACAAGACCTAAGGTTTAGGGATGTGATGGAGCAGAGTCTCTCAGAGAGGAAATGTGCATCAGCTTCTTCTGTGCCTGCAGACTTTGTATTTTAAATTGTCCTTCATGTTGCAGACACCCAACACTTTTGGTGTGTGCACAAAGCACCGTGGAGTCCTGCTGCAGGCCATCAACGACAAGGACATGAATGACTGGTTATATGCCTTCAATCCTCTCCTGGCTGGCACAATTCGGTAAGAGCAGGCAGGGCTGCAAAGGGAGAGGTCAAACCAGGGGGAAGGTTGATGGTCACAGATTTTAATCTTGTTCTGAGGAATTTGACAAGATGTGGGAACTGGAGGAGGGAGGAGGGTAGGCAACCCCCCTACTCAAACATTCAGAAAACGAACCAGCCCTGTATTTCAAGAACTGCAGGGGCTCTTCTCGGGTGTTCTGAACAGCCGTGTCCAGTTTGAACAGGTGTAAGATGCTACATTTGGAGGCCACAAGATGGTTTCCTTCTATTGCCATTTTACAAATTTATAAAGTTTCTTACTTGCTCTGTGCTGGACTATCTTTTTAGGTTTTTGATGATGAGCTAAAGCAGAAATTACATTCGCTTTTTATAACTTCTCTGTGAGCCTTTCCATTATCGCAGACAGGCCCTGCGTGCTGCACAGAACTGGCTACACTGCAGTAGCTCTTCTTTTCAACAACAACAAAAAAAACCAAAACGAAAACCAACCAAAAACTAAAAAAACTAAGCTGTTACTGTACAGCATCAAATATTTTCTGAACAGTGCAGCCCTTAAATGATCTCTTCTCCTATTAAAGAAGCAGAGCAGAGAAGTGAGAATTCTTTCTCATTACAGCCCTGGATACATTTTACTTTCTAACATGTGGAGTAAACTAGGCCTGTACCAAAGGATTTATAAAAAAAACAAACGGTGGACAAACTGTGGGGAGGGAGGGAAAAGAAACTTTCAGAATTCACCAGCTGCTTTTTCACTTTTTTTTTGTACAGGTCAAAACTGGCTCGAAGGCGCACGGGCCAGATGAAGTACTGAGTCCATGTAATGTTCTCATCTGTTCTCCCAGCTCACCCTCCGATAGATAGTGTTACCTCTCATTTTCTCTTTGTGATTCTTGACAGTTTCTCTTGTATGTAATCCTGTGGCTTAACATCCCCCACCTTCCCCACTCCTTCAGCACATTTTCTAGGTATTCTAACCCTACCTTGTTTCTTTTCACCTGTACCAGAATTGTACTAGTAGCATGTGGCCAAACAAAAAGAGAAAGAAAAAAAAAAATCGAAAAAAATTGAGTGATTATGCACGACTCTAAAAAGAAAAAAAAAGGTTTTTTTCTTATAACAATTGTTTTCCCATTTCAACTGACCTTTTGGTGTCTGTCCCACTGTCCGTTGTCTGTCTAGACTGCTACAGGGTTTTCATTCAATTTGTGACTTGGCAGTGGTCATTGTTTCCCTCAGGACAAAGTTCCAATGCCAGGGAAAGATAAATTCTTTAATGGAGACATTACCCAGCCAGGATCTGCAATAGCTCCTCAGGCTTTCTGGATCCAGCCTCTAAGTTAAACTCTGTTGAAAGCTGATATTGGACAAATCTATCTGGGCAGACTGGATTTTGAACTTTGTGCAAGTTTCTGAGTTTCCAGGGTCTAGCAGGCAAAGGCATGAGCTGGAAAGAGATAGGGAACAAACCAGGAGGGGCTGGCAAGAACAATCTGCATTTAAACTCTTGCTGTGGGGGATTGCAGGTGAACAGTGCTTGGCTTTAACTCTTTCCCACGAGAGTTTCCATCAACACTCACTCCTCAGCCTCTGAAGTGAGCTGAGCAGACTGTGCTGATACGAGGGGAAATAGAACACATATTAGATAAAATCCCCAAAATTTCAGATGCTCAAGCCTTGTATTTGACATATGGAGAGTGTTAAATGGAAATGAAAGTACAGTTGGTCCCTGGATCACCATAGAAGGCAGATCTCCTCTCCCTGCTTTTAGTCCGGAATTCCAAGTTCTGCAGGACCAGCTCTCACCTCTCTGGACGAGGTGTGGGGCTGCCGTGGCTGTGTCAGGGTGGCAGCTCTGCAGCACCTTTCCAAAGGGTCTGTCTGTGCCCCCCTCACCTGTCCTGCTCCCCTGTCACCCCCCTGGCCATGGGAGCATCCAAGGATCACTTCCTGCACCCAGCACCTGCAGTGTTCTCTGGGGGGCTGCAGGACACTTCCAATTCCTTTTGAAGTAACTGCTGAGTGTCTCCTAATTTCCCTGTTACAACTTTCATCAGCTACACCCCACTGTATTGAGAGTTAATCCTTCCTGGGGAATAGAGCAAGTGGATTCTGGTCCTGCTCAGTGGAATGTCATAGCTGGCTTCTTGGACATCATCTGGGTGGTGTCAGTTCTTGACCTACAGTGGAAATTCTCCTTGTGGCCAAAGCTTTGGTGCTTGCCCCAAGAAGGAGAAGCAGAATGAATTTCCTTTCAGGAAGTGAACTCCTGTCTCTCAGTCAGGTGTTCAGGGAGGCTGGGGGTGTCTTTTACTGTGTTTCTGCTGTGTTACCCTTACTTGCTGTACCTTGGGCACTGACAGGGCTGGCTGTGATCCCGGGGAATGTAAAGGGATTTCATCTCCAGGGTCCAGCCTCTCAAGGGAGAGGTAAAAGGGCTTGTTCCCCCCTTGCAGGAGGCACATCAGGCACAGTCCAGCTCCAGAAGGTGATTGGGATGCAGGGCACGCCTCAGCTGGTTGTGCTGGGAGTTCTGTGTACGTGGGACTGGAATCTGCTGAGAAAGGTTTTGATTGATGGTGTTTTCATCGTTCAGTGAAGTGCAATGCATAATGAGAGCTCCTAACAGCATGGAAGGCAAAGGAGCAGGGAGATGGGGTCTGACACTTGCTAGGACATATCTTTACATATCTCGAGGTAGTTCTCAAGCTAAATCATATGTCTCTGTGGTCCTCGGATTTATTTCAGAACTGGAAGCCAGAGTGAGGGAGCATCCTGGGGACCCAGGAACATGATAGGGATGGGTTTTTTTGTTTTTTTTTTTCTTTCTGTTTTTGTCTTGTTTAACTGTGTGTGATTCTTAACACAGTGATGATATTCCTTTGTTATGCAATGATGATAAAGCACTTTCAGTGTGTGGATGAAACTGCTTGTCCTGCAGCAGAGCGCCTCACACTGCAGCTGAGCTGATCTCAAGAATTAGGTTAATTCTAAGCATTAAGTTATTGCTGCCATCACCACTGTTTATAATGAAAGTGGAACCTGTTTGAGGAGGCGGAGTGATTGAGGTGGTGGTAGGTTGTGACACACTGAGAGCATTTTAACTTTTATCTGTTTCTTTTTTTTTTAACTAGAAGAAAACTAGTTTGCTAAGTCTTTGCTTTGGATAAGCCAGAGAATGAACCAAGGATATAGGCATTGCACAGAATCATGATTAAGGTCTCTTCCTTTAAAAGCAGGAAGAGACAGATGCTTACTTTATACAGAGCTTGAAGTATTGCATAAATGTTACTCTTCTATCTAAACTCCAAGCAGCATCTGGTGACTTGAGGTCTGAGTGGATAACATCATCAGAAGACCAAAAGTCTGGTTTTAAGCATCAGCATCTGCTAAAGCTGCATAACCTGTGACAACCTAGGTCCTTGTTGTGTGGGGTTCAAATGGGCATTACTGTTTTCAGGTCTGACATAAATTACTGAAGCCTGCTTTGAGACATTTGGGTTTCCCTGCCTAAAACTAGACTGAAACCAATCCAAGTTTTCTTTAAAAAGATAACAAATAAACAAAAAAAGTGAATTTCCATTCACTTCAAAGCTTAGCCCAACATGTTAGAAATTTCTCTTTGGAAATGGAATGAGGAAGGAAAAAATGCTAAGCAGCCTTCTGACACTCCAAAGCCCACTGTGTGTTACCTGCTGTGTGTGTGGAGTCCCAGAGTCAGACAGCTCTTGGGGCTCGGCCTCTGCAGACGAGGCACCTGCTGAGCCTGCCAGCCTGTGGGACACACCAGGAGGGAGCTTGGTGGGCATTCCCTGGGGAGAACGGGTGTCAAACTGTGCTGTACTCGGGTTTTTATGTTCCTCACCAAAAGGAAGGAGAAAACTCATTTTTGTCCTTTGAAAATTATGTTGGATCTTCCTGGGTATTTTAGAATTAAGCTAAACCTCCAACACTGTATTTTAGAAATGCACTTTAAGTACCTTTTTAAAGAAGATTCCTGTATTCTGGGAATACAGAAGAGGAGGGAGTACTATTTCCAGGCTGCCGAGAGGGTTGTTTTGGTCAATGTCTGATAGTCCTTATTACTGATTGCCAAGGTCTTTCAAAGCAAACACTTTACTTTTTGCTGCTTGTTATCTAATTTACAGGGATTTAATTTTATGTAATGTATATTTATACATCTGTAATTAATTGCACATTAGACAAGAGAGAGGATTAGCTTTGGTCTGACACCCACAGGTGCCATGCAGCTCACTGGTGCCTGCCCGTGCATCTGCCGCTGCTGCCGCACTCCTGGGCTGGTGGCATTTCCTGCCTGGGGGTGTTTCTGCTGAAGGTGCAGCTGCTGAGCTGCTGGAGGGGGAAGGGTCCTGCTGCTGCCCGGGGAGAGTTTGCTGGGTGTCCCACAGACGGGGCTGGCGTGGGTGTGTGTTGGTTTCTCGTTGTAGTTCCTAACCCCAGTCTGTGTCTGGCTGTAGTGTCTGTAGCAGGATGTTTTAACTTCGTGCTTCCTTGTTTAAAAACATCAGCTGTTCAAGAACAGGACTGACTTTTTTGTTCAGAAGGCCATTTATGTGTTCTGTGTATTTGGAATCAAAACTAGTCCAACACTAACCAGATGATTGTGTCCAATGTTATTGGGAACTGGATTTAAATTGCTGGGATCAGCTGTGTATTCAGAAAACTGGTGTGGAGTTCTAAGTCTTCAATTCTTAATGTGGCCAAGAGAATGGGCTGCACCTGGGCAGTGCTGAATTACCTCTGCTAGCCTGGAAAGCAGGGACTGGGAGCAGAGGGAGTCTTGAATGATCAGCACTTCCCAGGATCAGCTCTTGATTTCCCACTCTGCTTTTTCATACTCCGTGTGCAGTTGGTTGTGGCTCCTGAATCTGGACATCAGATCACTGCTCACTGAAACACATCCCTTGGAATTGCGGTCCCCGTGTCCCTGTTAATCTCTCTGTACACAAGGTATACAAGGTAAATGCTGTGTAAGTGGCCTTCTTGAACAAAACTCTTTGCAAACTGATTTCATCCCAGCGAAGGAGTGTATCAGCAACACTGTACATTAATTTCAGGTTTTCATTTTCTTATTTTATTTTGTAAATATATCCGATATTTGGAGCTTGAGTATACAAAATGTAAATATAGTTCATGTATTTGTACTAATTCTGATCCATTTGCTGTATAGCCTTAGGTGTGCAATGCAGATATCTAACTGTGTATGGTAACCTTGCACCACTGAATTGTTAGTGAACGAGGTGAAACAATAAAGGTACAACCAGTGCATTAGCAGAGAGAATTCTGTGTGCTCCTTTCCTTGTGGAAATGAGAGTTCTGTGCGCTCTTTTCATTACGGAAATACGCGGCCGCGACACTGCCCCTTTAAGGGGGCGTGGCCTCGGCGCATCGGGCCATGGGCAGGGGGCGTGGTCTCCTGGGCAGCCAATGGGCGGGGCGTGGTCTCCTGGGCAGCCAATGGGCGGGGCGTGGGCTCCTGGGCAGCCAATGGGCGGGGCGCGGTCTCCTGGGCAGCCAATGGGCGGCCCGGCGCCGCCCCGCCCC
>VZTJ01002926.1:168330-187564 GCA_013397795.1 Orthonyx spaldingii | reverse complement strand
GCTGACGGGGACAAGGCGCGCACCGCAGGCCGAGCCCAGAGAGCCCCGAGAGATCCCCGAGATCTCCGCGATCCGAACCCCGAGAGATCCGAGAGCCCCGGGAGCCGCTGCCATGGCCGAGTGAGAGCGGGGCGGGGCCGGGAGCGGGACGGGAGCAGGCTCGGCACGGCCGCGCTGGGGGCGGCGGCGCTCGGCCGGCTCGCGGCGCCGGGAGGGCCCCGGTGCGCTCCCTGCGGAGGGGGCTCGGCTGAGGGGGCAGGAGCCGGGTTCGGTCGGTGCCAGAGTCGTGGCTGCGGAGCGGGGAATCGCTGAGAGCCGAGGCTCGGAGGAGCTTGGGTTCCCCTGCGTGCTCCCTGTGAGCTGCCGGCTCTCCAGCGGGATGCCCCGTCTCCCCCGCTCGCTGTGCCCAGCCCGCATCACCGGGCAGCGCGGAGCAGAGCCGTGATGTAACACAGACACGACGTGCTAGGGCCGCGTCTGTTCAGTGTGGAGCTGGGATAGAACCGGGCCCATCCCTGGCGTACGGGAGCAGCTCGCCTCACTCCCTGCCTGTAGTGCAGTAGTTTGGATTGCTTTTCCTGCTCATCCCGCTGTTCCTTGGTGGCTGGGAAGGAGTCGTGGTGACTCGAGACGTGCTGTGTGTTGTTCTGCACCTTCCTCCCGAGGGGCAGATCCGAGCTCTGCTCCCTGTGACAGGGACAACAGCAGGGAAGGGCTGGAGCTGCGCCAGGGCAGGGTCAGGCTGGAGAGCAGGAAAGGTTCTTCCCCAGAGGTGCTGGGCAATGCCCAGGCTCCCCAGGGGTGGGCACGGCCCCGAGGCTGCCAGAGCTCCAGGAGCGTTTGGGCAGCGCTGCCAGGGATGCACGGGGGGGCTGTTGGGGGGTCTGTGCAGGGACAGGGGCTGGACTGGATGGTCCTGTGGGTCCCTTCCAGCTCGGGATATTCCATCATTCTGTGGTCTGTTGCAGTAACAGCTGACAGAATGAACTCAAAACTCCGTGTTTGTTAGGAGGGGATGGGCTGCCCTGGCAGCTGGCATGGTCAGAACAGCCTGACAGAGGTGTGGATGCTGCTGGATCACTGCCAGTGACTTACCTGGCATTTTTGTTCTTTCACATTCCAGAGCTGACATTGCTTTGATTGGACTGGCCGTGATGGGTCAGAACCTGATTTTGAACATGAATGACCACGGCTTCGTGGTAAGTGAGGAGAAATGTTGTTTAGGGAGGCTGACTCGGTAGCACCTGGGATTGGAGCTGAGCATTTTGTGGGTGCTTTCCCCCCTCTTGTAATGATCTCATGGGAGTTATTTCCTCCTTTCAGTTATGCCCTGTGCTGGCCTTTGTCCTGTTTCCAGAGAAGAGCGGTGCGTGCCTGTGCTCAGCTGGCACCTGATAAGTTAATTGTGCGTGACTTCTCCCTGAAGCCTGCCTTGGCCTTGCCATTCACCTCAAGTTCCCAAGGCACTTGCAAAGACATGCTCAGCTTCGTCCCTGCCCTGTGCCTGTCAGGAAGGTGGCAGTGGGAGAGCACAGGATGTTGGACCTTGCTTGTATAATTTGTAGTCTGAGCTAAAGTAACTGTTCCATTGGCAGCTTTTATTACCATGTTTCCTTGCTCCCCCAGGTTTGTGCTTTTAACAGGACGGTCTCCAAAGTGGATGATTTCCTGGCTAACGAGGCCAAGGGCACCAAAGTGATCGGTGCTCACAGCCTGCAGGAGATGGTCTCCAAGCTGAAGAAGCCCCGTCGCATTATCTTGCTGGTGAAGGCTGGAAGTGCAGTGGATGACTTCATCAATAAATTGGTGAGGCAGACATTTGTTCTACCTGTGACTCCGTGCTGTCTTTTGAAGGAGTTTCCTCTGGAAGTTCTCAATTAATCATCATTAGTGAGGTTTTGAATGTACGGAGAAAACTGAAATGCTGATTTATGTTTGACAGGTGCCATTGTTGGAGACTGGAGACATCATAATTGATGGTGGGAATTCTGAGTACAGAGACACCACGGTAAGCCTGCTTCCTAGCTGAAGTGAATGAATAAAATACACACGACTCTTCCACCTCTGATCATCAGAATAGTCAGTCGATAAGATGCCATCACCCCTGTGCTCAGAAAAAGCCAAACGTTTATTATGGATTATTTCTGCAAAATCAGACCATGCGGCCTATTAAAAAGCAATTAAGGACTGCCCTGCAAGAATGTTTTTATAGAAGTTGCCCAAATCATCACAGAATATTTTTTTGACATGTTTTGAAGAGTGAAGGCCTTTAGAAAATTTGCTTTTACAATCTTAGGGAATTTTCAGGGAGATTTTTAAGTCTAAGGATATTTATAGATTTGTTGTTATTTCTTAGTCCTTGATGATCACAGAACAATCCACTAAGACAGAACTGCTTGTTTGTTGTGGTTATGGAAGCAGCAGAGTAATTACCTGCTTGTGAGCAGGCTGTAACTACAGAAGTTATAGAACCTACATTGGCCCACCTGGGATGCTCACATGAAAATATTGCATTCAGACTGGTACTTCTAAGTCTTAGAAGAGATGCTCGTATTCGTCTTTCTGCTTCGACGTCCTGATCTTGGATGAGTGAATTGGCCGTGCCAGAGCGACAAACTCAGCGAGGGTCAGTCCTTGGGGAGTTGCAGCTGTCCTCAGGGATCTCGGCCTGTGCCTCGCTCCCACTCTGGCGATTATTTGCCCTTGGAGTTTTCTGTGCTTGCACCTTCACTCTACGGTGAACTCAACAACTCCACCTTGGGCCTAATCTGCCTCCCCCACATCTTTGCAGAGAGCATATGTCACCTGACACTTAATTCCAAGCCTTTTCTGGCCTCGGTGCTGCTCATTTCTATCTGGGGCTTATAAGGACTTGTTTTCTCACCATGTGGCTTTTGCAAGGATCCGAGTCAAAGCAACAGGAAGTTTCCTAATGCTCACTTTGGTGTATGTACAAGCTTTCTCTAAGGCTGGCTTCTAGCATGTCCAAAGTAGAATTGAAAACCTAATTTTAGGTCTGAGTTGCTAACCTTTGTTTGTAAGGCTGTGGCATGAAACGAAATGAAAGTGCTGCTCTGCTCTTTGTTCCAGAGACGTTGTAAGGAACTACAGGCAAAGGGCATCTTGTTTGTGGGCAGTGGTGTCAGTGGTGGGGAGGAGGGTGCCAGATACGGACCTTCACTCATGCCAGGAGGAGCAAAGGAAGCCTGGTAAGCATGAGCTGCTACATTTTCTTGTTCAGAATGGTTGGCAACAATTCACATGGTGAGCGAGGGAGGGAAAGGAGGGTGTGGGTGTGCAGAGAACAAGATATGTTGCCATCTCACTTCCTCAAGGCTCCAGATTTCTCAACCTGGCTGGGGTCATGGGGCAGTGCTGAGCCTTCATATAAGGCAGAACAAAGGCAGCCTTTTTTCCAGGAATCCACAGGCAAAAGTAGGACCTGCAGACATCTGAAGGGAGAATGTGTGCCTGGGGAGAAAGGAATTTTGCTTGAATTTTAAACAAGCACTATTTCCTTTTTTTCTTTTGAGGCCGTACACCCTTGGGAAGCTGCTAACCATGAATCAGGCAGCAGCAAATGGCTCAGTAGTGACACATTGTAAAAGGAGCTTCAGTACATGTTTGTACTACTACTGAATGCATCAATTTATGTGCAAGTTTCTGCATGCTGCTGTGCTGTTCTGTACTCATGTCTCGATCAAGGACTGCACATCAATGCTCATATGAGACTTTATCCCTGGTTGCCCATTCTCTGTGTAAATGTGGAAAGAAAAGGTGTGCCCAGGCTTTACCTGAGCTTTAGTATCTCGAGTCCCTGTCCATCTGCATTAGTGTTTCATACCTGTATCAGCCTGTTCAGATTTGATGGCACAAAGCCATCAGCAACAGTAAGTTGCTGCCTGATCATCTTTTGCCTTGAGCAGCTAAGCAAGGACAGCTTCTGTGTTCAAATGGAGAGGGTATTTGGGCTCCTCTGAGTGCATTATGCCTGTCTGTACAGGGTTAGAAGCATGACTTGATTGTCCCAATGTCCTGCAAGCAGTGTCTAGTTGGGAAAAATATATTTAACTGACATTGCTGTGTGGGTGGGTTATCAACCTGCCAGTTGCCCTGGCCCCAAGCTGCCTTTTGGCAGGCTGCAGAAGGAGACATCATACTGATAGATTTTATTTATTTTCTCTTGTGGTGGTTGTGTCCCCTGCCTGTCTGCTGAGGTGCTCTCTTTCTCCCCACAGGCCCCACATCAAGACTATATTTCAAAGCATTGCTGCTAAAGTGGGATCTGGGGAGCCTTGTTGTGACTGGGTAAATATTCATTTGATACTGACCCTAACTGGGGGTGAGATCCCTGCTTAGGCAGTTTGGTTGCTGAAGCTCAGGGATGTTTGTCCATAATGAACACAACACCATCAGTGGGTGATTTTCTGGCTGACTGTGTTCATTTCCAACCTGCCACCTCTGGTAACTCACACCATGCAATCGAAAGACAAAGTTTTATGGCTGGGTCGTGTGCTGGGGGAGCTACACGGACCTGTGACCCACTGGTTTCAGTTAGCATTGTCTTTGATTCTCTCCTTTGGGCAGAAGGGAGCCATGAGCAGGTGTTAAACACTGGAAGTGGTGATGATGCTGTTGCTGATGGGATTTTTGGATGTTTCCTGACAGGTGGGAGATGAAGGAGCTGGACACTTTGTGAAGATGGTGCACAATGGCATTGAGTATGGAGACATGCAGCTGATCTGTGAGGCCTATCACCTGATGAAAGATGTGGTGGGGATGGAGCACGATGAGATGGCAAAGGTGATTTGCAGTTTTTAATGTCTTTCCTTTTTTTGTGCCATGGTGTGTGTCTGCCACTGGTGAGGTGCTGGGCTTGGGTAGAGCTGCTGCAGGTACATGAAGTGAATTTTTCTGGCATGCAAGGGTGGGACACAATATTCCTGAGCTTCACATGAGGTAGGAGCAGCCAGATGAATGCTTAAAGAGTTGTTTAAAACTCTTCCCATGCTACAGTTGATTTCTCCCCAGGAAGCACCTTCATGTGTAGAGATGTGAATTACCTTGCCTGAAAAGAGCTAGTGAAACACTAAGCATCATAATCAAGCAGGCAAAATGTATACATTAATCAATTAAAAGATATAGTAGAGACACAGCAAATTGGGGTGTATATGTATAATCTTTTTCTCCTTTCTCAGGTGTTTCAGGAGTGGAATAAGACAGAGTTGGACTCTTTCCTGATTGAAATCACAGCCAATATTCTCAAATTCAAAGACAGCGATGGCAAATACCTCCTCCCAAAGATCAGGGACAGTGCAGGACAGAAAGGCACGGGGAAGTGGACAGCCATTTCTGCCCTGGAGTATGGAGTGCCCGTCACACTCATAGGTACCTGGTTCTTTGATCTTTCCCTCCGTGTACCACATCACAGTGAGGAGCATGGGAACAGAGATTCTCAGGAGGGAGCCCACAGCAGGGCTTGGCTTGCAGAAGAGGCTCTGGTAGGTGTAGCTCTTCCAGCCTTTCTGCCCTGACAGCTGCTCCTGGGTTTTTCTGCTGGGCTTGTTTTTACCTGATTCCTTAAATGCTGGCAGTCCTATTGTCACACCCGTGGTGTTTCTCTAGTGCTGTGAGCACTCGGTGACAGGGGAACTTTGAGTGCTGTGCTCAGTGTTGTAATGCAGAGGAGCTGTAACACATCTGCAACACTTTTAGAGTGCCCTAATACCACAGCTCCAGAGTGGGCTTCCCGTTGAGTGAATTAGATGAGTCACCAGGTTCTTTGCTCTCAGATTTGTTTCCATTTCCATGCTTTCTCTACCTCTATTTCCTTTGCATTGGCTGGTCAGGTCCTGAAGATAAGAAAAATTATATTCAGTAGCTAAAAGAAAGTAACTGCAGTGTAGCTGTCAAAGAAATATGGCTGCATTCCAACAGCAAAACAAGTTCTCTAAATGGGTTTAATATTCTACGGCAGCTGTAGCCTTTCAGTTCTAGGCTTGAAACAGTGTTTCTTGCTTGTGCTGTTAATATTCTCCTGTTTGGGGCTCTTGCAAAGATACAGGGTGCAGGAGACACTCCCTGCTTAGCGCTCGGCATTGCCAGGGAGCGTTGTTAGGTAATGCTGAGCTGATAGGGAAGTGTGTGCCACAGTCCTTGTGCAAACGTGGCTGTTCTCAGGGCACTTGCTGTGTGTGGTTTTACTGCATAAGAATGACTTGCAAACTTCTGCTTGTAAAAGCAGAGTCGTGCTACTTCTGCTCTTTCCTGATTTTCCTACCACACTGCTCCTCCCCTCTGTAGAAGGAAGTTTTTGCAGAAATGGAAATTAGCCTGTTCTGATGTAGGTATGACTATGTCCTCCTGCTGTAGGGAGGATCCAGAGTCTTGTGAAAACATTACTCACACTTTTTTTTTTTAAATTGTTGTTGGTTTGATTTTGGGGTGTGGTTTTTTTGGTTTTTTTTTGTATATCACAACTTAGTTAAAGGGTGGAACAAAATGACAATATGAACATTTTCTTGGTTTCCTTCTATCAGACCCTGAAAAGGAAACTCTTTTCTCCCTCATTTTTACAGTACTGTCTTCAATTGCAAATAAGTACAACTTAAACCAGCATGATTAGGAACTCACTGAGCCAGCCTGACAGATGATATTTAGTAACTTTCTTATGGACTTCTGAATACTAGTGCTAGGAGCCTACCAGATTTGTGAATCTTATGAGTTAACCTGGTGATTTATTCTTGATTTTAATTGCCCTTATTTTGCATGTGTGTATTTCAAAGCACATCCCGTTAATGTGAGCTGGCATTTAAGCAACAGCTTTTTATCTTCAAAGCATGATACAATACTTGGTGAAGTCTTCAGCCTTGCTGTTCCCTAGATTGCAATGGAACACTCTCTGCCTCTGATAGGAAAAAGATTTTAAAGTAAATTCTCAAAACTGAGAGCTGGTAAATGTTGCTGAGGATAAATTTTCATGTGGATGACTTGTGGCTTTTTTCTTTATCATTTGAAAGCTGTATCAGTCAGTACTCACCCAGTGGTTGTACTGAGTAGCAGTGTTGTCCCTCACGAATGCTGCTGGAATAATTCATTTGTGCACCTGTTATTTTGTTTCTGTACATGGCTGATCGTTCACTGACACTCTGTGGTGCCTGAGTATCTCAGAATGAGCAGTGATGCCCAGCTCTCTGATGATCCTGCTGTTCCCAAAGGTGAAGCTGTGTTTGCACGATGCCTGTCGTCCCTGAAGGAGGAGAGAGTGCAGGCCAGCAAGCTGCTGCAGGGGCCCAAAATGACTCAGTTCAGTGGGGACAAGAAGGCCTTCCTGGAAGACATCCGCAAGGTGAGTCCTTGTGCAGGTTACAGCAGCTCTGGGGTGCTCTGAACCCTGGGTGGGGAGGAGCTCTTGTGTTTGTATTTCATGAGAACTGGTTCCTGCTTCCAGCACTGTGCATTGTCTGGTGATGGCCACAAAGCATCATGTGACCCATTCCTAACCAAAGAACAATCCAGAAGGAATTCAACTCTGAGCCACAGTGGGCAGAGACAACTCTATGGGGTACAGAGATCATAATTCATGCACAGGAGCTTGTCCAGCCCTCAACACTCCTGCCTTTGCCTGGGTACTGATCTCTTGATCTCTCTCTGTTGAAACCAAACTTTTCAATGAGAAAGGATATTTTGGTTCTCAAACAACAGAAATGTTGCTGCTCTACTCATCCCTGGTGAGATGTGGGCTGAACAGAGCATGTAGACCGTGAAGTTTGTTGCTCAACTTTGTGAGACTTCTCTTGGAATGTGAATTTGATTTTTTTTAGGCCCTGTATGCTTCCAAGATTATCTCATATGCTCAAGGCTTCATGCTGCTGAGACAAGCAGCCAAAGAATTTGGCTGGACACTGAATTATGGTGGTATTGCACTGATGTGGAGGGGAGGCTGCATCATCAGAAGGTAATTGAGATGAGGAGGTAACCCAGCTGCTGAGGGGAGAAGAGCAGGCAGTTTAGTTTATGAGGTGCTTGGCTGACAAGCCTTGAGATTTCCTTGGAAAATCCATGGAGCTGCTCAGCTGGTGACATTCTGAGAGGCTGCAGACAACACCAAAGGTTACTAGATGAACCCAGTATTCTGGTGGCTTAACTGCTGCAGATTTTCTTTGGTCATTGTAATATTTGGAATCTGAGCCTGGCTGAGTCAAGTTTTGGTGCTGTAAATTTTGGAGTCTGGGCCTTTGTTGGAAGCTGTGACATTTATTCGTGGTTTACTTTTGCCTAGTGTGTTCCTGGGAAAAATCAAAGATGCTTTTGATCGAAACCCTGAGCTCCAGAATTTGCTGTTGGATGATTTCTTTAAGAGAGCTGTAGAAAACTGTCAGGTAAGTTCCCAGGAGAGGAGTGCATACAAACAATAATTTACAGCCAAGACTGTCATAGTTCTTCTCTTTGATACTGACCAAGATATGATTGGAAACTGAAGGTTCCCATTTTACTGTTACACAAGAGCCTTAGGCAGAAATCCAGCAATTCAGAAGGACCATCATATGAGGAAAAAAGGCCTGGTCTGTGTGAACATTCTCATCCCTGCCCTGTGTCTTGTGCCTACTGTGCAGTTGGATTTCAGCAGAGCAGACTATAAAGCTCTGTTCCAGTACCATTGTTTGCAGTAGCCCCAGAACAACAGTGCTCCAGACCCACCCATTCTTTAGGCCTGTGTAGCTAACAGGGTCCTGATCTGGATGGAGCTGACAGGCAGAATTAAAACCACATTATCTGGCCAAAAAAGAAGTCTTACATCATCATCAGTAGTTCTTGTAACTGAATCTGAACATTGCATGCAAATTACTAGATCAGATGAACAGTTGAACTGAGGATTACCCACACGTCTGTCCTCTCACACCCTGGGGCGAGCTTTGTTTCTATGCTTGGTGAGAGGTCCTGGAAGTGCCTCAGTGTTTGCTCAGAACATTCCCCGTTCCCCACTGAGTTCATGCTTTTGAGATGCTCTGACCAATGTGAAAGAACAGCATCCTTGCTTAAGGCTGTGGTTTCACTGCATGTCTCAACTGTTCTCATCCTGTTGTTGACTCTTACTTGCCATTATTTCAGATCAACCTCATTTACGTAGAATCAGGAATCTACTGCTGTATTTGCTTAGACTTGGTTATTAGATTTCATAGAACATGAAACAGCACACACAGCTGTACTGGAGTAGTTTGTGTGCGTGCACACACCTCCCAGTGAGCACTGATCATTTTCCTTTTCCCCTCTTTCCTCCCTCCCAGGAATCCTGGCGCCGTGTGATCAGCACTGGAGTGCAGATTGGAATCCCTATGCCCTGCTTCACCACAGCACTTTCTTTTTATGATGGATACAGGCATGAGATATTGCCAGCTAACCTGATTCAGGTGGGTACTGAAATCTCATCATACTGTTATTTAAATGCTGCTTTAAAGGCCTCAATGGCAGTATGTCCTAATCACTTACAGTATAGATTGCCTAATATATTTCTCTTGTATCTGAAATTCATGTCAATGAAACACTGGGAGATAGCTGGGTAAAGAACACCAGAGACACTGGTATGACAGCACCCAGTGTGTGTTTCTATTCCAGCTGTGAACCAAGGGTAATGATCGATATCTTTGAATCTAAATGCTTTATACAGAAGTATCTTTGAATGTTTGGATGTATGGAAGTGCTTGCTTTTTAGATTAGTACCAAGCAGAAATCATATACTTGTGTTTCTGCAGAATTCATAATTCAATTATTAGATAGTAGTAAATTTTTCATTGCGGTGGTTTTGCTAATAATGAGAAAATAATTTTGAGTGTTATAATATTGGAGTCAAATCTTATTTCTACTGCTCCTTGTCAGGTAATAGTAGGTGCAACTTCTAGTACTGATATGGCATTGACATTTGTGTGTCTGTTTTGTCTGTGTGTTCTCATTCCAGGCTCAGCGTGATTACTTCGGTGCACATACGTACGAATTGTTATCAAAGCCAGGGGTATTTATCCATACTAACTGGACGGGCCATGGAGGAAATGTGTCCTCTTCTGCTTACAATGTCTAATGGAAGTCCTTCCACTTGGAGCCAAGATACTGTAGATCTCAGATATTTCTTCTAGAATATCACTTTTTACTGTACTCTGCTAGAACTCGTGTTTGGACACTTTTGTAATAACTTGTGGGTATATTTCATACATATATGTATATCTCTCTATATGTATCATAAAAGAAAACTAAATAAATTTAGTTATAAATTTGTTGAGGTGTTTTCTTTCCACTGCTCCTGGCCAAAACTAGGTAAAATGTTTTTGTGCAGTGTTTAATAGAATTTAGAGTCATGGTTTATTGTATTGTAGTGCATAAAGTCCTAGGGATCAAGACAGAGATGACTGCAGTTCAGTAATTGCTGGGATGGAGCGTGGCAGACAGCACATAACTCTGTGCAAGGTTCTAGGCAGATAAAGGCCTTTCTTTCCTTGCCATAGTTTATTCCTAACAGGCAGCAGCTTGGCTCTTACAGATTTAATTCCTGGGCATTCAGATGCTCAGTCTCTCACACTGGGCTCTGTGGGCCCTGGGATGGGTCATGGAGAAACAAAACTGATACTCCTGTCACCATTCTCCCTCCAGCTGCTGTTCCCAGTTTTAAGCTCTGGCATAAACACTTTGCATTGTTGTGTGCTTGTGCTTCTTCCCCCCCCCCCCAATCTCTCTGATTCTTTGCCTCTTCTTCCCATGGGCAATTAAAAATACCCACAGCAGCATGCAAAGTTGGTTCTATTTTATATCCTCTCCCTGCAGTGCTACTGCCAGTCATCTTCAGGACTTCTGAAAATTCACCTGGGTGTCTGAGCCTTTTTTTTCCTCAGAATCTGTTTTTTGTGCTGCGCACACTGATTTTATATTAATTTTTGGCCATATATATTTCTGCTAAGACAGCTACTTAGTCATTAGTTGGTTGTCTGTATAAGGTAAAACATAACTTTCAATTTAAGGTACCTTTTCTTCAGGTAAGATTTGGGAGTTGTGTAAAAGAAATGGAAGCTGCGGGGCCGGACGGCCGCGATGCCCTCACGGGGCCGCGGGGCGGGGCCGGACATGGCGGCGGCGCGGGAAAGGCGGGGGCGGGAGATCGTGAGGGCCGCGATGGCGGCGGCCGGCGAGGAGCAGCAGCTGCTCACACAGGTACCGGCGGCACGCGGGGAGCGGCCCGGGGGGTTCGGGCAGAGCCGGTGTGTCACCAGCTGCCCCTGCCTTGCTCCCTGCAGAGGCTGAAGGCGGCCGTTCACTACACAGTCGGGTGCCTGTGCCAGGAGGTGGAGGAGGACAAGGGCGTGCAGTTCAGCAAACAGAGCATCGCGGCCATCTCGGAGATCACCTTCCGGCAGTGCGGTACAGCTGGGCTACCGGGTGCTACCTGGAGCTGTCTCGTGTTACCGGGGTTACCGCAGCGCTCCGTGTCTGTTCGGGCGCCGGGGCTGGAGACACGGGGCTTCAAAAATAATAGCACCGAACTAGGTGTCACTGGGGCATTCCTTTGCATTTTATTTTTTTTTAAGTACAAGAAATACTGGTTCGACTTTTCAGACCTGAAAAAAGCATTTAGATGTATGAGGGAGTATTGTGTGGCTATCCTGCTTGTGTCCGAGTGGTGCCTTATAACCAGCTATGGTCACTTGTCATAACTGACTTGGATAACTTCTGTATTGTGTATCTCTTCCCACTCAGTGTTTTAAAATAGATGGCATCTTTGTGTTTTCTCTAGAAATCTTTGCAAAAGACCTCGAAATGTTTGCAAGGTAGGCACTGATTGTTACAAAGGCTTTCCATTTTTTGTGTGTTAGCTTTTAGATAATCTTTAAAATTCAAATTCTAAATTCAAGCTTTAAAGGGCTTGGTTGGCTGCTTAAATAGTGGCTGTGATGTTACGAAATAGAAATTCCCTGTAGGTACTTCCTGATCTTGGAAGTTCATTTATGTATTACAAATGATTGTTCAGATTAACAACTGTATACAATTGTCAAATGCATTGATAGACAGTGGCACTGGATGGTTTGGGGCTGACAAGTGTTTACCAGCTTGCCTGTTCTTTACCTGGTTGCTTCAAGGACGTGCAAGGGAGTGTTTTAAGGAGCTGGAACCTATCACCTGCTGACAAGAGTGAACAGAACAGTGGGACTTGAAGTTCTGCTTGCTAAATTTTAACACAGGAAATGTGCAGATTTTGAAATACACATAGAAATTTGATAAAACAGTTTTTGTTTATAGGTAGAAAAGACAGGCAGGCGTGGTTTGCTGGGTCCCTAATAAGCCTATTTAGTCAGTGAATTCAGTCTCTGAATGAGATGCTCTATGGCCTCTTACAGTCAGTGCTGGCAGAAATGTTAAGGTGTGTTTTTTGATCTTATGCAGGCATGCAAAACGAACCACAGTCAATACAGAAGATGTGAAGCTTTTGGCTAGAAGAAGCAGTTCTTTGGTGAGATGCACTGTATTTTCTGTCTCGCAACATTGATAAACCAGTTAATTCCTAAAAGCATTTGAATCAAGGTTATAGATGGTGAGCAACTGTTGCATAAGCAATTTCACCGTCTTCCTGAGAAGGCAAAGTAAATGTTTTTGGAGTCTGCCATGTTCTTGTAATAAGAATTTGCCCTGTTAATTTCTCTTCAGTATTTCTTTCTAATTTCTTGTGAATGAATGAAGTTCTTCAGTAGAGGACTGATTAGCTTATTGTTCCCAGCTAAAATATATCACTCAGAAGAGTGAAGAGCTTGCATCAAGTAACACGGAGCAGAAGAAGAAAAAGAAGTCCGGTGCAGCTAAGGGAGAGAGAACTCCTGGGGAACAAGAAGCAGCTGTGACTGAAAATGAAGATTCCAACATGGCATGATTATCTTCCGAGTAATGTTTCAGGTCATTTTCTGTTGCTATCCTAGAGAAACTAGAATTAGCCTATTCATCTTGCAGGTTAGCACCAGCAATGAATCTTTAGGTTTTTAGGTGAATGTGATTGGATTTTGTTCCAAAAATTAAAAGTCTGTCAGAATTCAGTAAGCTTATAGCCAAAATGCCTTAATTGCTCACAAAAGGTACCTGTTATTAAAATTAAAATCCTTTAAATAGTTTGAAACAGACCACTCTCACTGAACCATAACTGAGTATGTGCAATACCCTCCATTCTGCTGCTTTATTTCTCTAGTAACTATTTGACTTTTTCCTTGCTTCCAATTATGGTATTTTTGCTCAGACATGTTGAATATTTTGTTTTTAATAAGCCATATCTCTCTCTGGTTGTCTAGAGAATTAAAACGTGTTTTGGTTGTTTCCCACCTGTGACACTTCTGGGGTACAGCCCTCATAGGCAATGATTCCCATTTTAAGGTAGCACTGTGGCAGACGGATCCCTTGCCCTCTGCTGGGCTGGCAGAGCCTTACCCAGTGCATATGAATTGTGCAAAGAATGAAAATAATTACATCTAAAGGAAGCAGATTTCCAGGGGTAGCACAGCCATCCATGCTATTGCAGAAAGACTGGAACATAAAGAGCTTGTAATAAGTAGCTGTTTAAAATACCAGGAAACTTTTTACCTGCCATGGCCTATAATGTTACAATCCCAAAGTGTACATGGTAAGAAGCAAAACTGACAAAAAGTTGCCTGCAAGCTTCTCCCCTAAGTCCAGTCAATTCCCATCTGAGTAGCTTCACCTGAAGTTACCCTGGGTAGTTTTGTTTACCTACTTCAAGCCACTGAACTGTTTAGAATATTAGTTACATGTCTGTCTCACTCTATGCCATAATTAAGCTGGAATGTTGCATGCAACGGATTCACCCGAATGCCTGCTGTAGGAACACTTACCCTGGGCCATTTAAGGCTGTGTTAAATCAGAGGATTTGCCATGCTACTACAAAATACATCTGTACCTACTAAAACTTTCTCAGAAGTTCCATCTCACTTGTCAGATTTTTTTCATATACATCTTCTCTTCTCACACGAGAAGAGCAGATTGTACCAGGTGACAGTTCAGGTGCAATCACCATGATGAACACACATTTTGCCTAAACACTTTCCATAAGTTAAGGACAATACTTCTGTGTTCAATTTCTTCTTCCTCTTTCCTTAAGGTAAAACTGTATTCATCAGCCCATTCTTTAATTATATAGCAGCTGGTAGAAATATCAAAACTAGTCTAACAGTAAGATAAAAAGGTTTTATTAATATTAGAAAGAAAGACTAACAAATTTAAAAATCAGCCAGTTAATACAAAAGCATCATGATGCTACACTAATGATTAGGAGAATAACACAGCAGGCCAAATGCAAGTCTTCTGTCACACAGAAGTGTGACAAAGCAATTATTTCCACCTTTTTTGCTGTGTCTTACATGATCGTTCTTACACAGCATCAGAGGGGCAGGAGTTCCTTACAGAAAAAGCACTGAAGTTGAAGGACTTTGAATTTAACTGACTAAATCTGCGTGATAATTCAAGTTCCTAGATCCCAGGCTGGAGCTTAAAGCCAGGCAGCAGCCAGCTAACCCCTCTGTCCTGATCACTAACTGTGCCTCAAGGTGTCTTCCAGAGATCCCCCGTCCTTTTTACACTGAAAACGGTGGGAGAACAAAGTAAGCAAACTGCCTGGGACTTCAGGAGCTGCATCCATCGTTATCAGATGGAAGCTTCTGGCTACCAACCAGGTATTGAAAGCTGAACACTTACATGCTGTGCTTAGCAATGCCATTGTTCTAGTATTCTGCAAAAAGTCAAAATCCCTTTGCTCACACAATTCAAATCACCAGAGGAGTTTAAGCCTCAGGACAATGTCCAGATTTCTGTTGTTCTATAGCCAGGCCACAGTATGACCAGCAAACTATGGTTCCCAGGATGTGTCTTTGCTTGTATTGATTCTAATGCAAAAGCAAAAACTGAACTGCAAACAGCAATGCAGTCTTATTTCTTGCGTTTTGAACTGGGCCAGTCCCCCCAGGGCAGCGCTTTCTTGCCCTTGGACGTGCTCCGTAGGGAATGCAGAGTCTGCACTTGTTTAAGGCGCTTGGAGAGCTCCTGCTCACAGGCTACCTGCAGGGCTCCAGCTTTCTGCTTGTCCCATCCGAGAGCCGAGGCCAGGGCTCCTGCGTCCTCCTTCAACACCAGCTGTAGCGAGACACATTGTTAACAGTCTTTCCTACTGACTCCCTGGCCACTAATCCTCTGCTCACATTAACAACGGCAGGAACGAGGCACCAAATTTTAGTACTGGCCCTTTGGAACTGGAGATGTTCCCAGCTTTCATCACCTATCCCGTGGGCTGGTGGATTTCCAGTAATTTACCAACACTCAGCACTTGAAGCTCTGTTCACATGTTCAAAGGAAGAGAAAGCAGTTACTTATTTTCTGCAGCAGGGAGAAGCAAGAGTAGCAAGTTCACAGCTTGAAAGAACGCCTTCTTAAATGCCTACAGTTTAGCTAGACTTTAATTTCCAATCCATATTTACAGTTTTTTGAAAATAAGGGGGTTTTAATTTTGATTTGGGATGTATAAAATAAACATAGCTAGATGCATAAGCATACAAAAAAACCTGAAGACCCTTGCTGGTAAGACAGCTGACTATGATTTGTCAGAGACCAAGCCCAAAATTATTTTGTGGCTTTTCAGAGGACAGAGCAGTGTATGTGGAACAGTGTCAGCTGGCTGTTACAGAGGCACTCCCAGCTGGGGGTAGCATTACTGAGGAAGAGAAATTATTTAAATTTCAGCACTGTGAGACAGATCTACTGACATCAGAGCCTTCAGACGCAAAGACAGCTTCTCCTATAGCCTCTCTTTCAGAGGGGGAGATTTGCCAGAATATGGGTGTGTCATTCTCACCCACCTCTAGATCCTGACTGTCCAAGCAGAGCTCTGGAGCAGGTTTCTCTTTCAGAGCAGCAAGAACCTGGTTGCTGAGTGCTGTTGTGGCTGCAGTATCTGTGCTGCTGGCACCTGTGTCAACCACATCCATCTCCTTCCTTGGTGCAGCCTCAGATTCTGAAAAGGAGCAGAATCAGTACAGCCCCTGACAAACACGGGACAGGAACAGTGGCCTGGACTGCTTTGACGGTTGTGAGATCAGTAAAATATACATCCAATCTAGGTGCAGCCTGGAACTTAAGAAATACATAATGTTATGGAGGACTACAGGATCTAAGCTTTTCTCCCAGTATTCTGCTTTCAGGTTTTGTGAGCAATGTGACATAGCAGTGACAGTGCTCTCTGGTCAGAGAGTTCTTACACTGTATACACTACACCTACTCTTGCATCAACCCCATTTAACAGCAGCTGACCAAATTACTCATTCTGCCTTATTTATTCCACTCAACCAGGAGTGGAAAACCTCTTTCTCTAGCATCCCAATGCTCCCTACCTGCAACTTTGCTTAAGATACTGTCTTCAGTTTTCAAGGCCTCCAGGTAGAGCTCCAGGAGCTGCCTTGACTGACGCTCTTCTTCTCGTCTGTCCAGCACCTGCTGCAGGGTGTCCTGCAGCACCTGGATTTTGGTTTCACTTTGGGCAAGTTCTTCTGCCAGGTCTGAGCATGGCACATCAATAAGCACCTTTAAAACATTGAGAGTGCTCCTGAGTGACTCATTTCATGGCACTTATTGCAGTACAAACAGAATGTACAAACCCTCCTGAAACCAAGCACGTTCCACAAGGTATGCTGTCATAGCAAGTCAGCCCAGTTCTGAGAGGCTGGAGTGGCACTCCACCAGGCAGCATTTTTTACCAAAAGCCAAAAGGCATCCAAGGTGTGGAATTGTGCCATTTTAACAGAAATCTTGAAAACTAATGGCAAAGTACTACTTCTTCACAGTGCATGGGAATACTCAAAGGAAAGGCATTAGCCTGTCACCTCGGAAGCTGCACATTGGGGTGGACAAGAAGGGGCACTTATTGCCATGCCTCACCACAGACAAGGTGTTAAGCAGTCAGAACCTTGAATCAATCAGCTCTCGTAAGTGACAGCAGTTCTTCAAACCCCTCTGGAGCAGACAGACCTGGCCTACTGCTCAGCCTCCCCTCTGGACATGTTACACAGGTTCTAAGGAATGAGCCAATCTCAGTTGCCATTTGGCCAAATCTCAACTTTTTGCCCTCCCACTGCCAGAACTGGAACAAACACACTGTGAGGGATAGTTGGGGACTAAGAGCGCCCTTGGACACTTGAATGTTTCCCTTCAAGGAGAAATTTGGCACCAAAAGCAGCAGCTGAATTAAGCCTGAGCTCTTGTTATTGATTCTGTTCTCTACTGAGATAAATGGATGATGGGCAGGTGCAAGGATTGGGGTTTTCCCCACTGTACCTGGAGGTCTTCTTCAGACATCAGGATGATATTGGACAGGTCATCCTTCAGCTGCCTGGCCAGTTGCTTCCACTTCTCCGCAGCACTGTCCACTTCATCCACAGACTCCGAGAGCCAGGACGTTCCACTGCCTGACACAAGAGTCACCAGTTTCATGGGTCATTCCTGATCACCTGGACTGCCTAATGTCACTAGGTGTATTCCAAACACACCTCCCCTGCCATGCTTCCTCACTCACAGCATACCTAAGCTTTTGCTGGACCATTTCTCATCCTTGGCCAGTGCCACAAACTTGGTGTTAGATGGCAAACACAAGAAGTAATCTTCATCATCCACAATGGTCCCATCTTCTGCCAGTACCAAGGTGATGGGCTCCTGGGCCGTGTCGATAGCCAGAACAGCACAAGCTGCAGAACAGAAAAAGTACTTAACAAAACAATAAAAGTGACATAGCACTGCCCTTTTATTACCCCCAGCACAAAGGACAGGCAGCTCTCAGTGACTGAGGCTGGAGCCCAGGACCTGTCTCCTCACAGTGCTGCACATTAGCTCTTTTTTAGCACATGCACATAGGTTTCCCCTCCAGAGATTAAAATTAGAATCATCAGGGTTGGAAGAGACCGTTAAGATCATCCAATCCAACCATCAACCCAGCACTGCCACTGTAACCCCTAAGCCACATCGCCCAGCACCAGACCCAGATGCCTCTTAAGACACTAAGGATGGTGACTGCATCACCTCTTTAGGCAAACTCTTCCAATTCCTGACCACCCTAATCTTTTCTAATATCTAATCTGAGTCTCCCCTGTCTCATCTTAAGGCCGTTTCCTCTGGTCCTCTCGCTGCAGGCAGGGCAGACGAGGCCGGCTGTTTCTCCACGCAAACCGTGGGGCACGCATCGGAGAAGGCGCATAGCAGTGAAGGGAATTCCCGATGCTTATTGCCACCTCCCCTCGTTTCCCCACCAGGCAGCGGCACCGCAGTCCCGCTCTCCGCTGTCTGTTCCGCAGCCGCGGGCGGGCACGCCGGGCCTCAGCGGGTCCCACAGCGGGTCCCTCAGCGGGTCCCACAGCGGGTCCCACAGCGGGTGCTACACCCGGTCCCACAGCGGATCCCACAGCGGGTCCCACAGCGGGTCCCTCAGCGGGTCCCACAGCGGGTGCTACACCCGGTCCCACAGCGGGTCCCACAGCGGGTCCCTCAGCGGGTCCCTCAGCGGGTGCTACACCAGGTCCCACAGCGGGTCCCTCAGCGGGTCCCTCAGCGGGTGCTACACCAGGTCCCACAGCGGGTCCCTCAGCGGGTCCCTCAGCGGGTGCTACACCCGGTCCCACACCGGGTCCCACAGCCGGTGCCACACCGGGTCCCAGCGGGTCCCAGCGCTCACCTTTGTCGCGCAGCTCCCGCAGGCAGGACGCGGCCACGCCGTGCTGCTCCGGCCCGTCCCGCCGCCGCACCACGCAGCGCTTGAGCCGCGCCGCCATCGCCTGCCGCCCGGCAATGCCCCAGGGGGCTCCTCCAGGCCGGGAGCGCGCCGCTGCCCCGGCCCGAGCGGCCCGAGCGGCACGAGTGTCCGGCCCGGCTGAGACGCGGCTGAGGCCGGCACTCACCGCACCGGCGGCTCCCCCGCGCCACGCATCGCTGCGCCGGCGCGCGACTCGCCGTGCCTGCGGCGCGGAGCGGCGGCGGGGCGTTCCATCGGGCAGCCGGGGATGGATTAGCCGCGCCTGGAAAGATGGCGGCCGCGGAGCGAGCGGAGCAGCCGGGGCAGGTGAGGGGGATCGGGCCGGGCCAGGGCGGGTGAGGGGAATCGGGCTGGGGCAGGTGAGGGGGTCGGGTCGGGGCAGGTTAGGGGGCCGGACGGGGCAGGTGAGGGGGC
>VZTJ01002926.1:14206-168308 GCA_013397795.1 Orthonyx spaldingii | reverse complement strand
GGGCCGGGCCAGGTGGGGGGGCCGGGCAGGGCAGGTGAGGGGGCCGGGCCGGGGCAGGTGAGGGGGCCGGGCGGGGCAGGTGAGGGGGGCCGGGCCGGGGCAGGGGAGGGGGGCCAACCCCTGCGCTGCACCGGGCTCCGGGCCCTGTGCGAGCTGGGGCTATGCGGGGCTGGCTGAAGGGTGTGCGGGCCGGGCCCGGGATACAGGCGTGTTGGCATTGAGGGTTTGTGTATGAAACTCATCAAGAACTTGAATAGGAGAAGAATAAATACAAACGTGGCCAGAGAGAAAGGATACGGTGGGTTATAACATGCAGTGGAGCCCTGTGCAGGGTAAGAGTTGGACTCGGTGATCCTTGTGGGTCCTTTCCAACTCAGAAAATTCTGTGATTCTATAACTAGTTAGATAGAAATATTGTCTCTGCCTTGCAACTGCGAGGGACAGAGGGAGATGCTTGAGCCAAGAGCATAAAAGGGCAAAGCTGAATGGGGAGAGCTAAAGAGAAATGTAAGTTCACTGGACTGAGTGCTCAAGAAACACTAAAATCTTAAGATATTTTACACTGGGACATGAATTGAATGGGGCAGCCAGACCAAAAAAACAGAAATGTGATGTAGTTGTATATAGGATGTATTCTTATTTTCTTGAAGGCCTCTTCCAACCTGGATTCTCTGATTCTGTAGGGTAGGTGTGATGTAGGTGTATAGAGTGTAGGTTTCCTCTCACTCACACGGTCTTGTTCATGACCTAAAGTCACTTGTGTTTCACTGCAAGCTCAACCCACCTCAAATCCAGTGACCTCCCGGAGCTCTCTCATCTCACCACTATTCCAGACAGGTTCCTGAGTGCATGGTGCCAATGGAATTTGGTAAAGTCCTGTCAGTGCCTGCAGAGTCCCAGTGCAGCAGCAGGAGGGGAAAGGTCTGGCTGTGTGAGCAACTGGGAAGAAAGCAGAGCACTCTGCCATTGTTGTGTGCAATCGCTCAAATCTGTCCAGATTTGGCTAAATCACCATGAACATCTCTGTTGATGCCTTTATTTTGGACTGAGGAGGCCGAGTTTGTAGGGAAGGCTATTGAACTAAACTGAACTAGAAATAAATTACATACAATCGGTGCTCTTGGCTAACCAGCACAGGTCTGGGTTGTGAAAGGCCAAGTTACCAAACCCACAGGAGGCAGGGCAGCTTTGCATCACCCAGGTGTTTTTGTCAGCCCCAGTCTGACATGCAGGCGTTGCAGTCCCTCCCTCACACTGCAGGTGAACACTTCCAGAATGAGGAAACCTGAAACAATCTGTCCATTGTCCCACCTGGGCAGTCTACTGGGCTGGCAGTTTCTGAAATCTGGTTAATTGGCAAATGTGGCTGCCTAAAAAACATTCAGTTTCCTTTGAGTTTGGATATTGTATTTTCCCATTGCACACTTAACCCCCCCAATTTCTTTAGTGTTGCTTTACCTCAAAATAAGGTTTGATGTTTGGAAATGGAGAAGTCTTGCTTTTTAATGGGCCTCCTAAATGTAGCCAGAGAACCCTCTGGGTTTCACAGGTAAAGATGAAGAATCAGATTCTGTCCCAGCACATACAGCAGTGCTGGATCCTCAGGCACTAGCAAGTTACTTACAGCCCTTTTGGCATCTGCCCTGCTTCAGGCATGTGAGGAGTGCTCAGGCTCAGCTGCTGGGACACGACACTGCCCCTGAGCCCTGACACAGCCCAGGAGCTCTCTGCCCCTGCAGGAGCCTCCTCCTCCTGCCCCTCTGTGCCTGGGAGGGGGCGGAGGGGCTGCTCCTTCTGCCCAGGCTGACGCTGCCTGCTGGGGACAGATGTCCCTATCTTGCAGGAGGTGTCCCAGCCCATGGCAGGGGGTTGGAATGAGATGATCTTCAAGGTCCCTCCAACCCAAACCACTTTGTGATTCTGTAACTCTATTTACTTCTCCTACAGGTCTCACACTGATATATGTTCCTCGCCCAGAACTCTGAGAAGTGTTCAGTGCTCTCAGATTCTGGGGGCTTGGATGGAATTTGAGAGAGTCTTATGGCTTTGCCTGGAAAGAGGGGGTGTGAGTGAAGGATATATAGTACAGTGGGTGACTTTCCAAGGGAACAGTTTTAGAATTAAACAAACCAATGAAAATATCTTTACAAGTCTCACAGAATGTAAACACCACTCCTCTTACACAACCATTGCAGTTTTGACACTGTTATCAATGCTTGTAGAAAGTTGTCCCCATTGCACTTTAAATGTTTAGAGAATTTAATAAAGTATTTGCTTTCTGCCACTGGTGATGTTTGTTTATTTATTGCAAGCTTTCAACATGAGACTGTGAGTAGTGGCACTGCCTCACTTAACATGTTTATGTTTGGGCCCCATCATGTTTCCTATTACAAATCAAGTTAATTTAGATGCTGAAAAGGGAGTGTCAGATGTCTTATGGCTTATTATCTGTTTTTCTTAGTTTAATTTTCTCATTCTCATGAATTAATATATTGCCTCAAGCAGTGTGGGGAGAGGGGAGTATTGCAGCTCAAATGAAATCGTTTACGTAGATAGAATTATGTTCTAAAGGCAATAAATATTTCTACCAGAGATTTTCAAATACTTTGTTTTGTTTTGAAATCATGTTCCTTGGGCCTTTAGCAATGTCTTTACTAAAAATAAGCAAAAGAAAAGATCATGTCTCTCTGTTGTTGTTTTTTTATAGTAAGAGAAAGAGAAGAGCAAGATGATGGTGTAGCCTGTGAACAGGATAACCAATCTCAGATTTATCTTGGCTATCAGTGTTTCTTTAATGCTAAATACTTTGGCAATATGTTTAGTGACTCTTCTTGGAGCCTGGCAGCAAACCAGTCCTCTGGCGTTCCAGTTAACCATAAATCCCAGTAGTGTGAGAAAAATTGAGATTCTCTGATGCTAATTAGCAGTACTGTTGTTGAATCTACCATCTAGCTGCGCGTTTTCTTTGTGTAAGCAAGTAGTTAAAGCGAATTTTAAAGATGTTGAAAGATGCCTGATTTGTTGCTCCAGAGCCTTAATTCCCTAGTTGCACTGTTAGTCAGTAGATAGGTGAATTTTCCTCCCCCCTTGCCTGTAGCTCTTGGCTGATAAACCTCTGTATTCTGCACCTTACAGGGTGGTTTTCATGTTGGAGGTAAATGGTCTGTAGATGGTGATGTTCATAATTTTAATTAAACACAGACTATTGAACAGCCTTTGCTTACATGTCCCAGAGGGTGACAGTCCCCTGCCTTACAAGACTACTTCCTTTGCCTTGTAGTTGGAAATCTGGCTGGAAGGGAAATACAGATCTCATTTTAAATGGTGGAAGCTTTGGACAGTGTACTGAAAGTACCATAAATGATCCAATTCATCATTTAGGTGCCACCAGGTCTATGAGCACATGGCAGAATTGGTGAGCATTTGTCTTCAGGATCAAGACTCTTCCTGACATATTTTCTCACTGTAACCCAAGCTTCATTTCAAATTATTCTTCGAGCAGTTTCCCAGGTTGGCCAAATATTGTGTGGAATGACCGTCCATAAATGTGACAGTCCATACATACTAATGCAGCTCTTTAGGGCAGAATATAGGAGCTCTAGTACTTAGAATGCTCTGGGAATTTCCTGAGGATATGAATTCAGTGGTGGGTCCGTCCTTCCTTCCTCCCACCCAGGTGTTATGGCAAATGATCCCAGAGAATCCCTGCCCACTTGTGAGGTCTGGCTGGGCCCTGGTAATGATCCTTGTATGGAAGCAGATGAGTTGCAGTATATTTGAGTTTCTGGCACCCTCTTGTGGTAAATACTTATTTTATCTGGATTGTTTTTGTGGCATTTTAAGTCTAGTGTAATCTTTGGCTGACTGTCCCACTTCAAACAAACTGTTCCTTCTTCCTGTTCACCACTCACTCCTAGTGTGCAAGGCAAAATGTTCAGCATCTGCTCTAAAATTCATCTCTTAATTATGTGTGGGAAGCAAGGATGGTCCTGGTACTGCTGACAGTTTGTGAGGTTTAGGTGAATCATGGTTGTTTTGAAATTTTTAGAAGAATGGTTCAGAAAAGAAAGGGTGCATTACTGGATCATGGAAATGGGAGAAGGATTTCAAAATTTGTGTTAGCGTGGCCACTACTCCCATGCCGTCTCTCAGGAGTCTTGCTGTCTCTCCCTGCTGACTCCCTAAAATCAGTTCTGCAGATTCTGTTAATTCCCTTTTTTTAAATGGGGAATTAATATTTTTTCCTGTGGTTCCGACCTTTTTGTCTTCAGTCCTCCACAGAACTGCTGCTGATAGCACAGGCAAATGTGCCTGCCTGAGTCCTGCTCACAGGAGCCTTCCAGAGGAGAGTTTCTAGCGGTGTCCATCGGGTGGCAATGTGACCTCACTCTTTTTCTGCTTCACAGGCTGGCTCCTGCCCCGCGACCGAGAACGCCGCATCCCGGGAGCCGCTGGTAAGCTCCTCACGACGCAGCATAGCATTTCTTGTTGATAACACATGAGTTGTTCTCTTTGCAGCACCATTTTTCACCCTTTGGCTTTCCTGAGGAGCTGGTGTTTGTGGAAAAGGTGTAAAGTGCCGCAGGTGGCTGAGCTGTTCGGCCTCTGAATTCTGACCTGTAGCCACGACCCCGGGGAGTCTGGGTTACTAAGGGTCACCTGGGCCACTGTCTGTCCTGAGCGTGTGCTGTTGTTCAGAGCCCCTTTGGAAGGAGTGTGAAGAAAGCCCTGTGCAGCAGATTCGTAGTGTTGTACTCTTATAAAAACCCCTCTGCTGCTCAGAGACCTCATTCAAGCTGTCTTTATATTCAGAGGCACTCAGAGTGAGCTTAGAAATGTTTGTCAGCTGGCAGTGCATGTAATCCAATGTTTTTACTCTCGAAGCATTTTGGAAAGGGCCCTGGGATTTTTTGTGTATGAGGATAACTAAGAGAACCCTGTTTTGTTTGCTCTTTTATGGTGATGCAAAGTGGGAAATGAGCCACTACCCCTGGAGCTGCAGTATAGGTTTTTTACAACCTTGGCTTTTTTTTCCTTTCCTTTCTCTTCAGCCATCTATAAGTCAGCCAAAACCTTGACAAAATTCTTAGCCAATGCTTTTGTCCTAAATATATAAATTCTGAATTTCTTCTGTGGCTTTCGTGTGTTGATCATAGTGAATACAAGCTGTTTGCAGGGAGAAGACTCAAGTACTTGTGGCACTGGCTACATCAAAGTATTTCTACCAAATAGCTCTGACCTAAAGAACCCAGGAGATGATTTTTAAAAAGGAGAGATGTGAGTAAAGGCTGTGAACTGAGAAAAGTCAGTAAAATGCATCTTATGAAAGGCTGTTTGTGAATTCTGTTGCTGTGACAGTCTCTCTTTCTAGTGACACTGTGCCATCCCTTAATTGCATAGAATCTGTACATAAGATTACCTGAAGCTGTTACTGACACCGTGTACTTTGTGGTGGATTTGGTGGTTTGTTTTTGGAGGGGTTGATTGTCCCTCCTGTAGGAAGGTCAGGGCAGGCAGCAGATCATCACAGCCTGTGCTGGTCAACAGCTTGTTCCTTCTCAAGGCAGATTCTAACATTACCTTAGATATAATTAGTTTATTACTGTATTTATGACTGCAGAATTGCTCAGAGGAAGTGCATAGCAGTTGTGTATCTTTCTGTTTGAGTGGATATTCTTACTACGTAAAATTATTTATACATTTAACTCCAACATAAGCTTTACTCTCACAATGGTGAGTCTAGCATGTGAGCTAATTACAGCCCTCTGAAAGGTGGAAGTTTCCTTCTTATTTTTTCATTAGCTTTTTAAAAATAATAAACTCTTACAGTCTTTGTCACATTTGTTTAGGAGTCATTATTGCTTCCATGTGCTCCTCTGTAGACGCCTTATTAAATGAGCAATTCAGGTCTGTGAGCCAGATGACCTGACTTCCACCATCCTGCTGTGGCTTCCCTGTAGCCAGGATCGTGCACGCTGCCTTCCACACATGCAGGAGATCCTGGCCCATAAAGCAGACTGGTAGGCACATGGTGCTGTCATAAAAGTGTTTACGGAAACACCAGAGCAAACTGTGGCAGGGATCCAGCTGTGGCTCTGTGGGGGAGCCGTGTGCTCGGGGGGATCGTCCTGCACTTCACGTTTGGTGGTCAGCACTTGAAGAGTCCAGAGGAGGGAGGAAGGAGTCTCATGACCGAATTCTGCTCTGCACCCCCTCACTCTTTTTGACTTTATTGGCGAGTGGAAGGACTTAGTGCTTCACAGGACATACCCGTCTGGAACATACCAGCACACAAGAATGAGGAAGCGATAGAATTAAAACACCTTGCAATTGTATCAGCAGAGGTTGTTACAGAGTCAAGCTGGTTTTGTGTTGGCTTTGTGATTCTCATGGACACTGTATCCTGCAAGGGGCTAAATACAGCACCTTGACACGTGCACAGGGGCACTGCCTTCTGCCTGCCCTGTACCCCTGCCTGCAGCTGCTGCTTTCAGCAGAAAGCCAGGAGAAGCCAGGATTCTGAGTTGTTTGCACAAGGACTTCAGCATTCTGCAAGATCCCTGCAGCAGACCCAGCCTGACACATCATATTGTGTCCTGCATTTGGGTCTTCCAGGATACCTTGCAAAGGTTTATGGCCTTACTGGGGCCTTCAGAATGCAGCCCTACAAGCTCATGTCGCAATCCAAACTGCTCTTTCTCCCACCCACTTGTGATGTTTTGAGCCGCCAGACTGGAGATAACGGACTCCACGTCCATGCCATGAATCCCTTGAGTTATCCAGTGTCCTTCCAATAAACAGTCCCTGCTGAAGAACACTCCCTAGCAGGAGGTCAGTGTGTTGGAGCAGTGACAGTGGGTGAGTGGGAGGGGGCTGGGGACAGCAGTAATTCTGCAGCAGAGCGGACACTCATTTCCCTGCCTGTCGGTCTTGGCCCATTAAAATCTGCCGTGTAGCTCCATAGTGGGAAGTGTAACCTTGTGTTCACAGAGTGTCAGCATCTCGCTCTGCTGCTGTTTACAGCCACGTTTGTCATCGTCAGCGCGGGATCAGCTTCTCCTTGAGTCTGGCTTATCAGTGAGCACTGCTGCATCCCCTGCTGCTGGGAGCAGCCACCTCTGATAAGCCTCTGAACACTTGTGGAATTGGAATAGGTTTGTCTTTTTACAGCCACTCAAAGCAAAGTCCTGGGATGTGCAAAGGATGTAACTACATAGGACAAACCCTCTTTCAGTGAGGTTAAACCATTAGAAAATCCCCTTTACATTAGGAATCTGTGTTTCCTTGGTCTAATATCTCTCCAGAATGTACCTAAATCATGTGTTTAGCTTGTTCTGTTTCTTGCTAGCAGAGTCTTGTAGCTTTTTAACCATCTTGTGCTGCTTTTGAGGTGTTTTCAAAAGCTTGAATATTTTTGCTGTTGGCCTTTGCTTTCTGCCCAGTCTGCTGCACCTGAATTACAGCTCTGAAGGTTATGCCTGTAAGAGCCTCCAACAGGAACCTGGGCTGTAGGGAGAACCCAAGGAAGGAGAGTTGTCAGTGAGGCCTTTCGACATGCTGCCTGTTTGTTTGGGGTTTTTTCTGTCACAAAACATACTCATTCCCTAGGTGATGCTTGCTATCTGGAAGAAGTAGTAGTTGTAAATATGAAAGTACTGATTGTAAAACATTCTCTTGGTTGCTCACTAAGTTACAAAATCCCTGGATCAGGATTCTTTTGCAGATTATTTAATTTTTCTTGTTTTATTTTTAGCATGTTCTGTTTCTTTCTGTTTTGTGCTGCAGATGAGAACAGTTAACACTGAAATATGGACATTTTATTCCTTTTTTTACAGGCTGTTGAAAGGTACAAGTTAACAAGAATTACTGCTGCCTCTATAGCAATTAGTGTAGAGTTCGTTGGAATGTGCTGGAGCCCTCGTGCCTTTTCCCCACCCTTTGTTAAATTGATTTTCAAATATTTAAGGGTCAGGGTAATGGCCAGAACACTTTTAACTCCCCTTTTTGTGCAAACATCACAGGGTACACAGCAGTGAGTGACAGACAGTAGAATTATTAAATCTTTTCTGGTTTGTTGTCCCATTTTACACCTTCTCTGTTCCGTTAAGCTTCCTCTCAAGTAGCGTGCAAGTACAGAAAATTTCATTTAGATTTCTGAGAAAGGAGCTTTGCAATTGAGATTTTACTTTTAGCTCTCACTGGTGTAATTAGAAGTTGATGGAGACTGATACTAACAAATACTGTTGTCTTAACCATTTGAACAAAACCATGAGTGGGAATGAGGAGAGGCTACAGATATGTGTAACAAGATTTGAGAGAGCTTGTTGGGGTTCATATTAAGAGTACTCAGAGTCTGCACTTTTATAAACAAACTGTTGGGCAAACTGAGAATCCATGTCCCTCTTCTTATGAAGGAGTAGATCCTCTTTCTGCCCTGTCAAACCCTACAGAAAATGAGATACATGAGATTTTTTTTTTTAAATCCTTCTTTGCCTGAAATCGCTGTTTGAAATGAAATCAAGAATGGTATTTTCATTGAAAAATTCATACTTCATTTTCTGGAACACATTCTTTAGCAAGCGATACCCTGTAATATCCTCATCCTTTCTTTTACATTTCAAAGGTCTTAGTCTAGAGCTGTAGAAAATTATGGTGGTTTTTGTTTTATTTTTTTTTAAGAAGAGCTTTTTTTCCCAGAAATGATGTGAGGGACTGGAGTGTGCTGGAAGGACACTCCCCATCACACTTCTGCTTTCCATTTTCCCACTCTTTATTGTTTAAGACAAGATTTATACCTGTTTACTGTACAAATTTTCCATCTGCCACAATGGGTTTGTTCCTAGTGGTGGCGTACACTGAATGATTCTCTAAAAGTAAATCTATCCAGAGGGGATTTCCAGACAGCCAGAGTCAGTAGGCAACTAACTTACAGCCCCCAGGGAAACATTAGTCAGGGTAATTTGCCACTGTCAGCAGGAGTGGGAGAGAGACCTCAGCTCCACGACCTCCCGGCCGGGCAGGGCAGGCACCTCGTGTGTGATGATGCTGCAGTTGGTTTGGGCAGGTCCTGGGGGTACTGCTGTGGCATCCCAGTGCTGGCCAGTAATTCCACCAGGCTGTGCAGGGCAATTGCTGTGCAGATTTTGGATTTATTGGGCCACGAACAGGGAGCCAGAGGTGTGTGACTGCCACACACAATATTCTTTGGTTTGCTGCAAAGAGAGCTCCGTGATTTACTGAACAGAGCTCTCTTGTGTGTGACCTTCTGATAAGTTTGAGATTATTGGGTTTTGCCTGTTTTTCTCTACTTCTTCTGGGTGTTCATTGACTTCTTTTGTTGTTCATGCAAAGTGCGCTCGCTTAATCTGTCGATTCCTTTTACTCTGTTGATTTAGACAAATATATTAATGTGTGCCGGGCACACAGATGCAAATTGACTTCCTGAGCATAGTTAAAGAAACACGGTCATACCAGGTTAAACTGCCCATTGGAGGTCAATGGAAAAGTTTGGAATTCCTTTAAATCTCAATTTTAAAAGAGGGTAGACTGTAATAGTTTGGGATATAACTTGTATTAAAGCATTGTATATTAATTTACAAGAGCTAGAAACTTGCAGTAGTCACAGGCCAAAGCAGGCTTAAGACCCAATCAGCCTCTACAAAATATTCTGGTGGCTCTGCCTGTCCCCAAGAGCTGACAGGTGAAATGACACTTCAAAGTGGTGGGTGAGGCAGCACAACCAGGACAGGGACAGTCTTTCTTTGTCACTGACCGGGTCATGAGTTAGTAGTTTATAATCTTTTTGTGCGCTTGTGCAGAAAAGAGCTCTGAAAGCAATTCCCACTTGCTTTTCAGACAAACCAACATCACTGGTCAGAAGACTTTCTAAGTGTTCTTAAATAGTTGTAATACTGTAAGTTGTTCTTTACAAACACACAAGGAAATCAAAGTACAGGGAGTTAGGTTAGAGTCTTCTATAATGTTAGGTATGATTTGACTTCCAGAGATCCCAGATCTCTCACTGAGGGTAAAATGGAAGTTACAGTGCTTTGAGACACTGGAAAAACACACTGGCACACAGTTAGGAAATACTTAATACTTGATATTTTCCCCTTGAAAAAACCCAAATTTTTAGTGTTCACGTGATGGTTTCAGGGTTTGAAGGTGCTACACTTACAAACAGTATTTTATAGCTCATGTCCTGCTTTGCTCGGCTGGCAGGAGGATTGGGAGCACTGTGCTGTGTGCACCCCAGCTGTGGGAATGGGGGCGCAGCAGAGAGGTCCCTGCACTGGCAGTGGTTGTGGGGTCGGGGTGGGATGAAGGCACCGTCCCTGCTCTGGGTATGGGAGCTCTGCTATGTGCACAGCAGCTTGTAGAGGGCAGCAATTGCCCGCAGTTCTCTCTGCTTGGGAAGAGGAGGGACCAGCTGAAGAACTTCACCAGACTGACTGACTGACTGCCTTTTTAGCTTCTTGAAATAACTTTATGCAGGAGCTTGTTCTTTGGAGTGCCTCTTGACTCCACAGTATTAAATTCCTACTCTGAAAAATGCTGCTAGAGATTCTTAATTCCTCTCCTGCCTCTAGCACCACTGGAGAGTTGGACTCCGTTTGCCCAGGCACTGCCTGTGTCATTGTTGCTGCAATCAAGAGTCTAGTGACAGCCTGTGATCCATATAAGATTATAGCTGCCTACGTGGGATAACTTCCCTCATTTCTTGCCTTCCTCCTTCCTTCTTGGCCTTCCTCTACTACTTTTACCTGGGAGATCATGCCATTAGGAAACATCTGCAATGTCTGTGGCGTCTTTGTTGTGCCTCAGATACGTTCATCACATTAAAAGTGAGGTAGCAGGGGCACAAAAGGCAGATTATTCAAGGACCTGAAAGAACATTCTCTAATCTTGATACACAGGAATACATTCTTCAGATTCTTCTGATGCTAGCACCTTCAGAACACCAAGATTTGCCAAACTAGGAAGTTGAGAGTTGGTATAAATCTTGGATTTGGAGTCCCTGACCAACTTACTTGAGAAGGAATTTTCACTGCTTTTCATATTTCTTGTTTTCCTCCATATGTCACTTACATTGCAAATCCTTCTAAACAACCTAATAATTTTCAGGGGTTTTTATTTGTTTTTGCTTTATACGTACATTTACATAGCTTCTCTCTTTGTTATGTCCTCTTCCCAGCTGTGGCCCTGTAACACACCACTGCTACTTTGACAAGTGTCATTCTGGAAAAAGAACAGAAAATATGCATGGCTTTGTAGTAAAATGATTTTACAGCTGGAAAGAAGCAAGAGAGGGCACTCACAATATGTGCCACTTCTTCACATTACCTGTTTCATCTTCTGGTCAGAGCAGAATTCTCCTCTGCTGTCAATATTCTGGTGTTTTGTCAAGCATCTGAATGATGGTATTCCTTGGGATACAGTTCAACAGTAGAGGACATCTTGCTGGAATGGAGATTCCCAGCTATACAGTGAGGATTTCCTGCGTCTTCCAGCTTGCATCTCCTATTTGTTTTGTGTGCCATCCTAAGTGATTCCTTTCCTCCTTAAGCATCTGCACCCTTCAGATGTTTGCAGACAGTTATCTCATCATTTCTCCTTCCCCCACCCCCATCCTGGTCTCTTAGCCAAGCTCTACATATTTAGCTCATTTAATCTTTCCTCATAAGTCAAGCCCATAATTGACAGCTCTGACACAGGGAGTCGCATTGGTTGCACATGCTGCCAACAGGATATAAATACTTTCTGTGCAGTGATTGAGAATTACAGACAAGACTGAGACGAGCCTGCCCCCGGCCCCTTGACACTGGATTTTTGAAATCCCCTTTCTCAACTCAGATTGCCACAATTCCATAAAGATGGACTTAGTTTCCAGTCTAATGGTCAGCTGCCAAACACCCGGTAGGCCCCAAAGCTGTGGTATCAGGTCCCTTGGGAAGTTCAGTACTGATACCCTGTGGGATTCCAGTCCAAATTCTTATGGAGGTGGTGCAGTTGTCTGGACTTCTCCTGCCAGGCATGCAGGTGCCTCAGGCTGCTGAAGGCAGTTCCTCCTGGGAATGTAGAGCTGAGCTCCCTGGAGGGAATTGGTCCTTCAAGGTCTCTGCCAAAAGGAAGCTCAGGATGCCACCGATCCTGCTGGCATGGCTGTCAGGGTTCTTGCTTGTATTTGCAGGAGCTGGGAACCTGGAAAGGTGTTGCATGGGAGGAAGAGGTAGTTGTGTGTCCATGCATTGGCACACATAGAGCTGTTTCCAGCTAAACATATTTGGAGGTTGCTTTAGATGACTTGTCTCCTCAGGTTGGTTGCATTCTCCTGAAGGTGATGGGTGAGCTAAGAAAGTTGGGGAACTGGTAAATGAACTGCCTGGCTTCTAATGTGTGTTCTGTGAGGCTTCATATGCTGCAGCTTCCCCAGCGGGGCTGGTTCACAAACGTTACATGTATTATTGCCAAGCATGCAGCATAAAGTGAACATTTATGAAAGGGAATATCAGAGGAAACATTATAGCAGGGACCTTATAGCCTTTCCATTATTATGGTTTAAATCTTGACATGGTCTTTATTTGCAGTGACACTGGGACCAGTAAAAAGTGTTTTTCCTCTTCCCCTCCCCTCCCCTTTCTCCCTCCTTTTCATTCTTTTCTTCCACATCCTGTTCTGAAGCTGTGGTGCAGAGATACAAATCGTTAAACATGCGAGTCCTCGGAGAGCCAGGTTTCAGTTTGTGTGGAATCAGCCCCTTTTGACTCAGAAGTTGGAAACCAGATGACTCACAGTGATGCATGTTTGTTGTTTTTAATAACTGCCATTTTGCAAAATATGGTCAAAGCTTCAAACCATGACTTCTGGAGCAGGGGTGGTGTGTATTTATTTTTAATTTGGGAGGCTATAAGCTGGGATGACTGTCGCTGCAGTCTTCCCTTCAAACCTGAGGTAGAATAAAATTACAGCATTGAAAATGTGAAAGATTTTAGACATCATTTTTTCCTGTTACCTGAAAAAAAATTTACTTTCTTAATCAATTACTTGAAAAGGCTCCAGGTGCCAAACATCTGGTGGGATTGTAGGCCCCTGGTTTATGTTTATGTTTTTTAATATATACCCAAAGGGACAGGTTACTTAAAAAGGAAGCAGACAGATGTTTTGAATTTGTGGCGTTTTAAAAAATAAATGCCATTCCTGCTTTATCATTTTTATTTCTAACAAAATTGTCATTTATCTCCTTTCATTTAAAGGAAGGTAGCAAATGTAGTATTTTAGTGGCAAAATTCTCTATCAGTAAAATCTCGTAGCTGTATGGAAAATATGAAAATAGTTGCACATTTAATTTTCTAGAGATTTATTACTGCTTGTGCAGCAGTTTGTAAACTCTAAGCTCAGTATTAAGTGCTTTATGACTTTTCTTTGTATTTTACTTCTTAATTTGCCTCAAGAAGTATTGTTGTAATTTGCTGAAGTTCTACAGGTTTGTTTTGCAGGTCAGTTAATTTGAAGTGCGAATTTACAGTCACTCCCTCCCAGCAGAGGGGGGTACCAGGATAAAATCTATCTATGTGGGAACAGGATTTGACCCTAAGTGCAAAAGTGGTCTTGTCACAGAATTGGTCATGGCCATGGATTGTCCTCCAGTTCAGTTCTCAGATCTGGGTGCTTTGTAACCACGTCTATCAGGATTTATATTATGGTCTATTGCAATTGCTGTTGCACAATGAAGGGCTGTGCTCTAGTCCAAGGGAGGCAGACTCCCAGCCTACCTCAGCCTGTTGCTTCTTGTTAGAGAGTGAAAAAGCAGCTACTGATTTAAAACAGAGAGTTCAAGTTTGGGTTCTGCTTTTAGGCTGAGATAGGGCATCTGTCTTGTGGTAAAAGTGCTGGAAAAAGCACATTGCCTTTACTCTGAGGAAATACACATCTATGTGCTGGCTACTGCTGGCCAGCCGTGGTCTGATTCCTTATTCCTGTCAGGAAAGAACTAGGTTTTGGTCTTTATTGTTTTAGAGTAAATATACTTGCTTGTGAAAGATAGTGAAGTGGTGTCTTTGGAGGCTTAAATTGTCCTCTCACTGCAAACTGTGACAGCAGCAGAGCAGGATTCCCCACCAGGATAAGGGCGGATGCCCCTCATCCCCCAGAGACCAGACGGGAGTTCAGTCTCTCACCCATTCGGTGCCTGACTTCCCTCTGAAGCTGCCAAGAAGGATGCCAATTTTTCCATTTAGCTGACTATTGTATAGACCTTAAAAGGGAAGGTTTTAATGCAGTTGGCTGTGATATAGACTGTTAAAGGGAAGTTATTTATTTTAACTGGCTGCTGTATGGATTATTACGAGGGCATTCTTTCAGCTGCAGCTGTATATTGACTGGTGGATGTGCTGGGCTGTATTGGTAGTAGCTGTCATATTGACTGTTACAGAAAAGATCTGTATTTAAGCCATAACACTGCACTGGGATCTCCCAGCCAGGATATTAATGCTAATTCATCTGCTCACCCCCTGCTGTGAGTGTTATTTGTTTAAATCTGTAGAATCCCACAGCGCATTTATATCCTCGCTAGAGTGAGCTCCGCTCCCTGTAATTATTTAACATTATATGCTGATATAAATTGTAACAGTTAAAGAATGGTAATGAGTAGCAAAAAAACACAAACTTAACCTTAGAAATGGCAGAGTCAGCTCTTAAAACAACAGCCAGCAACTTTCACTGTTCCCTGTCTTTTCCCAAGTCCATATGCACAATATTGTGCATACATTATGTGTGTGCGTGTGTGTTCATGCTCGCACTGGCAGCGGTGCCAGGCAAGGCTGTAATTATGCAGAATGTTCTGTGAAACTTATGCACACTCTTAATTACATACAGTGCCTACGTACAGCAAGTTTTATCGCTCTGCAGCTCAGCTCCTTGATGAGTTGCTCTGATAGGTGATTGGAGTTGGGGCCACCACGTCGACAGAGGGAATGGAACCCCTGGATTCTCCTCCCAGGGAATTGTGTCCCAAGGTTAAGCTGAAAGCCATCGGGTGTCACTGTTGCTCTGTGTAGGCTCGGCTGGCAGTGGATTTGTGTGGCTGTAAAAACTGGACTTTGGAAGTAGTATTTTTGGCTATAAACATCCAAGGCATTTACACATGATTTATATATAAAGTGCATGTCCGTACACACCATTTTAGTGTGGGTGGAGTGAACGGCGGTAGCTCTGTTGTGTGTTAGCTTTTTTCTTTGCAGTTTCTGTTGCCTGTTAGAGCATTCGTGTGCCAAAGTGCCACACAGGATGGGCAGCTACTGCTGGATAGCTTTGCATTCTGTTCTAGAAGTGACTGTGGTTCAGCAGTGGAGATGACCTGATTCTTGTATGTAATTTGCCTGTCAACATTAACCTGTGAGCAAATTTTTGGATTTATGATGTGACAGCTGTGGTGTAGAAACAGCAAAATTATATTCAGTTTAGATTTCTTAAGAGCTTGGGAGCTGCAGGGATTAAAAGGTACTGTAAACATTTTTAAGCTGTAGTATGTGTGTCAAAACTCATTGAAAAATCAGGTTTGCATTCAAACAGTTCATCAATAGCATAAAAAAAAATTCACCAGCTTAAAATGGAAATGGCAGAGAAAAGCCATGTAAATAGCAAAGAAAATGTGTTTTAAAAAGACTATAGTCTGTGTCCCTTCTGATTTCAGGTAGGGAGTAGAAGCTAGAGTAAGAGGAGCTGAGCTTGTGCTTGATTTGCAGAGTAGCGTGATGGTCGGTTGGGCTGCGTTGGCAGCATGGACCTGTGCCAGGCTTCACCACAATTCATACTGTGTCAGTTTAATAAATGCACTACTTAAATTATGAAATTACAAAAGAAAAAAGAGAATGCACTTATTCAGACTCTTAATACATTAAAAATAAGGCATTAAAACACTGCCTTTTTTTTTTTCCTTCCAGAATCAATAATGAACAGGAAGGGTTGTAGACATTAACAGTCATGGACATTCAAGCTCTTATACATAAATTATCTTAGAAAAATGCACATACGACTTGAATAATGTAAATACATTAATGCATTTAATAATTTAAACATTAAAGCGCATTCAGGAATTCGTGGCAGAAGCTGTTCTGAGATAAGGAACGGTCCTGGAAGTTGTGTGTCCCAAGATCGATGGCTGGCTTCTCCTTGAGAAAACTCTCTTGGGAAGTCAGGCTGTGCGGCTGCAGTGACCGCCTGTCCCAAGAAATCCCAGGGCATTACCAGCTCTTCTGCTTTCCACCTCCTGTTCTCTCCCTGCCACATGCATGAACACTTCCGTACAGGACATCTCAGGGTCCACAAAAGGCCAGGGTGCATTTTTGCATTTATTTTTATTCTGTGTGGACTGCAGTTTGTATAGGAATTGGGTGAAACATCTTCGGAGAATGAAAGTTGATAAGACTGTCAGTTGGAGAGAGTGAGGCTTGGGGAAGTAGTGCTCTCCAGGAATGCTTGGCTCTTTCTTGAAGCCCTGAAAATCACAAGGTTGGCTCCAGTGTAATGACATGTAAGGGGATTTATTCTGTTCTTGCTCCTCTGCTCTTTGGATTGAACCACCTTCAGCACTGCAGAAGCACCTAACAGGAACACCAACGTCCCCTCACACAACGCATTTTCCTGAGGATTTTGAGCTATGTCGTTTTTGCTCTTGTACTTAAATTTGAAAGTTGTATCCACCCCTCATGCCACTTTTCCTGGGTTCATAGCCTGGCTTGTCTTGCCTCTCCTGCAGGCAGGTGCTTTGGAGGTTGTGTGCACCCTACAGCCCCACTCGTGGAGTGGTATAAGGTATCGTGCTCGGGCCTAGATACTGATGGAGCTAATGATGGATCTAATAAAAAAGAGCTTAGTCTGATCCCAAAGGGAGAAGAGTTGGGTTGGTTAATTAAAGGAGCCTGGCACAGAGCACCTAGTAATTATAGGTGCAAGAAGTCTGAATTTGAAGAGGATGGTGCAGCTGGAGAGGGATAGGGAGGCACCCAGAGCTCTGCAGGCTGTGGGCAAGAATGCAGCAAAACCAGATCTGGAAATCAGACTCTGGCAGAATTCCTTGGTGAATTCTTATTTATTCCATTTTTTAATGAGGACCTGAATCTCTTGTTATGCATTTATGTTTTTGCATGCACATGCGTATGTACAATTCTAGTTACACCCAATGGCTGGGAGGGTGATTTTATTAAAGACCAGAAGATTGAGAGACAGATGTTTTAAGAGACACAGGCCTTGCCCTATAGTAGTTTAGGATAATTAATGCTGGCTGCTGCATTGGTTGTATTATCAATGCTGCTGGGTTGTTATCTCCAGCATCATCCCAACACCCAGGAGCCTGTATCACTGTGGGGCAGAGGGGCTGATGCCACCAGGACCTGCTGGGAAATTGCTCCTGAACTCTTATCCAGGTGTAGGGTGGGGAGCAATGCTATGTCATCACATTGTCATCACCAGTGCTATGTCTCTTTAGAGTTAAGTTCCTTAAAGCAGAATTTCTCAGACTCTCAGGTTAGAACTCCAAAGGGATGCAAAAGGCTTCAAAGGAAGTCACAAAGTCACTCACCAGTAAACAGCTTTCTACTTGTAATTGCTATTTGGAGCTCTGTTCCTCCTAGGTTGAAGAGGTAGCATTTACTCCAGTAACTATTATTTTCCTGAAGGAACTTGATGCCATCTCAGATGAGGAATGTGGGATGAGCCACCACATCAGATGAGTGGAAAAGAGAGTCAAGCTTGCATAAATTTTGAGAAGCAGTGCTTTAGCAAATTCTGTTTTCTGGGGTTAAGGTCTGCAAATATTGCCCGAAATGGATCTATTAACTTCACCTGATGAAACAGAGACAGTTGTTTTGTCCCCAATGGATTTCTCAGTAGACCCCATCTGGGGAAGGTAGGTCTGTGGAAAATATATCATTAGTTTTAGTGCTCAGGACTAAATAATCAGTTAAGGAAACTGTAGGTCTTCTTCTGTCCTTTCAGCTGGTGTGCTATATGGTGATGGGTGGGTCACACTAGAAAATGAAGTGTTAGTTCTAAGGATTTTAGATCAGAAGATGAAAAGCACCAGTTTTCCTAGCTATAGGAGAAGCTGGTACACAGCAGGAAATTGCTCTGAGAGTTTGACTTGTATGCTGACCATTCGTATGTGCTCCTTGGCTGTCCTAAGTGTAAAATATACAAATGTTAGCTTAAGACATCTTTTTTCAACTGTTGAAATGACCAGAGGAATGCTCATGGCCACTTTGTCCAGTTCTGGTGAGTTTATAGCTCTGATCACCTGTGCAAAGGCAGAACTGAATGCCCTCTGTTTTTACACCTGGAGCAGGCAGTGCCCCTGTGTACAGGGAATTAACCTCAAGCCTCCCACACCTGAAAGGGTGCAGCATCGCTGGTGGTAGGAAGGGGTGTGCCTGTTGGATGTGGGAAGCTCCTGCGGGGGATTTTTCATAATCCTGCTGAGGAAAGGACTCGAGTGATGGGATGCTCTGGACGTGGCCTGCAGGGAAAGCAGAGGAGTGGGTGGGGATCTCCCTGGGCTCTCATGGCTTAACAGCCGTGTTTAGCTTGATTTAGGAGGTGTAAGCATTTATGGTAAATTCTGCTGCTGTATCACAGCCTGCTTTCTGCTTTTCTGGCTTTTTCTGCATGGGGGTATTCCATACATTATCCTGTTTCACAGCCTGAACTTTTCCCCCTACTTAGAGGATTACGTGGGGCAGAGATGTAAGAAGAAACGGAATCTTGACACTACTCCACCTTTTTATCTCTGTAACTCCATGTATATCTATCTGTCTGCTCTCACAGGGGCCAGGCCTTCTGCCTTCCAAAATCCTGCTTGGAAATTGCTGATTCAAGCAGGTAGCAATTTTAGGGCTTCCTTATGAAATAAACGCCTCCTGTGTGCTCCCCTGGCACTGGGATTTCCTCTCTAATTTATCCTGCTCAGGTCTGCTAATGTCCCTTGACTAAACGGGGCATGGTGTGATGGTGTGAAGGTCATTTTATATATGCAATATACATTTCTGCAGTCATGGTGGGAGGCTAGGACATCTGAAGCAGCATATCCTGCTGGGAAAAGGAAGAAGAAAAGGATAGTGTGGCTCTTCTTTTCACAGCGTCTTGTGGTGGGATGAAGGTTTTGACAGCCTAATTCAGCATTTAGAGAAAGAACCAAGCAGAAAGATTCCCCCTCACCCACTCCTTGCAGCCCAGCTGTGACAAACTGACAGATAATTAACAAATCAAGACCTCCTATTAGCCTTGTCCCTGATGCATTAAAGCAGCTCCTATGTTGCATGTGTCCTTTAGCAAATGCCTGTGCTTTCTGGCTGCAGTTTGGGTAGGTACCTCCCTTCAGAAAGGCAAAGGGGCCTCTAGGATGTCAATGCACAAATATTTCCAGGAATCGAAGTTGTCTCTGAAAGGAAGTGGTGGACAGTAGGTGGGAGAGCCGTGCCATGACTGAATGGAAGCTGCTCTAATGGTGCTGCGTGCCTATGGAGTATCTCCTGGGAATACAGGACTGAAAGGGGTGTATGGAATTGTTATTGAATCCCTCTTGTTTTTACAGAAAATGATATGAATTGAAGCAGCAAATGACAGGGCAGTTTTTTATGGGGACAAACCAAGCCTGTAAACATGAAATGCCAGGAAATGTGGTTTGTGGTAGAAACAGACCTAATGTTAAGATCTTAATATTACAATGTGAGCAGTGAACTGGTGCCTGTTCCTCTCTGTCCTCAAGTTGTTGGAACTGTGGGTAAGCCCAAAACGAGCTGCTGCTCTTCACTTTAGCGCCTCTCTTTTGGAGAAGAATCATGAGGAGTGTCAATATCCCACTAGTTCAAGATGTTAAATAGACACAAGCCATTGGTTCAGCGTAGCACATGTTAGAGGAGAGAGAGATATCTAATTGCATCAAAGCCACTCCTAAGTTCATGTATGTGGAGCCCATCAAGCTGAAAGCATCCAGACAGCATCTGCTGTTATCAAATCACTCTTGAGTCGAGCTAATTAAAATAGAGCTTCATTTTTCTGAACCATTGTTTGGCAGGATTTTGAAACAGGTCTAACCCAATTTCTGTGTGTTTATGAGCCTTTATTATATCAAAAGTACTTTTCTGTAAATGTACAGGGCAGTGTTAAATGAATTGATCCGCACTGTATCACTGTAGATGCACTATGGGTTTCCTAATGATTTCTCTTTTAGCTTTTTGCAGATATACCCCAGAAAAGCTTGCTTTGTCCCTTATCGTGTCATCTTCCTTCTCTCTTTTCCTTTCTATCTCACTCTCAAGAAAGTAAATGTCCTTGTATTTCTTTCTTCCATATCCTCCTCCCCCACTCCATTGGGATTTTTGTATTATTAAAACATTTACACATTTGCTGCCACATGCAAATGCAGAATAATAAACCAGGACTCTTTATGCTCCAGACAAGAGCAGGAGGTCTCTCACCACTGATTTTTACTTCGTTCTCATCCCTGTTGGTTACAGGGGATGGAGAGGAGGGGAATCTGAATGTTGCTGTGTTGGATCTGTTTGATATAGGATTTTTTTCCTTAATTTTTTATGTAAAACATTTTATATTTCAGTGTTCAAATTCTGGGTACCATATTCCTCTTTGTAATTTGCCACATTCCAAGCACAAAAGTAAAAGAGATGTAGACATTTTTCCCTGAAGACAAGTTGCACTCTGTGGCATGTGAAAGCTAATTCGTGAATATTCTCTGCAGAAAGGGAATACCACAAATATGGCCAGTCTGTTCAGAACATCTGAGTTGGAGTGACAGCCCAGTGAAACAGTAAAGTCAGGAAATAACTATTTTTCTGGTATCCAGTACAGTCTAAGTTGTTCATATGATATTCTTGAGTCTTAAATTTATTTCTGAGCAGTGGATTCATATTACAAAGAAAGAAAGTTAAGGATTAGCATTAAGTAAAAATCCTGACAGTGGTCTGTCATGAAATATCCCTGCAAAGGTGATAAAGACTTTGAACTTTTAAAAACAGATGGAAAAACACAAAATAAAAGCTGTTTTTCTTTATAATTCAAGGAAGTTTGCTTCTTTTAACTCAGTTAATTTGCCTTGAAATGGAATTTAAGTGCATTTTATTTTGCATTTAATGCAATCTCTTCTGGATGTGTATATTCAGCTCCTCTGTACAGGCTGAGAGCATTGCACAGAAATGGGCAAGTACTGGGGGCAAGTGCAATGTTCTGCAATAAGCAAACCTGTGGGGAAGATTCTATTAGATGTTCCCAAAATTATGAAATATTATTGTCTCCTGTTCTGTGCTTTTAGAGAGCTTGTTATTCAGAAGTTTGCTCTTCTGTTCATTGACAGTGACTCTCTCCTGATTCCTCTTTTAATAAATTTAAGTGAATTTAATGCTGGCAGAAAGCACCAGTCACAGTATTCAGAGGACACAGCAGGGACATTGTGCTGTGTGCTTTTTCTGTAAGTCTTGTAATCAGACCTAATCTGAGGGCCCTGCTGCTGGGGGCTTGACTAATCTATTTATTCAGTTCCCATCTCCTTTTCTGAGCCCATCAAGGTGTGCAGTGGGCACTTGTCTTTCCAGCAGCCACCTCAGTGTGGTCCCTTTCCCAGCCATGGGTGATGGCTTTGAGAGAAGAGTTTCTGGTAAAGCACAGCTATAGAGGTAAATCCAGATATTCTTACGTGCAGAAATAATTCAAACGACATTTCTGATCACGGCATGGTGAGTACAGAATGAATGTCTCAGATCAAAGAATATCTTCATAGGCTTCCCAGCATTTCCTGCATGTGCAGTTGTTGCTGTAGTTTCTAGTGCAGAAAGAAGTTTGCTATTCTAGCAAGAAACACTCTTTGTGTTTTACAGGACCACCAACAAAGTCAAGCATTTCGTCTAAGGATCCAAAAGCCCAGGAAATGCATCTAGAGGGTTCCTCGTCAATTTGGGACCTAATGAAATATAGAAAATACTCAATAAAAGCACCCTTATTACTTTAAATGTTTAAATGTGGAGTTTTTAGCCATCAGGTTAATGTTTTTGTATCTTTTTTTGATTTGATTGTGAGCACTTTTCCAGGTATCTCTGCCACTTGAGCACTAATTGGATTTCCACAGATAAACGGTGCTAGCTGCAGCCCTTACATCACTGTGTTTTTACTTCATCATCATTTTATTTGTTTTTACTGTAAAGGTTAATAAATCTTGATGTGTTTAGAGTATGAAACAAGGCAGGCAGGCGAAGAACTGCAACGTGAAGGGGTGAAGTTTTATATGCTGCTTTCTCAAGTCAGAGGGGTGGGAGGAGGAGCAGCTGCCCTTTGTGGTGGTTCTAATGGGCTGCTGGGTGCGTTAGTCACCCAGGGAGTGATCCATAATCCTTAAGATAAAAAGCGTTGATCTCTCCACTAGTTCTCAGACAGAGCTCTAAGGCATTGGAATTGGGTTACCATTGATTTAAGGTGGGGAGAAGACTCTATAGTGTGGGTCTGCTTAAAAAGGGATATGCAGGATTTATTTAGCTTATTTAATTTTTTAAAGAATATTGGAAACCTTTCAGTGCAAGTGCGCCAGAGTTCCCTATGGATTCTCAAGGAAGTTAATATAGTACTTGCCAGTATTTTAGGGAAGAACTTACTGAACGGCAGATTTTAGTCAAAATTTAGGCTGTAAATTAATTTCTGTGAGAATTTTTCAAGGTCCCAGACGTTTGCTGTCTCATTCATTTGTCCAGGAAGGTGTGTATTTTTTATTTCTCATGGTTTCCTGGGAAAGTGAACTTGACTTCCTACCACAGCAGAGGTTTTCCAGCCACGAAGGCAGTGTAGAAGCCCTTTTTGGCCCTAGAGGGATTGAAACTAGTGCATTTCAAACTCCAAATTTTGGACTTTGTGGCTTAATAGAAATCGATTGACCAGCCTGTACTTGAGCCAAAGCAGCATTAAAGACTGAATGTACTTTTTTTTCCTGTTACAACGATATAAAAATGCTTTGTAGCTCCTTTGGATCAGGTGCAGACTCCTGAGAAAACTGCATTACAGCCTCAGGTTTCCAGTCGTTCCAGTCTGTAGCAGCAGTGGCCGTTCTTCCCTTGGTGTTAATTCCCTGCTGTGGACCCAGATTTCAGAGAGATTGTTGATGCTTTCTGCAGCATTTGTCAAGGAAATGGCTGCTTTCTTTTTTTTTCATGAAGTGAGTAATTGTTTATTAATTTTTCAGCACATAAAGAGCATAATTATAATAGTCCCTGACATGTGCTGGCTGTGCCAAGGTTTAAGAAAAATAAAACCCAGCAGAAGTGCTGTTTTGAACTGTCTCTGATTTTTCAGGCCTTCCTGCTTTGGACCCAAATTTCTGTGCAGGAATTTGGGACAAGCACACAGGTATCAGTTTAACTCACCATTGAACTAATTCTCTTGCATGTTTTAACTCAATTTAGGAAGGTGGGATCTTACTCAGGTGTTTCGAGAAAGAAGAGTAGGTGATCAGTATGCTGGATTTTTTGGTACATGCAATTTTTTTGGTATGCACAGTGCTGTGTAGGTTGAGCAGCATCCTGGATTTGTCCTGACACTTATATCCTGTTTCTTTAAGCAGTGAATATAATATCCATGAAAAATGCTAGATTGACCTCCGGGGAAAATGAAGTGGGCCCATTGTTTGCAGAATATTTATGGTCTGGACAGCTACCGTGGAAATGTTCCTCATGTTTGTCATTTTGCTGTGTTTCACCCCTGTTACAGAAGAAGCAACCTAAGAGTCAACGAGGAAGCTCAGTTGCTTTTGAGTCTGGTCATGCAAGTTGCTAGATTTGAAGGAGGAATTGTGTGAGCTCGGTTCTGCTGAGAACTGGACAAAGACAAGGGACGCAGCTGCTTTTGAATCTATAAAATTATTCCACTTGCAATCCCCACAGACGGGGCAGCTCTGGCCAATCAGGCTTCTTGCCCCTTACTTCGTTTTTCCCTTAATGGGGCAATTAACAGCAGGAACAAAGTGCATGGTCTGCTAAGTCTTTATTATTATTTGTATTGTAATAAATGTCAAGGAGGCCAGTTGCAGACCAGCACCAGGCACTGTGCAAATGCAGAAGAAAAAGACCATTCTTGTCCCCAAGAGCTCTAAGTAAAAAAATAAATTTACAAAAAGGTCTTCCAGTATTTTAAGTCATTCTCCTGTTGCTGTTTCTTCCCAACTGCTGTGGTTTGCATGATTTATTGGGCACCTGTCACAATTTCCAGCTTCTTTAATGTTTTCAACATGAAAGATGCAGATAGTTTCCTCCAGTATCTCCTATATTTATTCCGTCACACAGATCCTCATCCTGACGTCATCACAGCCCCCTGACTTCTGCCCTAATTGTTTGGGGCTTCATTGCTGAAAGGAAAACATTAATGATCTAATCTGCATTTCCTATGATTTAAAAATTCTGTGAAGTGAGGTTCTTGAAATAGGAAGTTCGAGGAATAATAACTTGCTGTTTTTTCTTGTCATTTGAGTCTTTTCAGTCCAAAACATCTTTATAGCTTCTTCTGCAGATGGGTTCTACTTTTGATCCTCTTGGACTAAATCTAAACCATTGTATTAACTGGTTTTGTCCAGTCCCTTGACTGTGGAATTAGAAGGATCTAAGTAAGTGTGAACAATGATCCTGTTCTGGTGCATCTTTGATTGGTTCAGCTTTCTGGAGTCTCCTATTCCATAGTGACTTTAAGTATTCGGGCACAATTGTTAGGTGTGACACAGACTTCTATCCTCACATCATTCTCCAGCTCCCTCAAATGTGCATGAACATCCTGCAGTCCTTGCCTGCCCTGCAGTTAAAAGAATGAAAATGTAATAAATTACAGCTTCATTGGTTTTTACATTCTGCACGTGTGAAGGGAACAGGGTAAAAGGGATTTCTTTTGAAAGCTGCTGTATTTGAGCTCTGCAGTAATGGTGACATGGATAGAGAGAGGAGTGGGGAAGGTGAGAGTTGGAGGTGCTGTCATCTGCTTCCCTGGAACCTGGATCATGCATTTTTTTCCAGTTGTGGAGCCAGGGACTGATGCTCGTTCTGCTGTAGTGAGCATCTTGGTCACTAGATTGTTACATTCGTTTGAAGTGATTGAGCTCAAACAGCTTGACACTTGCATTAATTTACAGCATAGCCCCAGTGATCCCTAAGCTTCCTCCTATAAGAAGGGAGAAGCAAGTTAACGGAAATTGGGAACTGTCGTGGAAAGTTACAAAAAGCAGATTCTCTGTCCTAAGTTTTGACCTTCTGTCTGGCATCTTCCTTCGGTCCTGTGGAGTCAGTTCGGTGACGTTGTCATGGCTTGTCCTACGTGGGAAGGCAGCTTCCTCACCTATGGCATGAGGCAGCAGCTCCCTAGACCTTGTGTTATCCTCGGGGATATTGCTGGGGTTATTGCTGTTTTCCTGTAAGCAGAACTTCAGAGAATTTGCTGCCAGTTGGATTGCAGGCGATACCCCCGCACCCCACCCTGCTCATCTCTCTGCAATTCCTTCTTTGGTGGTACTGTGGATTACAGGGAGTTTGCAACTTCAGCTCAGAGGATTTTTAAAGTTTATTTTCCATCCGAAAGTGAGATGAGTTCTCTTCAATAAGAAGTTAAAATGTTTGAACTCTAGAAGAAAGGTTCATGCTGCTCACCGGTTAAATTTATTATGGCTGCATTATCAGTTTAATATGTTTAGTTTGCTCTTCTGCTCATATTTCTTATAAGATGTTTTTCCAGCATTTATCACTTCCCTGTAACAGTTTTTATTGTGTTAAGCCTGATGTTATGAAGTCTCATTTGGAGGTGTATTTCTGAAATAAAAAAAATACATAGCTAGCACATTTTCTCTGCAAATAAAAACAGTTATTGTATATTTCTTTTAATGTATGTCTAAAAGTTTCAAGTTATTTTTAGTTTTATGCATCTAAGTTTAGCTTGAATATTATTCCTCTTAAAAAGATGGGAATTTTGTCAGGATGTCCACTGTGTTCTCAATCGAGTTATAAAAAACTGAAGATGACAGATATTTCACTTTGAAAGGTGACTACTACACAGACGAAGTTGCTACTTTTCATAAGGGTTTTTACTCCATATATCAATGTGTTTTAAGAGAGACTTGGGTCAATAATACTATGCTTTAGAATTCCCTAAATACATATTTACACAATAGACCTTAAAATATATTAGTCTATCATGTCAGCTCCTGTACACTTCTATCTGGGATGTTTTATGTCCTTAACATATGATACAATAAAACTTTATTTTATATAGCATTTTTCATACAAATTGTATCCTAAAATGCATTGTGGGGTTAAACGAGACTTTCACAAGGTTAAAATTTAAAAAAAAAGCTGAAAGGTGCGGGAAAATTAAGGGCTTTGCATAGGGTAGACGTATTTAATTGAACAAAGGGAATCTGAGTGGAGAATACACCGAGCTGAGAGCCTGTAAGTGTGATTGGAGCTGCAGAGCAGGATCCCTGGAAGTGGTGAGGTTATGTGAGGAAAGGCTTATTCTGTGTGAATGAAGGAGGTGGAAAGGTCACGCCTTCAGGAGCAGCTGGAGGAAGTGTGGAGTAGCTCCTGGAACAAAGAAGTTGAAAGCAGGGACTGTGTGGAGTCACTTCTTTGTAGTGGGAGCAGCAGAAGAAATGAGGGGAAAGTATGTTGGAGGGGAGGAAGGCAGCCGAGAGCAGGGTGTGCCAGCTGAGCTGCAGGGTGGGATGGATGGGAACAGGGTGGCAGAACACCAGGGATCTCAGCTGCTCCATCGCTGCTCGCTCCAGCCTGGCCCCGGCGCTCCGCAGGCACAACACACTGACAGCTCCCATGGGGTTTTTTCTGGCTTTCATAATTTTCTTTTTTTTTTTTTTTTTTGGTCACCCTATTCATGTAAATTAAGTAAGGCTTTTTTGTATGTGATAATTATAGATAAATGTATTTAAAGTAGATCGGGATTTTGTAGTCCTCAGGAAAAAGAGGAAGAGCAATTTTTCCCCCCGTCCCTGTCATGTGTTCGTTTTAATGAGCAATTTTAAAAAATTGAAAATAAAAGAGGAAAATGAATAGGTGTTGAACCAGCCTGTGATATGTAAATGCCAACTAGTAATTACCTAAAACCTCAATTTTCTTTCTGTTTCATCTTGCAAAACATTTCATTTCCACTGAGTGAAAACACTTAATTTGGGGCTCTGACGGCGGCAGCGGCGCGGCGGCGGCACCGCCAGGGGGCGCGCGGGGTCCGCTGAGGGAGCCCCGGGGGCGCGGGGGGCGCTGAGGGAGCCCCGGGGGCGCGGGGGGCGCTGAGGGAGCCCCGGGGGCGCGGAGGCAGCGCGGGGGGCGCTGAGGGAGCCCCGGGGGCGCAGGGGGCGCTGAGGGAGCCCCGGGGCCTCGCCCTCGCAGAGTCGGCTGGAAATGACCTCCGGCACCCGCGAGTCCCGCCTNCCCACAGCACTGAGTGCCACGTCCTTACCCCCTGAAGGCACGATGACTCCACCACCGCCCTGGGCAGCCCCTTCCAATGTCTAATCACCCCGTGAAGAAATTCTTTCTGATGTCCGTCCAACCTGTACCTCCCCAGATGCAACTTAAGACTATGTCCTCTTGCCCTGTCGCGTGTTTTCTGGGGGAAGAGCCCAAATCCCACCTAACTACAACCTCCTGACTGGGAGCTGTAGAGAGCAAAAAAGGTCCCCCCTGAACCTCATTTTCTCCGGGCTAAGTGGGACCCACGACAGGGACATAGCTGGGACCAGTTTCCTCACCCTTCGTGTGGGCACCTCTGAGTTAGGGTGTCATTCTTAGTCCGAGTTCCTAGCACCTAGGATTTTCTCTTTTTTGTCTTGTATTACCATTTTTTGGTTGGTGGGGTTTTTTTGTTGTTTTGTTTTGGGTTTTTTTTTTATATTATTTTTATTGGTTGGGGGTTTTGTTTTGGTTTTTTGGGGTTTTTTTGGGGGGAGGTTGGGGGCGTGTGTGTTTGTTTTTTGGTGTTTTCTTTTCTTTTTTTTTGGCTACTATTCTATATTCTCTTAGTTCCAGGTTCTTCATCTCAGATATGTCTCAAAGCCTGTTTCTTCCTCGCCTTTGTTCCCATGAATCTTGCTTTTCTGCCTCCCATGAATCTTGCTTTAAATTGTATTTTTTCCCCCTCACTGGTTTACATGAGGGCTTTGTCATTGTTGTTACAGCATTTTTAAACTTTTCTCCATCCAGCTTTGAGATATGCCAGACTTTGTGGATTTCTAGGTTATCTCTCAACCAAAATAATTCCTGGGGTTTTGTACGTTTTCATATAAATCTCAATGAAATCACAGGAGATTTAAAGCGTTCCCCCTGCCCGACGGACCCGCAGATAATTCCTTCACAAACAGCAAGTGTTGCGTGTGGCACACGGGTTCCAGGCGGCTGCGGCGGTGCAGCTCGGTGGGCTGGTCCCGGGCCGGTCCCGGCGGAGGAGCGGCCCCGGCCCAGCGGGGCGGGAGATGCGGAGCGGTGCCTCCTTAGTGAGATATATGGCTTCATAATTAGCCCCTTGCATTTTTTCCGAGTGCTGGCATCAGCGTTCTATGATGTGTTTCCCTGATTAACAGCTGCTTTGCAACTATTTCCGTGTGCCACCGATAACCATATTTGTCAAGTTAGTCCTGGCAGGGCACTGATTTCTTACTAAAACACAGCATTTCTGTTGGAAGGGGTTTTCTTGTTCTCTGTTGTGCCAGGCTTTTAAGTCAGCCCTTGTTAAAACGTTAAGTTGGCTTTAGCCTGATGCTTGTTAACAGGATTCTGGGTATCTCCTTTAGAGTAGGAGTGCAGAAACCTTTCACAGACAATTTAATCTTCCGAGCCTTGCAAACATACAGCCGTACACTGAGGGGGTGTTGCTGTAGGCTAATATATTGATCAGTTCCATTTGCCCTATAGCTGTGGCCTTCTGCTCTGGCTGAAATAGGTTGAGTGTTTGTTGATACTGCCATATTATTATTTTTTAATACACTGGAAAAAAATTAATTCCAACTTCTTTTACATACGTCATGTATATTGCCAGTGTTGATTGCTTCCGCACATGTAATGTAAACTGTCTGTGCATAGTTCATGGCCTGGGCCGCCTCTGCTTAATGAAAAGAAGTGTTGCTTTTAAACAGATACAGATCCACTCAGAAAGACAAAATACTACCCCTTGCAACGTATAATTCAGACCCAACCTTTACATAACAGGTCATCTCAAAGTCTCAGTCTATCAACAAATGCTGTTAGTAATAACCTACAGAGGGTTCCCAGTACTAGGATATCTATTAGAGCTCTTACAGGCTGTGCTCCGGTGGCTTTTGAGTCTGTTTTCCTTGTGAAACTCTCTTACCAAATCCTGTGGAACTTTTATTGATGAAGATCTTTTACATTTCTGTTAATTTTCTGTTTGTTGCCTTTTTTTTTTTTTTTTTTAAAATAGGCATTGCCCACAGTATTTTAAATTTCATGGTTAATTTTTTTAATGCAAGCAACTGATAAAGTAGCTTAGATTGCTTTATTGAAAACCCTGCTGCTTTGAGCACAATAAGAAATAAGGCTGTCTTTATCTTCCCCATTAACACAAAAGGGAGGGAAATTAGGAATGAGGGACCTTGGCTGTAATGTCCAAGTGCTGTGCGTTGGCCCAGAATTTTGCCAGCCTACTGCTCTCCCATAGCATCTGCAATAAAGTTCCTGTCTTTATTTTATATCTTTGACATTGAAGCAGAATATTTCGCCTGAATTTATGTGATTTGTCCAGTTGCAATTACAATCTATGAATAGTGACATTGATCTTTTAATTGGAAAATCAAGCTGTAGGACAAGACCTGCTGCAGGATTCCACCCGACTGCACTCAGTCAGAAAGATGTCTTTGTGGATCCTGTCACTGCAGGAGAGGTGGTGGTGGGAAAGCAAGTTTGTGGAATTGACTGGCTTTTAAAAGCCAAATACACTATCTTTCTTTAACACAAATATGTACCTGATCCATTAGATAAAGCCAGTGTGCTGGACAATGCATACGGGCAATCTAAGAATCAGAGCAGTGATACAATGCTGATTATTTGGCAGTGTCCTAATACCATAAAAATTTGGAGAAGTGTTACAAATGCTACAGAAATAGTATGGAGCAATGTTAGCAGCTGAGTCAGAGTGCTATTTGCCGAATGATTGTTTTGGCTATACACAGGACTGCAAGTCTTCTCATCTTCCTCCTCCTTTTTCTGTTGTTTAAATTATGGACTGCAGTTGCTCTTGTCTGTGCAAAGAAAGTGATCCATAGAAGGTATGGAAATTCTTGTGTATGTTTGTTGAAAATATTGGCATTTTGACGTGGCCAGAATTGCTTCGTAAGTTGCTCGTGTATACAAGACGAATTATAGAAATGAAGACATTTCAACTCAGCCTGTGGGACGAATGTTCAGAGTTAAATGCAAACACAATATGAGAAACATGGGATTACTGGAGGGAGGAATACATGTCCAGGATTCTTTTTATGGAATTTGTTGTTGCTTGTAATTTCATTTTGTTTTAAGATTAAAAAGGCTGTGAATAATAGAGGAAGTAATGCAGGGGAGAGATAAAGTAGAAGTTTATTTTGGAGTGAAATTTACTACTGAAATGTTTACATTTTTATAAGGCACAAATAAGATTTAATAAAGGGTTAGAATCAATGAAATGTTCATGTGGCTGTGATTGAAATAGCACAATGAAAAATACTGCTTATTTCTTACAGGTTTTGTAATACTTAAAAATTGATAATTAAATATAAGAGCTTGCAGAACTGCAAGTCTGCAGGCCGTTCGTGTCTATCTCACTAAATGTGGGAGGGAGTGTTAAGGAGTATCTGAAGACACAAACAAGTAATTATTGTCAGAAGGAGAGTGGCTTTGATATGTTCACATGTCTGTTGGTCTGCTCATTTGGGCATCTTTCTTATTCAGCATATTATCTTAAGGTTATTAGTTTGGTCGCTTTATATTTCTGCATCTGGTACAGCAATATCAGCACAGTTTAAATCTGCGATTTGCCTGTCTCCTGCATTTCAGCTGGAGACAGATCAAGTGCACATAAATGAAGCCAAAGTGTACTTTATGTGAGGTGTTTTGCTCTACTGTTTTGTGGTTCAAAATTACTGAATGTAAACTTAAGGAAAAAAATGCAGGAAAACAAGAAAATGAAAAGAATTAAAAATACCCCATTCATTTTAGCCTCCCAACTTTGAAGTGTGCTGGGACTTTGTCAAATTCCCGTTAAAATAAATATGTCAATTTCATCTCTCTTCCAAATTCATTTATCATGCTTTTTTAAAAGGTGTTTTCTGCTTTACCTGATGTTTAAATTGGATTCGCTCGTTTATGCTGTTCTTTGCTGTATCCCCCATGTTTTTCTTAAATGAATTAGTAATGACAGCGTACTCCATCATACCCTCTCTACAGCCACTTTAAGGGAAGCCTGGTGATCTAAACCTTTTAACCTATTAAAGATGATTTTCCCCAATTGAATCAGACCCACCACAGGTGTAATAACTAATCATTTAAACTACACCTGCTATTATGTATTTTTAAGCCATTATGCATGTTGGATAGATGATAATTCATGTTTATTGCATTGTCCAATGGATCCGTTTTGCCTACACTAGCCTGATTAATGTATTTAAAGAAATAAGAGATGCAATTTAAAAGAAAAAAAACATTGATGGAATGCACTGAGGAGTACATTGAAAGTGCCATTAAACCCATCAGAACTTTGCTCTCTGACCAGAAATGCATATTCGAAGCGTTTGATTCAAACACAAAGTGAAACTTACTGATTTCAAGAGTGATGCTGTATTTTCCCTTCTTTTTCTGCTGTCAAAGTTTTGGAAACCTTTTTGGGGCTGAATTCCAGAAACTGTATTTTAAGATAAACTCTTAAAGACCTGTGTAACATGGGTCTAGCATATTAGGATGGTTAATTTTAACTCTAGAGAAGGGAGGTTATCTCTTCCACTAGTTCACATGGATGTGCTGTTAGCACATTATTTCTCATGATGCCACAATCAGAACAGATGTCTTTGTATAAAAGTAGAGTGAATCACTGGTGCAGTGACATATAATAATGTGTATAACAATATAGGGAAGTATGTGGAAAGTGGAACTACCATATGAAGAAAAAATTCAAATACCTTTCACTGGCACTAAATGGAAATGTAAAAATCTAGTGCTGTTGTTGTTGGTGCCATTGAGTATTATCCCACACTTTACCCTTTGCTTGTCTAAGTGCTCTGTTTTAGGTGCTCTGTCACCTTAGAGAAGGATGTAGAAGTCAGTCTGTAGACAAAAGTAATCTGTGGCTTTTGCTGATGTGGAATATAAATTTAACTACTTGCCTACCCATTTGTGTCATTCAAAGTGACTTTTTTGATATTTTGTTATGTGATCCAAAACATGTGAAGTCGCTTCTTTTCTAGTCATGAGAAGCTGAGTTTTATTTATTGCTTTCAGTAAATTAGAATGATGGCAGAAAAGGCCTTAATCTTTTCGAATCTGCAGGGAGCTTTAAGTCAGATAGAAAGGAAGCATTCTTACAATAAGCCAACTGTTACAGATCACATGCATTGACTTAAGGTTGGCTTTAACTGTAGGAGCCAACTTAGGTAAGAAGATTCCAATATGAATAACAGAAACACCTAAGAATCTTAATGGGGTTTTTTTGTACAGGTGGAGCTGCTCCAAAAATAATTCAACAAGAAACCTCTAGGTTGAAACACCATAATTGTGCTGTCTGTTTAGAGTTAGGCTCTGGTGCTTGTTGAACCATTTCTGAAAGTTGGTTTTGGCTCCAGACCATCTCAGTGTGATGGGTGTGTTGCCTTACCTTGCAGTACAGAATGCCTAATGTAAAATAGGGATTTGACCATACCTAACCTGGATCTTTTCTCTCTTCTTATTCTCCAATCCTCCTATCCTCTTCAGATTGTGACAGCAGTGAAATTTTTACAGAATCCACGGGTCCGCCAGAGTCCTCTTGCAACCAGAAGAGCATTCCTGAAGAAAAAAGGTATGAACTCTTAAGGTTGTGATCTCAGTGATAATGAAGGACCTTGAATTAGCTTAAAGCCAAAATGTAGTGCTGTGGAGTATTAGATGTTACAGACAAAGCAATTAGTCTGTCTCAAAAAAAGATCTGAAGTTTATAAGAAATATCAGTCTCTTTTCTTCCCAACTGACTAGTGCAATATTTGCACCAGATGTGGAATTGTAGAATACAAAAGACACATGGGAAGTTTTTGGGTTAACTGTTATCAGATCTTTTCTGCAATGAGGACAGTTCAGAGTTGTGGACTAGCTGGTCAGTTCAAACCTTCCTGACACTGGCTTTAGAATGGCCAATCTCTGGGTGAAAAGGTCAAATGTTTCTGAAGAGAGCCAGAGACAGTCAAAGAACTTGGTGAAAGTAAAAAAGGTCAGGTTAAGGTCAAGCTTGGGATCAACCTGACTTTCAGGCTGAAATGGTAAACTACTGACTGAGTTTAGCCCTTTTCTATAGCAGGGATAGAACAGATCCTGACAAATCCTATATCGTCTTAGGTGGAGCATACTTTGGTCATTGCCTACAGAGAATTTATTTTCTGACTCATAGTAGAACTATCTTTTGTGCCTTTTTTATTTGCAAAGTTTTTATTCCACAACTTGCAATACATTCCAGGTGAGGTTCACTCCATATTTTGTTACAGTCCTGGGGCCATATTGCTTACATCCCTACCACAAGATGTAAATAACGACAGTTTTAACTTGAAGTTAATCACATGCGCTGCGGAGCACTGTAAGATGTTGAAGTGATACTGGAAATACCAACTCCAAGCTTCAGAGGGGCGTGACCCACATAAACATTGAAGTCATAAGTACTTCAAGGTACATCCAATTCTAGAGCTAAAGATCTTGTAGGGAAGCCTATGTAATAGATATTCTTCTGTTTGGAGTTATTAACTGCTTATTGAGATGCCTGAGACCTGAAGTCATGAGATGGAAAGCTCAAGTATATGCACCACTTTGCTCGTCTTGAATAGCAGAGGACCTAAAGGGAATGGCAGCCCTGTGTTTTGGCAGTGATGTCATGACGAGTGGTTCACGGGCACATCATTTTGAGTGTGATCCTCTCACTGCTTGTCCTAGTGCCAGTTAAGAGGACATTCCAATCACGTAGTTGTGTTGCTTGCCCTGCCCTGCCATCAGGACGACATTAAAATTTGGAGCCTGTTGGTCGCTGTGCGCCATGAGTTTTTCCTTGAAATATGTGGACCTACGGGGAGTAATTAATCATAAAAGCTTGGGGATTTCAACTCTATCATCGAAGCAATGAAGCAAGGGAAAGCTGAGCTTAAAAGCTGTGCTGATTACCCGGGGTAACCTGATACAAAATCTATTGTTGCCGAGAGATCCTTAGCCCCCAGTATATCGTGCAATATTATAACTGCCTGATCTTCTTCTGTGCTGACAATGACCAGTTAGTCCTCATTTTCTCTCTCAACACAGCTGGGTTAGAATTTCATTTGCAGAAGGTATTTAGAGCAATTTAGAGACAAATGTCTCTGGTGTTTGCTCTGCACTTCCCCACCGCAGGCTTCGCTGAACAGTTTTTCGTATCAGGAGTTCCATCTAATCTGTTTAATTTTAATAAATCCCTGACTGGGAGAAGAGGAAGGGTGGGGAGATGGAGGCACAGAGAAACTATGGCCTGACTAATACTTCTTATGAATTACTTGGCTAATAATTACTAAAGAGCAGAAATGGTTCGGTAGAACTGTTTGTTTGTTCCTGTTTGTTAATTAGCCCTCCTTCCCTTTGTGCTAATTGTTTTTTTTTTTAAACTTAGGAGATAGGAAGGAGCAGGGTCCAGTAGTGCCTGTACCCAGCAGTCACTGGAAATATGTTCATATGGAATGTGGCCTGTATTTGGTGCTGATGTGGTACCTATGTGGTCTAGCAGATGCAGGCAATTATTCTTGAAATGTGGATGTCATGGCTGGTTTAGTCCCGAGCAGATGAGGGATTACAGGGTTTCGTAGGCTGTTCCCTGCTCTCTGATACACAGTCCCTGTGGTGCTGTTTATCCCCAGCTGAGTCTGTCTGGTAGAGAAGTCCTTACTGCCAGTTGGAAAAGGTCCTGCAAGCCTGACTTTGCTTAAGAAATTTTGCTTCTGAAACTCACAGAGGTGGTTCTGCCTAGAATTATGTTTTCTTCTTTCTCTGTAAGCGTCTCCTTCCTAAAAAAGGCCAATCAAATTTTATTTCCTTTTAGTATTATTTAATATTTAGTACAGGAGCTGGATTTGGTTTTGTACATTTCAGTGAGATGAGAAATGAAAGTTCCTACAGGATGATCAGCTGGCCTGGGTTTGGTGAAACAGTAGTTGTAGGGGCTGAAATCAGGCGTTCCTGGTTGTGTGCAGGTTAGGTGGTGCTGAACTGCTCTCTCTGGCACATGGGGTGATAGAGTGTTGATGACAGTTGGGAGAGTAAGGGTGTCCTGCATTTGTAAAAGGGCTTTCAAAAGTCAGATGAGATTTCTCTGTTGTCTTAAGCACTTTTAAACTCCCATATACAGAGGCATTAATGAGAAACATGAAGTTATTAGAATCATTTATCATTTTCTTTGAAGCTTACACTGGCATTTTGTGTAATTTATGACATTTCCTCCTTTTTATCATGAACTTCTTCAGATGAAGGGAAAAACAGCTGTTTCCCCTCAGAGTATCTGAAAGAAAAGAAAGGAAAAAAAGATGCTGTTTGTTTTTTGTCCAACTCGCTGATTCTGCTGATGACATGCCACAGAATCAGCGGCGCCTTGGGAGTAATTAGACAGCATGTGGGGCTTAAACCCTTGTGGAAATGTGTCTGTCATTTAACTGTTGTGCCTCAGATGTCCTGCACTGCTCAGTTACCCCTCCGGTAACTCATGTGGCTTGTTAATTTTGTGTACTCTGAATCTCTTAACTTCTGGCAAGACAGAGAAGGGGAGTGGAAATGCATTATACATGGGAAGCTCTGTTTTCAGGGTGCTGGGGTTTTGGGGCAGAGAAGGGGAAAACTGCTAGGTTACAGACTTGTGTCATCTTGGATGAAGAACTGTTTTTGTAGTTGCTTGTTCTCTTAATCTGTAAAATGAATACAGTAATGCCTTCCCAGAGTGGGACTGTGGGAACAGAGGGAAGTATATGAGGAGCTCAGAAATAATAGTGATGGAAGAACAGAGGTGCATTAGAGCAAGTTAATGTACAATTGTTGAGTTATGTTGGGAAAATGTACACTCAAAAGGTTTTTTGCAGCACTTCAGAGTTCCAGAAAATTTTTCCAGTGTCAAGATGCCAGACTATGGTGATTTCTGAAGAGATGAAAAACTTATTTAATTCTACATGTCCTTCCCAGTCAAAGACACTTAATCCCCTGGAAACAAATGCTGTCAGCCCCAGAATCGCCAGTAGAAAACTTACTTAATTTTCTTCCTCTTTCTGTAGTCTGCATTCTTGGAAGTTGAACCCACCTTTTCCCCTTTGTCAAAGAAACCCAAGCAAATCACCTTCAGGATCTGAGGAAAGGGGGCACAGCCCACTGCTGGAGGGTTTAAAAAAAGCAAATTCTTCAGCAGATTTCAATTTAACCCTCTTTTATTACTCTTCTTTTTTTCATAATTTAAGTCCATTTCATGAGGCAGTTTGCATGTCCTTGAATGGAATCTCGTTACCATGAAAGCTTTTTTAGCATTGATTTCATAACAGTCTTAATTTAATAGTGCTGTCATTACTGAGAAGCTCTGAGAGTGAGGCCCCAGCTTTCCAGGTCACTGACCTTTTAATTACAAACCTTGTTCTGATGGCCAGGTTATCGACTGGACAGCTCCCAGCTCCTGCTCCCAGCATGAAGATGAAAATAACTGCCTTTCCTCCCCCACTTCCAGAAAAGGGAGGAAAAGAAAAGTAACCTCTTGTGTTTCCAAAATTAATTTTCTCCTTCAGCTTTACTTTGTAATTAATTCTTTAACATGTCTCAGTGAAGCTCAAACAGTTTTTACAAAGACTTTTCTTGAGAAGAAAATACAGTGCAAGCCAATAGAGTCCAGTGCCAACTCAGCCGGAAAAACAGAGTTAGTAACCTGTGGTGTCAAAATACCTATTTTAGCCAAACTGCTCTGGCCCTCCAAACCTTATGCTTTTCTAGAAAGTACCATCTTTGATGCACAAAAATGGGATGAGACCATAAGTGTTGACTGTTCAAGGAGTGCTAGGCAACTTGTCCTTCTTTTCAAACATCCTATCAGGATATGGATTTGAGAGATGGTGAAGAAAAGGACTGAGGACTATTTCATTATTGTGCTGGTGCTGTCGTCTCCAGAGTGGCTGCTGTGGGCTGTGGTGGGTTTGTGCTGAAGACAGTGTTGGTAATACAGAGGTGTTTTAGCTATGGCTGAGCAGAGCTTACACACAGAGCCAAGGCCTTTTCCAGCTTCTTCCAACTACCCCAACAGTGAGAGGGCTGGAAGTGCATGAGAAGTTGGGCCAGCTGACCCCAGCTGACTAAGGGGATGCTCCATGTAATCTGTTCACTGTTTTCAGCACAAATCCAAAACATAGCCCCATACTAGCTGCTCAAAAAACCGTGCTCTATCCCAGCCAGACCCGGCACAATTGCAGAACTGATTGTGTGAGTGAGGCTTATCCTGTTTTGTACTTGCAGCTCAGGTAACTTGTTCTCCAGCTGTTTGCACCAATGCCTGCACAGACCTCATCACTTGCACTTGCAAAGCTGCAAGCAAGACCTGAAATTCAGATACTGATAGCAGGTATTGCAGGAATATGCTTAGTGTTCTAAGCTTCTAGTAAAAATTAACACACAATGAGGGAAAGTTCACTAGCATAGGTAGAAGCAGGGACGTGCTTTCTGATTATTAAAGGAGTTTGCAGCAGGTGTTCAAGTAGCATAAAGTAAGTCTAACATTTTGTGTAAACTTACAGAAATGACTGCAGAGGTTGAATGGAAGTCAGCACATTCTGCATTTTCATGATGCTTTTCATTTCAGGATCTTGGACCACATTGTACCCATTAACTGTGGAAACTTTGCAGCTAGTTGCATGGAGCATGTTTGATGGTGTTTATAGGGTTATCTATCATTACCAGAATCATTCTGTGATCTAGATCTCACTGTGCTTCCCACTAAAAAGCATCCACCTCTGAGGTAGAGGACAGCAGCTGCTTAACATCACTATGTGATTTTTAGGAGAGGATATGAAGAATACTTTATCTAAGTGATCTTGCAGAGGAGTTTTACGGATAGAGGATGTAATTACTGAGTAAAAAATTTACTAAGATTCTTGAAAAGCACTATGGGATATTTAATTATCGAAGATGGTTGGGCCTCTGTTTATGACTGTGCAAGACACCTAATGTGCCTTATAAGATTTTGCTAGATAAAGAAAAACATGTCCTACACCTGTCATACAACCAGTTTGTTCTGTAGGTGCCTCCCACGCAAGCTTTGGCTGAACACAACCCTGCATAAATGGGGAAATGTGATTGTCTCCCAAAGAGCTTATTAGGGACCTGAAGAATGAAGAGTGAGAGAATGAAAGTTGTCATTGCTAACACTCACACCAGTTCCTATCTAAATCAGCATTAGTGGTAGTCACATCCATCTATGGCACTGCTGTGTTTGCCCAGTGCTGATAATGTTCAACATACAGATAAGATTTCCACTGCTGGAGTATCATAATGCAGAAGAATAGACTTGCTCGTGATCCAGAAATTAGTTCCACCTTTCTATGTTTTGTATTAGTTGCCTTCTTTTTCTTCCTGAAAATGATTGAGTCTCTATCCATCTGTGGAGAGGGAGATGTCTTCCTGTCCTGCCACTCTTTCGTATGCAGATCTGTCACCTGCTGTTCAGTACCAGCCTATTCATCATTCTGACTCTTTTCCCCCATCCATTTTACCACTGTTTGTGATGTCTGAACTTGTCACGAACTTTACGGATTTTCTTGGCTTCTTCGGTGACAAGGAATGTGCAGTAGTGCTAACAAAATGTGATAAACTGCTCAGCCTTAGGACATCCTGGGAATCAGATATGGCGCTTCTTTGGAGTTGTCAGAGTTTTGGGAAGAATATAGTTGAAGAAACCCTTCACTATCATTCCCCAAGATTTGAAAGGCATTTTGGAAAAACTCATCTGTTTAGTCCCTATACACATGGAGAAATCAGTTTATTGCTCCTCTCTGGCTCTTGTCCCAGTCAGTCGTTCATGAGAGGGCAGAAAACCACCTGACACCAAGTTAGACATAACCACCCATGTGATGCAGTGTACAAAGGAAGCCAATCCTTTCTTTTCCCTACCTGTTAATATTTGTAATACTAAGGAAAGTGTTGTTTGATAGAAACTGTACAACTGAGTTTCTTATTTTAGAGAACATCGTCCTTGTATACATTTCACTGTTTTATAACAATGGGTTTTTATAACTCAGTGGTATCTAGAAAGTAATTTGAATAATAGATGTCTATCCTACTGAAAATTCTGAGATTTGGAAATTTGCTTTTATATTAAACAGGGATTAACATTTAAAATCACATTGAAAGAAAGAAATATTATAGACCTGTCTGATCACTCTGTATTGATTAGACTGGAATCTAATCCATACAAAGAGATTAACAGAATAATATATTATGTACCATAATATTACAGTGACGACATTTGGAAAAATGCTTTTTTAATTGTTTTGAAATCATTACTTTTTTCTAGAACATTTTTGGGTTTTTTCAATAAACAGTTTCTGTATGGAAAAGCTATGTTCTAGAAGTTTGTTAGTGAGCTGTACTTGGAAGGAAAGAATTCATTCATAGAAGTGCTTTTCAGTGGCAGGAAAATATATCATTGTTGTTACTGGATAGTTCCAACAAGGTTGTTATCTTGCAAGATAATTTTAAAGGGTTTTGCTGTTTAATATTAAAACCATGAAGATCACAGTGACTTTCTCTTTGGTTTCCATGTGAAAAGTCAACAAGGTGTATCACGAGAGGCATCCCTTTGATGTTTAAGGATGTTGTGAACATTGAGGGATCAACTCTCAAATTTTACATCCTCTAAATGCCTATATGTGTGTTCTGTAACAGAAAAGACAAGTCAAATTAGTGGTAATAGTATTCCTCTTATCAGACCCAACCTACAGTGATCTTGAACCGTTTAGATCTGTACTCCACAGAACAAGAGAAGTGATTCATTCAGAGTATATTGGGTAAACAGTCTGCTACATCTGTTTCTCTTGGGCCACAGAAATTCTTCATTATTTCAATGCAGAGTCCAGAATCACCTTTGCAATGTTTTTGTAGCTTGAAAATTACTGATAAATTGGAACAGACTGGTTTGATGCTTAGGAAGTTGTGCATGCTACAAAATGCTGTTTGTAAGCTTAATTTTAACAAATAATTGGAATGTCATGGGTTTAATGATGTCTCCCCACTTGGCTATCTGACAGTAACTATGTAATGTAAAAGAGCCGTTAAAAATGGCTTTACAAAATTAACTCCTATTGCTCATTGAGTGTATTTTGAGTCATATCTGCCTTGTTTACTGACAAAGTAATGTTTCCATTCCTGGTAGCATTGAAAAAACCATATGATTACAGCAGAGTGAATTGAAGTCTATCCTAGAAGATAATGCTAAAACAGTCAGTTATATTCCAAGGCCTGAAATTATTAGCCTTAGTGATGGGCAAAAAAGACCCAGCCCAGTCTGAGTAATAAATTTAATGGTTTATTTATCATGTTTTGGAGTGAAAGTAAATGCCAAGTCCAAGAGAAAGTCACTTCTGTAGTTACAATCTAAGAGCAGGCATGGGAAATCTGAGACATGACTGCTTCCTTGGCCTTGGGTAAATGTCTTGTTTGCAGCTTGCCCATCTGTAAAATGGGGTTAATTACCACTTTTGCCTTATTGACTCAGTAAGATTTATGTTAGCTATGTTCATAAACTGCTCTGAAATGCTTGTTTCAGAGTTCTTGGTGCTGCAGCATGTGAATTTTTGAAGGTACTGCAGTAAAAGCCACACTTTCAGAGATTGAGAGTTTACTTCCATCAGCTATGTATGGGAGGGGAGAGCTGCAAACTTTAGAATGTCAGAATGTCAAGGCTCAGGCAGATTGCGTGCAATCCTAATCCAGCCCTGCAGCTTTGACCTTTGAAGAAAGATTCACCTTGAGACAGTTGAAGAAATCTATGTATGTTCGTATAAAAATACTTCTGTGACAGAAGGAATTTGTTTTTCATGGTCATCCAGCCCAGAGTTTCCCCACAGTCTTCCTGGAGCAAGTAAACGAATTCAGCTTCTGACCTGCTCTGAGAATGAACCTGGTATTCTAAGTCTAAAGAGACAGCCTTCCCTCTTGAGGCTAAAACAAGGAGTGTAATTAGCATAATCTGTGGTGTTCTTCAGCTGAAATCTATCTCACACCTAATGATACTTACCTGCTAGGAAAGATATAATAAGTTCCAGTATGAGATAATTCTCTAGGATCTCTTAGACAACATTTCTGTTCTGTCTAAAATTATGTCTTGGGTACCTGTGAACATGAAATCCTACAGTTTGCTTGTCTGCTGCACACTGTTCCCTCTTAATTTTAGTCTGGAGTGCAATCATTCTTTCCTTAACTAAGAGATGAATTTAGTTTTTGGTTCATTCCTTGCTATTCCTTCTCCTGGAACCTAGTCCAGGTGACTCCGCTACCCCAGGAGCAGAGCAGAGAATTCATTCTCATGAAACCTGAGGCGCTCTGAAGTAAAAGCTGTTGACTTTGTCATACCGTGCAAATGTGCATTGCTTTTAGCAAGACAATAAAGGGTAAATGGGGTGATCTCTGCTCCTGTGGAGAGGTCAGGTGGTTACATTACACAATCTTCTAGAGCATCTTGCTGCAAATACATGGGTTATATTAAAAGTTGCAATCATATCATTTTTTAAAAGTAAATTGCTGACCTTATGCAGTGGAATCAGCTTTATTGAATTTCGCCAAAAATGCGTTTATAATCCCCCCACCCCTGCATACACATGATATTCATGTCCTTGCTGCCCATGTGGAAATGTCCCTTTTTACGGTGATAAAATTAAATTTGTCTTTGTCTCTGCCTTGCTTCACCTTTTAAGATTCTATCTTTTAGAGACACCAGTGGATATCCGTACCAAAGAATGAAGATGGGCAATATCCCTGCATGGCTGGCTGGCTGATTGTGAGCCAACTACCACAGAACAAATAAATAAGCTTTTCACATTTAGAGGACAAACAAAGCTGAGGACAAGTGTAATATCGGTATTTTTTTAGGAGTGTTGTGGCCTTAGCATAGGTAGAAATTTATTTTGACTTGAAAGTACCTGCACTTTGCTTCTGGATTTTTTCTAATTCCCACGCAATATGAAATGTGAAAATCCACTAACAGTTATTGTGTTACTCATAGTACTGTGTTATGTGCCCTCCTTCAATAATAACTAACCATAAAACTCTCTGGACTTTGGCCACCTACAGCCTCCTTCCTGAATTCACTTGAGAAAAAGGTGTTTTGCAGCATGGTCAAGAATTTAACACACCTATATCCCATATTTCTATGCCACTTTGCATCTTCAAAGTACTCTGCAAATATTAGCTGACTAAGCTTGTGTGAAATGGCAAGATTATAAGATTAATTTAAGACACTTCTGATTCCATTTTTTCTTCTTCATTAGACTTTTACATTCTCGAAACAGTTTGCAAACTCCACATTTTAGTGGGAAACAGAGGAAATACCATCTTCATTTTAGATGGGGACACTGAGGCAGACGTATTAACAGTTAGATCTGAGATAATTCTGACTGCCAGCCATAGATCTATAAATATAACCATACTGTGCGATACTGTCAGTGTGAGGTACTGATGTATAGAATTTTCAGTAAAATTACTTAAAGCATTTTCATGTTTATCCACCATTCCAGACCCCAGCTGCTTTGATGGTTGATGGAAGAGGTTAAGCTGGTTTTATTCAATAAAATCAACACAAACCATCTAAGTAAATGAAGGGACAGATTGGCCTCTGCAGTGTTAGCCTGCATCCCTTCTTACAGCATCCCTCAGCCTGTGTTTTTTATGTAGTGTTTAAAAGACTGTTGCTCAGAGGTACAGGGAAGAATATCAGAATATCATTACTCCTGCTCTTCAAGTAACCAGGAGAATGCAGCTGTTAAACTCAGGATATAAAACACATGTTTAAAAGATGACTCTATATGTGTTTTAAAAAGAGAGCGAGAGAGGATTCAAGGGAACCAAAAAATAGCAGGTTCCATTACTGTAATTAAATGGCAGCATTTAACCTATCAGGCCGTTGCGTGTATGTGAGAGATGAGCAGGGAGCTGCATTTGAAATGATCACTGTCTTCCTTGGGGGATAGAGTAGTTAAATAATTTGTTTGCGAGGTGTGAGTTTAGTGTCGGGTAAAGCAAGTGCTTTTGTGTGTCTCTTAAAGCTGGGATAGCTGAGAATGGTGTTTAGCAGCCTATGCACTGTCAGTAGGAACACAAGCTGCTCTTGCCCATTTGTTCAGTTCTCTGCAGAGTCAAGGCCTCACCTGGTCCCACATATTTCATCATAAAAGGAGAGCTTTTTTCATGCCTTGCCACCTGAGACAGACAGCAGTAGCAGTAAAAGACTACCAGGGAGGAAATGGAGGAAGAAAAAATCGGAGTCTGTTTGGCGAGCTTTGTCTGCTGTGGTGACTGTAAAGAGTAAGTTGTGTGTGCTTGTTGCACTTGGCACTCAGGAGTCTGGGGGCTGTGGCATCCCTGGGGACCAAGGATGAAGCTGCTGCTCAGGGATCAGCCCCTTACACAGCACATCAAACAGGCACTTCCCCTGCCACCGTGTTGTACCTGTGTCTGGCATGACTCCTGTGCTTTGACACCGTAGAGTGCAAAGCCGTGTGCAGAGAGAGGGATCTGCAAAGGGCAGCCCTGGCCCTTCATCACTGACCTTGCCTCTGAACAGCTCTTCGGGCAGACCTGTGCAGTGACATTGATTCACTTCTTGGCATCCCAGAGAGGAGACACAGTCTTATGTAGTGCCAGAAGGGAGCATCTTCCCGTTTTTATTCACTCCCTTTTTATTTGTGCGGTGATTCCCTTGTTTAGGGAATATTTCCTAGCCCAGGAACTCCAAGAGCTATCCTCATACTTTGAACTGCTTCAGCTGCCTCTGCTACTGATCTGACTTGTGTTATATTGCAGGAACATGCCCATAAGTGTTTTTTAATAGTCACTACAGTTTGTGTGAATTCTGTATAGCTGTTCTCACTTTAACACCTGGGCTGGAATTTTTGTGAGGCTTTAGAAGACAACAGAGAGTGTAAAAATAAAGATATTTCTGTATTTCCTTACTGAGTATTCAACACCAGTGACTGGATTTTGAGGGCAGCACTTGGCTGAAAGGAGACCAGAGAAGTGCCATGTATTTTAGCACCCAGTCAAAGCAATGCATGAATTTGAGTCCTTGATGAGAGTTAGAAATCTGAAACTATTTCCATAGATGATCTACAAAAAAACGCCAAAGGATAAATACGTTATTTGAATAAATTATTTTATTGTGAATGCCTTACCTAACTCAAGTGCATATAATGCAATTATAGATTCTCAAATCTGTCAGTCTTTGCACATGATGATTGTGCCAGTCTGAAATGTTTTAGAAAAGATACTGTGTAATACTATTTCTTTTTTACAAATGTAGAAACTGAGGCAGATGGAGGTTAAATGGCCTACACAAGGTCAATAGCAAGGCTGGGAATAGAACACAAATGTGTAGAGGCTTTTTATTATACTAATAAGGAAACTCTGGAGGTGTGTTTGGCATGGTAATCGGAACCCCAGAGAACTAGAAGCAGTTAGTATGTTCTGTGCATGTCCTGAGGGAGCAATGATGAAACTCCTTTTCTACCTTACCACTCCAGTTCTCCGTGTGTGGTCACCATAGTTTTTACACCACTTAACCTCATTATTTTTAGTATTGTTAGCATTAGTTGTCCTTTGGGCGTTTAATCCAGGCTCTTTAATTTTCTCCAGAGCCCTGAAGAGGCTCTGTGAAAGGCACGAAGGGAGAAAAAAAAGCAATAAACAAACCAAAAGATGAAAAATGATCTTTTGAAACTTCTTCTGTTTTGTTGACTTGTCCCCTAATGTTTTCTGTCTTTGTTGTTCTTTCATCATGAAGGACCCTGTTTAAATGTCTAATCTTGGTTTCTTAAAAGTTCATTTACTATTGTTTCTTTTTTCCCCACCCGAGATTAACATCCTGTGTGATGACATAGATGGTTGTTGTCTAAATGGGTGTGATGTAACCAACAAAATTGTGTAGGGTGTGTGGAGAAATATTTATATACTTACGTTAAAAATTACGAAGTAGGTTTGTCTTTTAAACAGAAGGTATTTCAACACTGTTACTGGCAGCATCAGCCTTTAATTTTACAGGTGGCTACCTTTCTAGTAGCATTCAGCAAACAATATTTTAATGGCATGTAAAAACTTTCTCAAAACCAGAAGAATGAAGAACAAGAGTAATTTATAATCTGTAATGAATTATTGCTGACATGACTTTTTATAATAGTGTAGTAGCAGCTCTGTCTTTCTGGGGGAAGTGGAAACCACATTTACCTGAAACATTTGTACTATAATAATCAAATATGTAGCATTTAGATGTAATTTTCTTGATTCAACTTATCTTCTTAGTGTGATGATACCTGACTTCCACGTGTCTAACACTGATTCCACTTTATAGAAATTGGGTTAGAGGAGCCAAGATGCTCTATAAGGTTGTTGGAAAATACCTGTCAGAAAAAGGCATGTGTTCATGGCTCCTAAGTGCTGGTTTATTTTCTATATGTTCCAACATTTCCATACGTTTTTCCATACATACTTCCATGTGTTTTTACATTTTCTTAAAACATGCAGCTGTAGCTATGTGAGTTCTCTGTGCTCCCCGTAGCAATTTCCTGACAGAGGCAGTGTCCAGTGTGCCCTGTATGTTCAGTGCTTCACTGTGTGTTCTTCAAACACTCAGACTTCATTTATAGACACTTCATATGATTTTTCCTGTGATAGGTCTGTACAAATGGGTTTGTTTTGTTCCTTTCTGAAGTTTAAAGTAAAGAGGAAATAAATAGTATTGAGGCAAGTTGCTCTTTACATTGCAGTTCATCTTGGTCTGCAGAGGCTACTCTGTGACTGGTTTTGTCTAAGGTAGAAAACAGCCAGCTGCTGTTGTTAGTGTATTTGGGGCAACCTGTAATTCCAGAGTAATGCAAGGAAATGGAAATGGTGCATCAGGACAGACTTTCCTATTCTTTTATATAAAACTAAGTCATTTTTCAGATATTCTGAAAAATCTGGTTAAAGAATTTCTTATAATGGCTTGAAATTGTTGTTCTTTTTCATGATTCCTTTCTTTTGAATGCCAAGTTGGGCAGAAAGAGTGGCAGGTTCTAGAACAAGCCAGCCCAGCCCAGTAATCCCAGATCAGCAGTGACTGATCCGGAGTCCCACGCAAGGGCCAGGCTTTGAGGTCGGATCTAATACAGTCTCTCTTCAGGCCCATATCATGGACAGGCCTGGGGATTCTTTGCTGCTCTAACAAACAAGTTGGAGTTACAAATGTCTGGTTGACTGCAAATCCCCCCTGGCCAGCTCCTACATCAGCACTGGAATTCTTGTGACATGCTGGTTCAAGTTGTTGGAAACACAATTTAAAATTGGTGTTCCAAAGACAGATCAAAACCAAACCTCCTGTATTGCTAGTGTTTTACCTTACTCGAGTTTAAGACCACCTCTGGCTTTCTCTTTAGAAGCTCCTAAAGATAAAATCACAGATCAAAGAGTAGCCAAAGGCTAATAATTTTGTTACTATTGCTCAACAAGCTGCTTAACAAAATATATTTTGTTCACACAAAATAAATGGATCTGAAGCACAAATGTTTTCTGTCACTGCTGCTATTAAAATCTGTGGTAAGCTTTATAAGCTATGATAGTGCCTGGGTTTCTTAAGGGCTGTGTACCAAACTGTCCTGCTTTTGGAAATGAATATGTAGAAGAAATGAATATCCTTTCACCTTATAGAATGTTTCTTGTTGTAGTTCCCAATTTAATAGGAAATTGCATAGGCCTGGTGTGTACTCTGGGAAAGTTACTTCATTTATGTGTGCAGGGTTTTTCTTTGCAGCCTGGCTTTCCTTCACAGAGACTGTTGAATGCTTTGGGTCTGACTGCCTGCTATGGTCTGCACAGTACCTCGCACCATATCTGCCTCGTGACTTTTTGGGATCTCTGAGGAGTATTATGATACAAATAATGAGCTTCAGGAACCATCGCTGTGAGAGTTGTTTCTCTGCAGGAAGAGCAGCAAGAATTTACAGGTCACAGGTTGAGTGTGCTTGGAAACTTACCCGTTTATTGTGTCTAATACTTGTTTTCTCTGGATGCCTGGTCTTATTTCTAGGGAGGTTGTCAGTTGTGGTAACGAGTCATGACAGCACTATGGTTACTGGAGTAGTGTCTCTTCCATTAGCTGGATTTTTTTGCTCTCTAAGGACTTCTTTTAAACAAATGTCAGAGCCCTGGTTATGTACTGTTCCTGATAAACTACCTTGGAACTGGTATCCTGGCATAGTCTTCAAAGCCTTCAAACCCCAAGTAGATACTAATTTGAAATAATTTCAAATATACGGAGAGTTTTGTTCTTATGTAGTGTTCTCACATCATGAACTGGCTGAACGTGTGTCCTGTGAGGCAACACTGGCTTCCAGGTTAATCACACACGTTGTCTCTCCACCTCTGGTCATGCAGTGGACAAGTGGATGTACTCTACCAGTGTCCACTCAAAGGAGTTTTTCCGTCAGCTACTGTGCTTATGCTCGTGTGATAACAGAAAGGAAAAGCTGGAGGCAAGAGCCCTAAAAATAAAAATATCATCAACAGATGATGACAAAATAAAATCTCCCTCAATTTTTAGGAGATATTTTTATTTATGTTACAGAAAGACTAGTTTCTTCTTTTTTTCCTGACCAGGGTGTTCTGAGGATGATTCTGTAATAGACAAGTCTTCAGAAGATGGTACCCAAATTTGAATTTATTCTGTGTTTTTGCATATAGTTGTTGTGTAGGAATATAAATGGGCTTTGTAACAAAACTTCTTCTTCTGTAATTCAGGTTGGTGACGACTTCTGGACTTGTCTTACTTGATTTAGAGTCATGTTACTATCTCTTTTTTTTCCCTCTATTTTGAACACTTTGTGGAGGAAAAATTATGCCTGTTGAATTATGCTGTCTGCTGCCTGAAGGTTTGTTGTAGATTAATTCAAAAAAGAGGTGTCCAAATCCTGTTGAGGCTGTGATAGCACTCCATCTGCTGGGACTTTGGCATTGCAGAATCCCGAGCAAGTCCTATTTTCATCCTGTGTGTTGTTCCTTGAATTCTCCTCTTAGTGCCTTGACCCCTCAAATGTATAGCTTAGTACTGGGAGCTTTTACTAAAGGTATCTCTTTCTTTCTTTCTTCTATGGAACAGAGATAACATACTTCATATACAAGCAAGGAGCTTACTTTACATTAGAAGAGGAGGACCTGACCTCTCTCACTGCAAGTGAAACTGTATTTCCCCTGCCTTGAAACTACCAGTGAAATGCATTTTGGACTGACTTACAATGCTGTGATTTATACTGTGGTATGCTTTGTGATATTACAATGTCCTTTTGCCTTTGTGTTTGATTTTTTCCCCTCTGATAAATTTTAGTGGGTATTCACCCAAAATGGCCATAGGAGAGTGAGGCATTCTCCCTGCTGTTTGCTGCCTCAGAAAAGGAATCCCATGCTTTTTTTCCCCTCCTATTAACCTTACTGCAATTTTTTTCCTGTCTTTTTCCTCCTTGTTTTGAAATAGTATTAACATGGGAGATATTTTTAAATAGAAGACTGGAAGAAAACACGTTTCTCATTCATATGCATACATGTGTTACACACAAATATGAATTGAGTGACCAGAAGCACCTTTTTTCATTTTCCATTTTGAACTTCTCATATGTATAAAACTGAGAAGAAAAGTTGTAGTACTTGTTCTGTTTCTTCCATTCCAAAACATGCTAAGCAAGTCACATGCCCTTTCTTATTCAGAGTGAAAATACTTTGATCCAGTTTTCTGAAGACAATACTCATTTCATAAGAATATTTAATCAGTAGAAAATAGAGAGGAGTTAGTTTGTTTGTTTAGTATTTAACCAAGTGAATAAGGCAGATTAGGGGAAGGGGGGACACTGGACCCATAAACAAGGTGATATATAATATTTTTTTTCGTTCTCCTTTTAAATAAATACCGATCAGCTTTATGTTCAGAGACAATAGGAGCCGTTGGCTTAAATTTGCAGTTTACTGTATTTATGGCTGTAATATCAAGGTGCTGCCGTCGTAATTTCATGCCCCAATGAGAAGAGCAAGGTCGAAGCAAATGCTTCCATCGGCATCTGCTAACACACTAACTCATAAACAAGGCCCGGCTGGATCAGGTGGCACGGAATAATACAGGCTAATGAAATACAGCACAGCTTTCCATTACTGTTAGTTTTTACAGTGTCGTCATTACGTGTAATTTATGTTTAAAAAATTCAATTTTATACAAGGCTCTGGGAAATAGGGGTCTGCAGGTCACCCGACGACTTTTAACGGCTCTGAGAGTCCTTATTGCACTCTACTGTTCCAACAAAATGTTAATAATAAATAATAAAAAAAATCCTCTTTTACTTTTTCTCTGGTTTGCATATCTTGCTCTGTCTTTTTAATTACAAGTGGCTAAGGAGAGTTTGGGCCTTTAGATGATGTCAGGAGTTATCCCCTTTGCTGATGCTCCCAGAGGGGGGTTACTATCTGCTTGCTTTTCTTTTGTCTGTCTATCAATCACCCAGGATCCTGTAAATGGAGTAAACACAGCTGAGGAGAGGGAGATACTTAACAACCTCTCTCCCAAACCCTCACCCTCTGACATTGCCCTCCTCTCCTCCATTATACTTCATTTTATTATAGACTCTGAAAAGCTTAGCCAGGAAGAGAAACTGCTGCTGTATTTATTTATTTATTTATACTTGTTATGCCAAAATACTCTTTATTTTAACCTTTTCGTTCCTGGCTGACTCACTGTGTAATTCCTAGAATTATTCTGTTAGTCTGATTTTCCTTCCTTACTTTAGCGCTGTGCAGCTGAGGTTAGAGCACCCTTATCAGTTCTGATTGCTGCTTAGTCACCCTGATAGGTTAAAGTGTATCATGTTTCTGAAAGATTGCACTTGCATAATTAACGGTCTCGTAGATGAATAGAGCTGGAAGAATTCAAAGCCCTTTCAGTAACTTTTCAAATTACTTTTATTTCTACATTTTTCAGCCTGGCAGTTGAGACCAGTCCATGTCCTTTTGATGTGTAGGTTCCTTTACTAAAGTTTGAGCTGGAAGTGCAGCAGCAGGATGTTTACATTCAAATGCAGTGTCTCAGTGTAAATCAAGAGAAAAAAATCAGAGCGATGTTTCTGAAACCTTAGGTTTCGTTCAGATCTTGGGTTGGCCTCAGCCTCACGAATAACCATGTGTGAAAAAAAATGGATCAGGAGACTTTGCCTTTTTGACCTTTTTGAAATACATTCAGCTGAGCACAGAGTAGGATGTAGGAGACAGATTTGATAACAGTCACCCAGCACTGCATGTAACTGACTGAACAGGTGGAATCATTAGTCTGGATCAGATCCCAGAAGGATTTTATGATGATTCTTTTAAAATGCGGCCATGTTCTTTCTGAGCAGAATTGACTCAGTGGCTTCCAGGAACAGAAGTACAATATCATTGCAGGGTGCCGACCAGCAGATCTTCTTTTAGTCCTATGATACCAGGCACTAACTTCACGTGGTCACAGAGTTTGTTGTAGCTAACTAAGCAAGTTGTCCTGTCCTATTTTGTTCTCTCCTTAATAGAAAGTGTGTGGGGAAAAAACCAACTGCTGCCACGCCCTGCCCCACACCCTCTCCTGCCTTTTGTCCCTGCCGAAATGGGAGGGGTTGCTCCAGGGTGGTCTTTTAGAGTGGTAATAAAACTGCCTTTGGAGACCCACAAAGGAACTGAATTCTTTCCACCACCTTTCCTTATTATGGCAGAATTCTTAATTTCACCTAGAGAGAAATGTCTCCCCAAAACTGATGTAGTCTTCAGGTTGTGAAAATCTTGTGTGAATTACTGGACTGAGCAATGTAAGGAGGAATATAATGAAGAAAAATATATTTTCAGTGCATAGGAGAGGAAAAGGGTTGTCACTAATATGTCAGAGCCTGGGTCAGAAGAAGAAAAAGCAGTGGCACATCTAGTTAAGTTCATGGAAGGGTTTTACATTGCAATTATGGCTACTGTGTTTTGACAGAAAATAGGTAAAACTCACATCTCCTGAGTTTTATTTTCTGACTGCCAGAGGTTCCGTTCTGACCTTGAAGCACTTCTCATATCTGTGTGTCTCACCTCTTCCTCATCTGTGAAATGTGGGTAACAGTATTGTAAGTACTTCTTTGCTTCAGAGTGGTCATAAGAGGAACAGTATTTTGATGTACATGAGGTCCTTAAATAGTAATAGATATTATAAAAGGACATAAACAGACAGTCAAATCTTAAACATTCTGGTACAAAAGAGTTCTTTATACAATACCCGAGGTGCAGGCACCAAGAGATGCTTGTGGCAACCCATTTCATTCTCTTACTTGCTCTGTTTCTGTGTTTGACTACAATTTACAGAGGCTGAGTGATGCCTGCAAATTGAGTGGCAGCAGTGACAATCAAAAAAGAGGGTCAGCAAGAGCCTTTGAGTGCAAAACAATCGTGGGTACTGGATTATTCAAATCAACACCCTGAAGCCTGAAAAGGAATTTTTAAAGCTTTGTGAAAATTATGACTAATTCTTTGCACTGGCTGTGGTGCTGTAGAGGAATGAAATAGATGGCTGGGGGAAGGGAACAGGTTTGCATTCTGTGGGGCTCTGAAGACAGTTTCCGTGCATCCTTCTCTTCAGCTCAGTCCTTGCTCAGTACCCTCTGCGGTTAGATTATTCCTTGCAGATAGCAATCAACTGGAAGGAAGTGTGTGTCTAATTTGCATGAGATTATTTAAAACAAAAAAAAGGTCTGCATTAGTCAGGGTGATGGTAAACAACGCAAAGAGATGCCTTTTATAATATAGCCATGGCTCAGCTTTCAAAGCCAAATATAATTCACTTACAATTGGCAGTTTCCTTTATTGTTCCTTTTAACCTCTTGCGTTCTGCATGGACTTGATCTTGCTGCAGCCACAGAACAACAAAAATGTTTGTTTTCCAAAGTGTTGGCAAGTGGATTTAGAGCAATTCCACTGTTCAACTGAGGTGATTTTCTTGAGATACCTATTTGAGAGTTAAAATAGACACAAAGCTCCAGTTTTTGTGACACTGCTTTTGCATCCAAGAACAGTGGTATTATTTTTGGGTTGCCAATTTCCTGCTAGATTAGAACAATGAGTGAACATGGATACTTTTTCATGTAGTTCAGTGATAGGACTGTGATAAAATAAAGCAAGATGAGATATTGGAACAGATGACACTTAAGATCTGGTTTAGAAATTCCCACTTCTGTATGCAATGAATATATCCAAGTTGAATAATTTGGGCATGGAAAACTCATACTGTGTGCACACGTGTGTAGGTGGTGAATTTGAAAAAAAATCATTCCAAAGGGAAATGTGATGAGTTGGCTTTACTTGCCTGAGAAGAGCCTTAGCATATCGTGTCCATTTGTGTTACTGTGTGTGAGAAATGACCAGCATGAGGACAGGTATATTTGTGAGTGCACAGGTGACTCGTCTTTACTGAGAGTTCACCGTGCAGACCGACTCCATGGATGTGCTTAGGGAATCAGCTCCAGAACTCCATTGATCTTGAGGCCAAGATGACAAGATCCTCCATTACTTCTGATGTTTCTAAGTGTTAAGTATTTTCAGATTTGCATGGAAATAGAACAAAACGCCACATTTGCAGCCAGCAACTAATGACTCCATCTTCATGAAATCCAATAGTCGCTGGTGATCTGCAGTGTTGGCATCTGTTTATGGGTTCTACACTGGATAATTAGTAGCTGGTTAAAACAGTTTCTTTCTGATTGGACTTTGCTTTTTAACATGTATTAGACACGAATAATAAAGCTTTTGTGAGTAGAGAAATACACTGAGTTGTGTTTATCTGCCTTTTATTACTCCCACTGCAAGTCTTGTTCCATGTTTTGTGTGGTTTTGGTTCCTTACTATTTGAGCCATGCATCAAATGCAAGTCACAGGGTGATTCTATCAGATTGCAGGACCAAAGATCAGGAACTTTCGATTTCTGGTACTGTTTCTTACACTGACAATATTTTGTTGTTAGAGAAATCACTGAACTTCTCTGAAATGCTATGTGGAGTAGATGAATAGTGTCTCACAGGAACTCACAGTTTCTCACACGCTCACAGGAATAGGGAGAAGATCTGTTAATAGTTACAAAGCCTTCTGAATACCACAAGCACTGTGTTAGTGCTTACGATATTAAATAACAGTTCTGAGACAGACTTGTGTATTTATTTCTGGCAATATTGTTTGTGCTACAAATTATTCTGTCTAGATCCCCAGTACGGAGTGAAGTTAAAGATCCTGAAAAAATTTCTTGAAACTTAGCTAATATGCCCAGTGGCTTGACCATTTTTTATATTGCATCTCTCTGTAATGTTAAAAAGCTAAGTTTTTTAAAGGGTTAAGTTCAGGAATTGCATCTACCAGCAATGCTGTATGGATCTTGATCAGGGGTGATGGAGAGAAAGTATTCCCCCATTTTTCTCCCACTGCTGTCCTGTTCATACCATTTTCCTCACTGTGCTCAGTCCCTAAAGAATCATGTGAGAATCAAGTGGTTTGCCTCTTATCTTCTAAGTCTCTTTCCTTAAATCCCTATTCTCACTTCCTACCTTTCTGAATGTTTTTGCAGACACTGGATGTATGGTGAGAGGTCCTGAATCCCTTCACGTGTTCCTCGTAGCAGGGACACTGGGTTTTTATGTGCTTCTGTGCAGGAGAGTAACACAACAAATGATACACAGCTGTCCAGGTCCCACTTCATGGTTGCCATCTGAGTACTACATTCATTTTCTAGAGGATGTTTTCTCCTGTTGGAAAAAATAATCCAGCTGTGCTTCCTTCTTCAGAGATGCTGGTCATTGTGAATCCTTTAGCTGCTTTTCTTTTCCTCCTTGTTGGCCAAATTCTTTCCATATGTTGTGGCCAATTACAGATGGTCATCCTGGCATTTCCTGATGGCAGGAGTCACTGCAGCAACATGTACCATGTGTGCAGTGTTACTACAGCTCTGTGTGAAATGAAAACCAGGCTGCTCTGGGGCAATCTAATCATGCACCAATGGGCCGGGGCAATGCTCAGCTGAAGGTTTGGGCTTGGCCTTGTTTTGATCTGTTCTGTTATAGTTTTATTTCCTCCTTACATTCTGTGTCCCATTCATACTAATCACAGTCAGTCCTGATTTTTTTCTTTTTATTTCTGCATTTGTCATAAAATAAAGCAAATTATTCCCGTCTTCGGAAACGATCTAGACTAATTAGTCGTCTAACCCAATAATTAGTTTTTTGTTTCCCTGTCTGTTTTCATGCATTATTGTTAGTTTTTTCCCCTCTTTTTTTTTTTACACCATTACAGATTAAAATGAGCCACATTTGCAGTTGATGGTATCTTTTTTTCGGGGGAAGAATGGAGAATTGCAATAGAAAGCTACTTCAAAAGCAGCAATAAACTCAAGGATAAATTAAGGAAATTGAATGAGCCACATTTGGAAGCAACGTTGAGGCTAATATTCTGTCGCTTAAGGTTAAATTGCAACAGAGAAAGAGAGAGGGAGACATTCCAGTGAATCCAAAATTGGGGAGGCATTACTGCTCAAGTCAGTGCCAAAATTCTTTGCAGCTTGAAAGGGTTCTGCCTGGCTTGAGAATTTAATTATGTGTGCATCAAGTGGGTAAAGGTGCTAAACTGATTTAATTTCCTCTGCTCCCCCAGGCCTGACAGATGAAGAAATCGACCTGGCTTTCCAGCAGTCGGGCACGAGCACAGATGAGCCACAGTCCCCAGGTCCTTCCACACAGCCGATGCCAGCTCAGCCTCGTCACCCCGTGGTGTACAGTGAGTAGCACTTGGAAAAGTGTCTGGTCCCAGTTGCTTTCTGCTGTGATTTCTGCAGCGATTTCACAGATCCATGTGCCACGTCCTAGATTTCAGTTCAACTGACATAGTTTTTGTCAAATTTGGACACCAAATGTTACTTTGAATGCACTTGGTGGTTGTTGATGTCTGTGACAAGATCATGTTACACAAAGAAAATGAGATACAAATGATCACTGTCTACAAACAAACATCATCCGTACCAGCCTGTGACACCTCTTGACCTGAAGGTGGATAGTCAATGCAAATTAGATTCTGGCACACTGTAAGGACATCAGAAAAGCACTTTGTCAACATGGGACTCAGTCTTCCCTTCTAAAACTTGGAAAACTTTTTTCTCTGATCTTAAATAATCTGAGGTGTGGCAGCAGAAATTCTGTGTAGACTATGTGGATGTGATTGTATGATTTTTGTGTACAAAATACACTCTCAAAGAAATTTTAAAGTCCCAATATAATCTGTGCAGACTCAAAATTTACATATATATTTGCATTTTAAAACAAACCTCGCAAAAAAGTATCTAAGCTCCAAACAATAAAAACCAAAGTACACACCATTAAAAATCCATCAAAAGAAGCTGTTCAGCTCACATGTGTGTCTGGTAGTTTGAAAATCACTTCACTTACCTGCCAAATATAAAGAATAGGATTTTGTTGCTGCTCTTAAACAGCAGATATTGACTGATGTAACACTCCACTTAGAGCTGTGTTTATTAGTTTATGGCACAGATTTGCTATTGCTGGAGACAATACTAGGCTTGCTTTCTGAGTTTTTAGCTGCTCTGGTTTGGCACAGTTTGAGACGAAAACCTTTTGTGATAGTATTGGGCTCAGAAGTGGAATATTTCTGGCTATTGTGTTGTGCATGCTGGTGAACTCCAGGGCTGAATTCTGCCTCCTGGACTAATTCCTGTCTGCTGCAGTCCACAGAAAATGCCAGGAAAGCAAAATCTGCTGTCTTGCTGAAGAAGCAGGGCCAGATCCTTCTTGGTGCTGTCCATTGCTCGTTCGGATGACTCTTACCACAAGCCAGTACTGGAAGAGTTAATCTTGCCTTATTTCAGTGTTCACTACTATGAGTAGAGCAGGGCATGCAGTTCATCCTGGGAAACACTCATCACTGTTAACCCTGGCAGCTTTATCACTCTTTGGTTGTTTTCTTTTTGCTATTTTGGGTTTCCTCAAAGCAGCAGCTCCCACTTTCTTCTTGCTAGGTAAGAATCTTAACTAAAATTTCAACATCAGAATGTTCCCAGTAACAGCTTGACAGAGAATTTTGAAAGTATGATCCTGTAATGCTTGGAAATCAAAGGTGACTAAAAATACCACCAAATAAAAGCCTTCAGAGGGGTTCTAATTGTAAACTGGTGCTGTAGCTTTGTGATCTGGTTGGTGCTTTTTAAATAATTTGAACCCAAAGCTTTCTCCTGTGAGGCAGTCCTTTTAAGCAGCCCCCAAAATCGGGAAAAGGGTAACAATGAGTTCATTAGGTATTGTTCCTCCCCGCTCTAGCCATTTGTTGTAGAGCTTCTATTTAAGCCTAACCTCTAAATGGATGTATAAAAAGAATAAATAGCTGGATATACATGGTATTCGTTTGACCAAAATACTTGTTTTCATTAGTTCTGATCTGTGCCCTATTCTAGTTCTTGACTGGTGTAGTACTGGTGGTGTTAATGATGGATCCATCTTTATTGTCTTCCTATTAAGTGCTTTTCATGTTATCAGAACTACAAAAGGAATATGCGAATTTTTCTAGAGCTGATGGATGAGACTGTGCAGTGGCTCAGTGCCCTTTCAAGGTGCCTCATTTGCTGTAGGTTATTTCAGCAGTTGGATGCTAATCCTGTAATGAATATTTCGGAATTGGTCCAAATCTGCTTCAGGACAGTTTTTTCTGTGATAGTTTACTACGTCAGTTTATCTGTCACAGTTTTGTCAGAGGTTGTCACAGACAGAGGAAGATACATACTACTTTTTCGGTCTATCTGTTGTGCTTGTCTTCTCACAGAGTATTTGTGACACTGCTGGGATGCTGCAAGATTTGAAGTTTGAAAGAATATCTAAAGGACTTGTGAGGTAGAGAGGTTGCTCAGTCTGTACATTGACTTGTTGATGGGAACAACTGATGTTGAAGAGCTTATATTGAAAAAGACTGCAAGCTATATTTGCCTTCCCCAAAGAAGACATTGAGTTTCTGGTGAAGCAACATCCGATCTGCTTCAGTTTAGGTCTTGAAGACTGTGAACCACTTTGTGTTTGATATTTTTGGTTCTTTTTAAGCTTTTTTTTTTGAGTAGTTTTGACACCTCTACACAAAACACAAAGTGAGGAGGGTTTTGTGCTAAAAAGCAGAGGCTTGTGTTTTAAGAAATCTCATTTCTCTCTGCACCCTCTTCCCACAAGGTGTTGCTGCTTCATGTTCAAAAATTACATTAAAACTATGGGTTATAAGTACAGAAGTTCAGGGTGGTTCGGAGCCATCTCAAGCATTTCTTCAGCAGGAATGAAGCAAACAGCCAAGCTGGTGATCTTGCCAGTAATGCCAGTGTAAGATGCCCACTCTGGTGAGTCACAGCAGTACATCCTGTGCACCCCTTTTGAATTTACTTCCTTGATCTCCTGCTGTTGCCACCACAGTCTGTTCTATTTCTTAAATTCATGCCACTTAAATACTTCCTTTTGTACAATTGAGCTTAATGTTCTAATGTTTTATTGGAAGTAGCTGTAATTTGTATAAATACTTCCTAATTCTTGAAGAGTTAACAAGAAAAAAGCACACTTGCAAGCCTGCAGAGTAACATAGGCCTTGTATGCTGAACCCCTTCTGGGTTTGATTGAAGAGAAAGTATAAAAACTTTTTTGGGGAAGAGACAATAATTTAAATTTCTAGTATTTTAGGTCAATACCATCTCTACTACGTCTCCTCTTGTTCTGGAAGAGTAATTCCTTCCCTCCAGTTTGTACTTTTGCCAAGAGGTGTCAAAACTGCTTAAAAAAAAAGCTTAAAGAAAGCTTGAATTTGATTAATATAGAGAAACAAGACTTTGCCTGACTGATAATAAAACTGATAAATGACATTTGAATTACTTGTAGCAGTAATTTATTACATAAAATATCTTTTATTTGACATGCGATTAGTTGCTGGAAGCATCACTCAATCTGACTAGTTTAAACATGCTCTAAAATGAACCCCCAGTAAAAAAACAGGGCTGTCTACTATTGGTGTTATGAAATACACTAATCCAGCAGTGAGGACAAAAATCTGACTTTAAATATTTAAATGATTGATTTGTTGGTTTTTTGGTTTGTTTGGTTTTGGTTTTGGTTTTTTTTTAACCTTTCTAACCCATATAATTACAAGCAAACTCAGGGGAGTTTCTGAGCAAGGTGTGCAAAGCTGCATGCTTATCATCCAGGTATTGTCTGTATTGTTCCCCATGGTATTTATGGGCTCCATTTATGGGGGTTTGTGCAGATTTTACACCTGCTTTAAAATCAGCTCCAGTGGTTTTTTTCTTGCCATTTGGATCTTCTTTTCCCATCCCTGTGTCTTCATTATGTGGAAGTCTGTAGAATACAGACTGTTTCCTCCTACAATTAAAAACGGTAACTAGAATCCAAACTCTTTTTTTTTTTCCCCAACACTTTTCCATGGATTCACTGTTTTCTTTTGGAAAATCACCTCTTCCAGCGTCAGTTTCTACAGTTTTAAACTTGGATCCTAGTGAAGCTGACCGTAAGTTGGATGCACGAGGCCTAATCAGTTGCTGTTAGGAAATTTAATTCTTAGGTGAATGGGGATCTTAAAAATAGTAAGTGTTTACTCTGGAAATGCAATTTACAGTGACTGCTGTGGAAATCAAATATGCTTAGCAAAAACACAGACTTATACCTGCAGAAAATGTGTCGCTTCCATTTCCCTTTTGAAGGTCTCTTTGTAGAATGGTTTGTTGCTTCTGCAGTGCCTAAAGTAACTGGACTGTCAGTGCTTTTTCACTTTATCTGAATTTTATTTGTTTTAGAAGTGGAGAAGTTGAGGATATGCAAACAGTCAGTGTGAGCATGGAGCTTAAAATGAAGAAACTCCTAAGCCTTTCTTCATGCTTTAGATTAGAGAATTGCAGAGAAAAAGAAAGGTTGACTGTGGATTTTAGGCAGAGCTGTGACATTCTTTGTAACATTGTGAAGTTGCTGTGGTCAGTGCAGAGCCTTTACTGTGTCCCTCACTTGCTCACTTCTTCTCTCCGCCCCCTCACTTTTTTTTTTTGTCACAAGACAGATTTCACATATCTCTAAAATGAGTAAAATGGCATTTCAGCTTCTTGTCTTTATAGACTCTCTGAACTTTAGGAAAGATCATTCTGGTCCCTTTTCATTAATAATGAAAACCAGGGGGCAATAAAATGTTCTTAGCTCAAGCGTTACAGGAATGGAAGGAGAGATGAGTGAGGTGAAAGGGCAAAGCAGATGGATTCCTACAGGTGTGTCTCCTTCCTGCTCAGAGGTCACTGGAGCTGGGAGGGAGTTTGGGACAGCCCATCAAGGACAGCCATGGGCAGGATTCACAGACCCTGCAGGTGATTAACCCTGTACAGCCACAGCTCAGCCTGGAATAAATTGTGTTGTCATAGAACGATATTTTTAGTCAGAAGTTTGGGGGAGAGAACTGGACAACCAAGAGACTTGAGACACCAGAAGTGACAATGGGGGCACAACACAGAGGGGAAAGTGGGATAGGTGGCTGGGGTTTGCAGCAAGATTAGCGAAAGATCATTTTAAATCCTGACATGTACGCAGCCAGTTACTGCAGCTTAGCTGACGTGTGTTAACTCATTAAGTTAAAAAGTTATGATAATTTGATCATGTGCCTAAGCTCCAAAACTGCAAGTGCAGCAACCTAAAATACTCCTGGTGACACTACTCACCAGTTCTGACAGAGATGCCTTAATTTGTTCAGATTTCTAGCCAGATGATAATTTCGGGAGCTGTGTCCTAAAATGTAGCAAGAAGCTCTGAATGCCAGTATTTGGGAGACAGACCCAAATACGCAAGACTCTAAGGGCTCGGATTAGGGGTAACTTTTGGAATGAAATGCCTGTAGAAGAATTCAGCAACAAGAAAAATGGCAAAAGGTGAGCAAAGAGAAAGGAGACCAGCGACCACCCATTTCAGCCAGTTAAGCCTCCTTTTGAAAGCCTAAATTGAGACTTGGGAGAATATAATGCATTTATGAGACATTGTAGTCACATGTAGATTTGGAGACCACACCAGTCTCCCATCTCGTCAGTTCTGCCCACATCCTGCCATTGAACTTTAGGTGAGATCTTTCTGCATCCTCTCTATTATTAAAGAAAACCGGGGGCAGTACAAGGTTTGTTCAGGGAACTGCGAGGGAGGTTACAGGATAAGGCTGGTGGAAAACTACAGGTATCTTCTGATTCTGCTTGAAGGAGCAGGGCATACCATTTCTTTGCTTTCCTCTGTGGTGCCTCTAAGCTTCTGTACAGAATTGTGTGTTAAATATTGCAAGCTTTTATCTACTTCCTTACCTCTCTCTGTAGATATTTAATTGCATCTTTTCTCTCTGCTTTTTATGTGTGCTTTGGTCCCTATTTGTAATTTAAGCTTGAAAGACACTGGATCCTTCCTCATTGAAATGGTCCATAATTGCTGACATAGTTTTCATAAACCCATTTATTGCCCTGATAGATTTCTCTTCTTTCTTAAAACACTCCCTTCTTTCCTTTTTCCCACACTCTTCTGGGTCTCTGGCTCTGTCCCCATTTTCAAAAATTATGATAGTGGGGAACAACAAGTATTCTGATAAGGAGTTAACCTTAGCTAGTACCAGCCCCAGAGACAGTTACGTGGGTGCAGAGTGCCTTCTGCAAGGAAAGAGTAGGGCAAAACAGCTTGAGGAACCCTTTCAAATTGGTGCTGTGATTTCTCTCCCTGTGACACTCCAAGGCCAGTGTCAATGCCAGAGGTCTGGCCAGATGTTCATGTGTCCTTGGCCAAAGGCCTGCACACTGTATGTTAATTGTTGCTCTTTTCTCTGATAAAATGGATGTACAAAAATGTTGTCACCTGCAGTTCTGACTGCCATTATTTCTTGATTCTGACCTTTAGGTCCCCCTGGCTCCAGATGGCGAGATTATGGGGCTTTGGCTATCATAATGGCAGGAATTGCCTTTGGATTCCACCAGCTCTACAAGGTAATGTGACCCTTGCTACTTCTACACTGTACTCTGAGAGAAACGTGTTACACTGCTTGTGTCCAAATGATCATGTTGGTTCCAAGCTGGTGAAGTGTTTCTGTTCTCACTGGCACTGCCATTGGTATATTTGAGAAATGTAGACTCTTAACATGAAAATGCAGAGTCAAAAAGTGGCAAGCAAACAAAACTAGTTTTTAGCTGTGAATCTCAAACTACTAGAAATAAGGGAATTTCCATTGTGTATGCTCTTGTTGAAGTGCATATTCCGTTCCTAGGATGAGGCTGCAGAAGGTTCCACGGTAGCTAGAGGAGAGCTGTGACCTATTATATCCAGTCCACCCTCTGCAAGGGCAGCATGAGGCAGATTTCATGGCTGTGTCCAGACTTAGGAAATGGTTTTTAGCACCCCAACAAATGTAACCACAAAACTCCTCTTATGCAGCTTCTTTTAACACCTACTGTAGAGGGTATTTCTTTTTTCAGCCAGATGTGGGGATAAATGATCACTGGCTCTGTGATAAAGGCTGAAATTTGGGAGGTGGGATTTGAGGATGTTTTTGGTAGATTAGAAATAGCACTTTGCACATCCCTATTTCCTGAAAAAGTTTCTGTACTCCATGCAGAAATACCTGGTCCCTCTTGTCATGGGAGGCAAAGAAGACAGGAAACAACTTCAGAGGATTGAGTCAAACATTTCTGAGATGAGTGGCAGTGTGACACAGACAGGTAAAGATTAATGACTCCATCAATTCACCACTCAGAGCTTTTCTCCCTGTATCCTCCATTCTGCCAAGACCCCCACCCTTTTCTTTCCCTCCATCTCCACTTTATGTGGTGACTTCATTTATCTGCTCTGAGAATCTGTTCACATTTGCAAATGAAGCCGCCGTCATTTCGGTTTAATTTGAAATTGCTTGTTTACTGTCGGCACGGCCTCAATTAATTATGTTTTTACGGAAAGGCTCCCAACCTCAGAATATTAATAAGGGGAATAAAATGACAGCCTTTTGGAGGGCTGTAAAGTTCATTTTTAATTTCTGCTCCTCTGATGTTTTCAGGGGCTTTTTTTTTTTTTGGTGGTTTCTCCCCATCTTCCATCTGAAAATCCGACGAAGGGTCAGGAGAGTCTGTAATTACTGTGCCTCTCTGACCTCAGGCACCTTCTCTGTTGTTGACTCTATTGGGTGTCTGTTCATTACCCAATGCCCTAATGATGGTCTGGATTAGCTGTTACCTGTCACACCAATAGAGTTTTTAATTTTATTTATTTTATCAGCTTGTTTACTGCCTGGAAGCTTTGGATAAAGTACCAAAGTAGAAAAAGTTCTACAGCTGGGTCCAGCAGAAGTCCTTCAGTGTTTGCTGGGGTGTGTAGGAAGGGAATACAGGGAACTCTCATGAAATAAAAGGGGAAAAGTGCAAAGTATATTCAGTTGGGATGAAAAAAATTATTTTTTCAGCAGGATTTCAGGATTTTCAGCAGTAAGTTTGTTAAAGATATTGGGATTGGAGGAGCTGGTAGGTGGAGAATGGGAGGATGCTAATTACACTTTTCATTGAAGGATGAGAGGAAAAGCATCTTTCATTTCTCATGATGCCCTTAGGTCAACCCTGAGAGCAGCCTCGATCCCAGACTGGAGCTAGCCCCAGTGTTTGCCTGCAAGAGCCCCGAGATAGATAAATGATACAAACATTGTGTAAGTTCAGGGAGATGTACAAATCATAAACCAATATAATTAAAAGGGAGAGGTTTTAGACGGATATACTGTGGGCTATAGACATCTATACAATGGAAAGATAAACTAGAAATACTGGAGGTTAGATGCAGTGCAGGTAGATTACCCATAGTGCAAATAAATCATATGGATTAAAGTGAGCAGGCGGGCATAGATAAATTAAATATAGTAGGAATAGAGGCATCTTTGTAGCCAGACAGCAGGAAAGGCGTGTGTGAGTGTGTATATGTGGATGTATCTCAGTTTAACTCTTCTGCTTTTTTCCTCACAGTGACTCAGTTACAGACAACCTTAGCAGCTGTCCAGGAGCTGCTAATCCAGCAGCAACAGAAAATCCAAGAGCTCACCCAAGAACTGGCTGCTTCTAAGGTACCAACTTCCACCTCTTCACCTTTAGAGCATCATTGGTTTTGGAACATGCATGGCTTCTTTTATGGGCACATGGAAGGCACCTCTTGGGTTCACAACCCAGCCATCAGCTCTGCCATTTCCCCAGCCAGTTTCTCTGCATCTAACTTCTTCATGGGTGGTGTGGTTAGAGCACTGGATATGAGTTGAGTACTCACTGAAATACATCTGATTTTGGAGAGGGCTTTACTGTGTAGTTTTGGGTGCAGCTCATGTGTCTGAGGCCTTAGACTTGTTTTCAGCTCTGTATCTTCTGTGCTGCATTTGAGATGAAATAATTGTGGAGTTAGTGCACTGACCAAAAGAGGTGAAGACCAATTGTGCAGAGAATTTTTTTTTTGTGTATGTAATATATAATTTTACACATTTGTATTTCTCCTGTACTCTGTACATCCTGTTCAGCCAAGCATACACTTGAAGGACTGTATTTAAGTCACTTGTTCAGATCCAAGTAATGGCCAAACATTCTTACTATTTGAGTTCTTGTTTCAATGATTTTGATCAGCTGAGTGTAACAGGTGGCCCCCCATTACAACCCTGTTAATGACACACTGTGACCCATTCCCCTTGACTCTTGACTTGACCTTAGCAATAAAACCATCAATTCTGACTAGTTTGTGTTGTTACATGTGTAAATAAAGTAACGACTTTTAACCAAAATTGGTTTTCTTTTTGGCAATGAGAATTAGTGCTGTACTCCAAAGTACTTTGCAGCCATTGGCTCAAGCATTCCATCACCCACTAAGTGTTGACATGTAAGGTGGGCTGAATGTGAAGCGGTTCCATGGAAATGAAGTCTTCCTTTGATTCACAAACTTGGGATTGTTCAAGGCCAAGATTGTTCACAGTCATCTTGTGGTGTTGTCTGTACAGGGAGGTTTTCCTGTGAAATGCTTACAGCCCTTTACCTGTAGCAGGAACAGTTGTCTTGTGCCCTTAGTACACTTTAATCTCATGCAGATCCTTTGATGGTGTGTAACTGGTGGGCCACAGCTGAGGCTGTGCTGTGCACACTGTGCAGGAGGAATCCCTCAGTGGCACAGCTGTAAACGCAACCATGAAAGCTAGTTTATGGTCACAACACTGCTTCAATTTTCCTTGGGAACTGTGGCCTGACAGTGGCCTGGAGCCAGTCCGGAAATTGGAAAACTGTTTTCAGGTCTTAAGTGTTAAGATTAAGAACACATGTTGAGCTTTAAGAAGGAAAAAGGCCGTAAGTCTTGGTGGTTTAGAGAGTCTTGAAGTTTTCCTTCCCCCCTCTCTACCCCCTGCACTGAAATGGTAGCACACATTGTTATGATATCTAAACCTCATGTGTACAAAGAAAAACTTGGGCAACCCCACAAACCAAAGAATAAAAGCTGTGTTTTCTCAGCTGTAATGTAAGTTTTTATATCTGCTTTTCAAACTCCTACTGGCATGCTGTAAAAAATTAAAAAGAGGGACTTTAAGTAATTAAAAAACATACATAAAAATTCAAGGCTTGAATTTTCTACAACTGTTTTTGAAAAGACTGGCTAAAAAGCCCCAGATGTCAGATTTTATTTCTAAATCCTAGGCATCTGGCACCATATGTGTTTTGGAAATTTGAGTCCTTTGCAGGCCAGTGAGTGGAAATCACTCCCTTGTTAATGTGCTGCTGTAGCTTTCAAGGTCTTAGAAAGCCAGAACAGTGGCTCCTGGATTCTTGCTGTCTGAGGGCTGGGAGTGTGAATCCTAAGGGAACGCATCTGTGTATAACACAGCTACTACAGCCCGAGCCTCTCCCAGCTCTTTGGGTTTGAAGCCCAGAAGTCGCTGTGAGCAGCGTTGGCTGCGGGGTTACTCAGCAGTAGCTCAAGTCTGTTTAGAAGTAAGTAGGAACAAGCAGTTCTGGCTACATCTATGGGAACTGTTGAGGAGTTTTGTGTTACTCCAGTTCTGGCTTCCTTTGGTGGGGAATTTATTAGAATTGTCTCTGCAGTGATGCTCACCAATGTGTTGGTTCCTAACGGCTTTTAGCAGAAATTACTGTGGAGTAAAGGACTTGATTCAATACAACTCCCAGTGCTGTTCAGGATCCTAGTTCTAGTTCTTCTGTAGAAATCATTCACTAGGTCAGTGCCAAATGATTTGGTTTATCTCTCTGTGTATTGTTCTCTGTCTGATATGTTGGTGGAAAACATCCAATGTGGGCCCAGCTGTGCCTGAATTGTCACAAGTGCTGACCTCCTGAAAAACGAAATGTCCCCTTGAGATGCTTTAGCAATGGTTGTGCATGGGAGGCAGGATTGGAGACAAGATTAATTAGTCTCCCAAACACAAAGCAAATATTGAATAGTCTTGGCACCTGGAGACAATTACTATTTCTGGTCATCGTGGGGATCTGTTCAAGTACTTCTTTATTGGTGGAAGTAGTTTTGCTCAGATCTGACAGATTTTAAGTGATAGAGCTTATGTATGTTATCACCAGGACTTGAAATTCCCAGAAGGGAGCAGGAGGAGAACAACATAGGAAGAAGTGACATTGGTGAACTATCTTCCAGTTCAGACATTGATCTTTATGTCTTGTTTTTCATGTTCTAGGCCACAACGTCCACCAATTGGATTCTGGAGTCACAGAATATTAATGAATTGAAATCTGAGATCTACTCTTTAAAAGGACTTCTCCTGAACCGGTATGGATGGAATATGTGAGCAGACTTTTGTGGGGAAAGGGCTGCTTTCTGGGATTCCCTCAATCATGGAGAGGAAAGGCATTTCCAACAGGAACTACCTCTCTATCCTGTTACTGCTATTTTAATAATACCATTTTTCACTCCACTTACCACTTTCTATTTGCAGGTCTCAAAAAGCTTTTCAAACTTGCCTTAAATCACAGAGTGCTTGAGGGAATTGATAAGATTTTTCTTTTTTGTTTGCACTTCCACCACAGTCAGAATGCTTCTCACCTAGTTTGAGGAATTGACTGCATCGGCATCTGTATTCTGTTTTAGAAAGTCACTTTTGGATGCAGTTCAGCTGCCTTGCTCATGGTCAGGGCATAACCAAGATGAAAAGAATCATGCCACAGCAGAGCCTGTTCCTCTCAATCAGCTCAGGTATTGACATCTTATAATGTAGCAGATGTCTGAAATGAGGTGATAGAAATCCCAGCCTGTGGGCAGTCATAAGAACAGGGATCAAATCTCAGTTCTTGAGAAAATTCTTTTTTCTGAGTAATTAAGAGTTTATCTAGCTTTCACCTATTGATCCCGTCACTTGGACTCCCTTGTCTCCTTCTACTTGTAACTAAGACTTCTCAATGTTTCCTAAGAGATGGACTTCAAAGGTCAAAGATTGGGCTAGGCATGTTCTGGATCTGAGCCAGTGGGCTTTTGAGAAGTCTGAAAAGTATGGTGTCGTTAATATCCTTTTAAATCCTTGCTACACCTCCCATCCTCCCAGAAGTTGCAGTAGGAAGCTTTGAAGGATTGAGGACACATAATAAGTTACTGTCTGTTAAGCTGGGTCATACTGGCCTCTCTGCTGGGAGAGAGCATTACTTAATGACACCTTTGCAGCAGTGGGAAGGCTGTACCTGGGGTAGTAGTGCTTTTTGGGAAACAAGAAAACGTTTAGGGGACTTGTTTTTTAAGAAGAAGACAAATATTTCTGCAGTGAGGAAGCAGCAGCAGCACTGGAGCCAAGAAAACCACTGAAATTTATCTCAGTTGCTTGGAGCGTGGTGCTAATAATGCCAAGGTTGTAGGTTTGAGCTCTGTATGGGCCATTCACTGAAGAGTTGGACTCAGTGGTCCTTGGGGTCCCTTCCAATTCAGAATATTCTGTGATTGTCTCCAGATCGAATTAGTTGGTTGCATTGGTGGTAGTTGTTAAATAGTGCAGACATCAGCATCCTGCACTCACAGGGGATGGGTGAGCTCAGCCCGGTTCTGCCGTGGCTGTTGGTGGCAGCAGCAGGAGGGAGGTGGGAGCAGCTTCTGTTCCCACTTCAGTCTAAGAGAAGGCAATGCTGAGTGTGAGCACTCGGGCAGGAGAGCAGCCAGCTTTGCTCTGCTCTGCCCTTGCTCGTGGCACTTGCCAGCTCCCCTGAGGGGCATGAGGGCCCCCTGGCACACAGCCTTTTCAGACCTTGATCTGACACATCTTCATGCTCCCACTTCTCACATACACAGGCAAGGATGCATGGGCATGCTACCTCAGACGCTTTTGTGCTTTGTCCTTCCTGATGGATGACTCTCTGAGGGCACCAGTGCTCCCCTTGCACTTAACATTTGTCCTGTTTGGCACTTGGAATATCCTATTAGTACTGGACATTAGCCTCCTACTATCATATCCTTAAAATCCACCTGGAGAGGACTCAGGGCCAGCTTTCCAGCTGGTGCAAGCTAGTGTGACCGCATTCAAATCAGAGGAGCTGAACCAGTTTGTGGCAGCCAGGGCCTGGCCCAAACATGTAAAGTGCATGCTGGGACTGGGAGAAAGGCTCTGGATTGCAATGAGCCAGAATGCAGTAGTGGTGTAGCACAGTGAGGTGAGAGCCAGGTGGTGAAATTCCTTGGCTCGGGCGCCTGGTGTGTCTGAATTCTTGCTCCAGTGGGAATTTTCTGTACCAACTAATTAGTGATTGTCTTATAAAGGGACACCCATGTCTTTCCACAGGCAGCATTCCTGAGTGGTAGCTTACTTTGTGAAGTTGGACAAATCAGATCATTTTAGTGCTTCAGACTGCCCAGCTAGGATATCTTCCTTGTGTACAGGCTCAATTGCTGGTTGCTTGTAAAGCACTTTGAGCATCTCTCTGGAGAAGTGAAGTGGCCTTGGTTTTGCTCATTTATGGCAAACAGACTTGCAGTTTCAATCTTGCTTTACATGACTTCCCTAGTGCAAATACCATTCTCTCTAATGATCACTCCTCACTATTTTTAATAAAAGCCCCTTTCTCTCCTTTTCTTCCCCTCTTCTCCTCCCCAAGGAGGCAGTTCCCTCCCTCCCCTTCGGCTCCTAAGATCCCGTCATGGCAGATCCCAGTGAAGCCAAGCTCACCCTCCAACCCTGTTGTTGCCAACCACAACAGCAGCAGTGACATCTCACCGGTCAGCAATGAGTCGACCACCTCCTCCCCAGTGAAGGAGAACCACAGTCCCGAGGGCTCCAAGGTCAGCTGCCACCTGCTCAGCACCGAGGAGGCCACCAAGGCTGTCATTGACGTCACGAGCCAAGTGCGGATGGAGGTGCAGGGGGAGGAGGAGAAAAGGGAAACCAAACGGAATGATGAGGAGGAAGAGGACGATGAGGATGATGATGTTAGCCATGTGGATGAGGAGGAATGTCTGGGTGTCCAGACTGAGGACCGGCGAGGAGGGGATGGTCAGATTAATGAGCAAGTGGAAAAGCTACGAAGACCTGAGGGGGCCAGCAACGAGAATGAGATTGACTAAGACACCCTGGCTGCTGCTGCTGCTGCTGCACATCTTCCCCAGCCTGCTGCACTGTCCTGAGTGCCTCTCCCATTTTGTGGAGAGAAAAGCTACCATTCCCTCCAGTGATTCTTCCTTGATTGACCTTGAGCAAAGTCATGATTGCTTGGTGAACAACATGATTGCCCTGTTTCACCACAGGGCTTTGCAGTCTCGCAGTGGCTTCTTCTCCCCTCCCAGCCCTTCTTCCCGTGAGCTGGGGTCACTGCTAGGCTGGCAGACCAATGGCCTTACCATGCGCTACAGAATACACCCTGTTACAGAAACAGTTGGCCTCTTGCTGTGTCCTAGAGCCCTTCTATCCAATTTCAGAAACCAGTCTGTCCTGAGCTCCTTGATTTCACAAGCCGTTAATCCCACATGAGGCCCAAACCAGTTCTCTGTTTCCCAAAATAACCCTCTATTTCTCAAACTACTTGATACTCTGTTGCAAAAAAACCCAAACCAACATTTTAACCTCAAAGTCCTCACCAGATCCCAGTCTTGGCTCTTCCAAACCTTATGCCAAGCTTCAAATTCCTGAAACTACCTAGCATGTAAAAACACTAAATTTCTGTGGGGTCCAAAGAATGCTATTTCCACCCCACATGGTTATGTTCACCAGAGTGGCCTGTCAGTAGGGACCAGGTCCAGGTGTCATGGCCACAGTAAAATCCATGAGAACAGGTGGCTTTGTTGATGATTGCTCCCCAGTAAAAGGCTTTAGAAGAAGTTGGCTCTACTCGTCCCGATTATTACTCTTCCTCCTCCAAAGACAAGGAGCTCACATCAGTTTTTGACATCTTATATTTTATTTATAACTGCCCTGAATGAATGAATGAATGGGGTGAAATCAGATGCTGAAATAGTTGGTTAATTCTGAATATTTGCAATGGTTTTTAGCCTTTTTTTCTCCCTAAATGAGAAGAAAAATGATTGCAAATGGTACCTCTCCAGTGATAGGCACCTGCTTCAGCAAAGCAGTCTCTCTAGCAGAGAGAACAGCTCCAGCTCTGAGGTTTAACCACTGGCCCTTCTTGCCCAGTCCAGCCTTGTTTTGCTCCGTTGGGGCCATAGACAAACCAGTGAATTTTGAAACCTCTCATTTGCAGCATTGTGTTCGCAGCTGGTAAAATGGTGGTGTCCAATGATATTGTTCACTGCATCAGAGCATCTTAGCAGAGCAATTCTTGTAACAACTGAGTCTCACTGTCCTCACCAAGCGTCTCGTCTGTGTGATCATGTATAGATTTCAAATATAAAACATGATTGTATATAATTGTAATAAATATGAGTTACCACTATCTAACACCAGGCTATTACTGGATTACTGTGGCTCTTATTTTGGGGAGAAATATGCATGTAGCGTGGTCAAGGGACGGGAAAGGGATGGTTACAGAAATCTGGTCCTTTTAAAATGTTTTCCAAAGGACATTTGTGGTTGATTTTCTGACTGCTCCAGCCCTGGGCGATATCAGCAGGAAGCAGTGGTGGAAGTGCAGTGTAAGGCACACTACAAATGGCTCCGACAGCGTGGTGGTGCTGTGTTGTCTCCAGTGGTGCAGAGGTCGGGCTGGATGTACCCCGGGTGAGTGCAGTGCAGTTATTCTGTGCCTCTGCTCCCAGCAGGAGGCTCTGCAGGGTGTGGAATAATGCTGCGTCCTTCTCCTTCCACCAGCAGCAGGAAGTGCTGAAGGGAGCTGTGAGATATCCCATGGCCCCTCGGTCTTATCTCCCAGGAGGGAATGTTGTGCTGGATCCCATGACTAGTCTCACCCTGCCATCCCAGTCCAGAAGCCACCGAAGGAGATGGTGTGCAGCAAGTAAATCGTAGCTACTACAGTTCCATCATTGTTCAACAGAAAGACTTGGCTCCCTTCTGAAAAATGAGGGATTTACTTGATTCCCAAGTATTTGGGTGTCTGGTACACAGTGACATTTTCCTGCTCAGGGGGAGCGAAAGGGACCTTCATATTACTGTATTTAGACCTGCTGCTGAATGTGATGATTTCTCATGCCTTAAATGGACGAATATCTTCCCCAGGAGTGAGTGAGTGTGTGTGTGTGTCTCTCTCCCTCTCAGTCTCTCTCTCCACTGTTTAATGTTCACAAAGAACGTCACGTTTAGCTAAAACAGGGCAAATTTGAAAGTGTTTAAAAGGAAAGGCTTTTCTTAAGAGATGACGCTTCTCATTTCTCCAAACCAAGAATCCTTGTCAAAAGAAAACAATGCAGGGATGTGATGAAAAAGTATTGTCCTGCCTGTATACATTTTATATACATAGAAGGTTTTGAAAATAGAAAGTGCCTGGACAACAGCAGTTGGTGAAATGTGGAAAATATGTTGCTGAGGTATGTGCCTTGCAGAGTGACTTACAAGGTTTGTAGTACAAGCACCCCGTGGGTTCATTTTGCCCCCCTTGTCCTCCATGTTGCCAGTGTTCAATTCATTTACCCCAGGATTTCTGGTGCAGAGTAAAAGGCAGTTTTCTGTAACTGCCCCTTTCTGTCCGTTAGTTTTTCCTTCTTACTACCTTTACCAATTCTGTAGTTTTTCTGTATATTATACCTGTTCTAAAGTTTTTCCTTTCTTCACCTGATGAATCCCAGAAAACTCCATCAAGTCCATTGCTGCTCAAAACATGTAACTCTGGGCCTCTGACTGTTGATGAGGTGTTTGTGTATTTTGTTGAAGAGATCCAACCCACCAGCAGAGAATTTGGAAGAAGCCAGACCTTCTAACCAGCAGGTACTGTCATGAATCACAAGTTCTGTTCCTCTGTGTCACGTTGCTCCTCTTTCCAGCCTAGCAACAGTTGTAGGAAGAGGATTTTGGTCCTTGTAGCCTGACTACTAACTTGTAATTTTATTCTTTTTTTGCTAGAAACAAAGTTCTTAGCTCAGCTGCCCTGTGCAATGCTTACCCCACTGGCCTGTTGGCACTGCCAATGGCATCCTATTAACTGAAAGGTGACCAGGTGGAGAACCTTTTATCTGCAGAATGAAACAGCAGCAGCAGTTCCCTACCACCTGGCTTATTCAAGTGCTGGTTTACTGTGCACTTTGTTTTTCACTCTATTTTACACAGGAAGAAGAGTAACACACCAGAGAGTTGAGTTCAGTGGGTTCCTAACATAGTTTCTATAGGTCCTTAATAGCATATAAAAACAGGTGAAGGGAGCTTCCTCTGGACAGTGTCATCTGGACACGTTTCAGTGAATGCCTGGGACCCTGTGCTCTCTCCTAGAGGAAACAATATCAGACTGGTACTTCCCAGTAACTTGGGAATATAAAAACTGCCTTTTCAATAGCTGCAAGAGAAATGTGGCCACTCAAAAGGGGGAAAGGGTTAAGAGAGATGTCTCCTGATCATCTCCCTCCAGCCTTCCTTACCCTCAGATGTGCAAGCAGTGTTTGGGATCAGAAGGAAGAGGATGACTTTGCAAAGTATTTTAATTGTAAGCGTGCCTTGGATTTCACACATGATGGTAAAAAATACTGGCTGATAGAGCTGTTACACAGACAAGTTGTTGAGAAAGCCACCTTTGGGAACCAGATGTTGTGCAAGGTCCTGCAGCTTGAACACACCCCAACCCCATGAACTCTGTGCCCTGGAGCGAGAGCCCCAGCCCTGTTCTGGCCATCACCCAGCTGTGGCCACTGGCCCTGAGGGCTGGGCTGTGCAGGTGTGAGTGAGGAGCTGCCCAGCACCTCAGCCTGCCCTGAGACACACACTTGGATCTGGCCTTTCCTTGCTGCAACTCGGGTTCTTCTGGAAAGTAAGTACTCTTTTATAACTGTTCTCTCTTAATTTTGTCTTTGGTAGAGGGGAGGAAGGGCTGCCAGAAGGTCTATTCTGGTGTGTGCAAGTGCAAAAATGTGTGGTGTATGTTGGACTGTGGAAAAGCGCAGGTGGTGTCTCCTCCAGTGCTGGCATTTGCAATACTTACTGCAGGAACAGAGGCTGCTTGCTTTTCCTGTGCTGGGGCAGTGCCATGCTTGGGGAAAACAAAGGCTCAGGCAGCAGGTCCAGAGCAGCATTTTGTTGCAAACCTGCTTTGTTAAAGTCAGGGTCTCCATGCTTGATTAAACCCATCACACCCAGCAGCAGGCTGTGGAAAACTAAGTGTTTGCTAAGGGATTTGAGCCAGGAGGCTTTGGAAGGTCCTTTCTGTGTGGTGGGGCTTTATGTTAAGCACAAACTTTGTGGTGGTGACCCTGCACACCAAAAATTGATGATGAGCTTGAGCTGTGAGTTTTCCAGCCCTCTCATACCAATGGGTGCTATGCAAGCGCAAAGCAAAAGAAAGGATTGATCTCCAGGGATTGAAACATAAATAAAAGGGTGCTGGAAGGTGAAACAAGGGAAATTAATTACCTAAGGGTACAAGTGAGAGCTTCCTGCTCTCTCATTTAATTTTCCCTTTTGTTGGCTTACCACCAGACTATGTTGCTTCCTCAGGAGTCAGCCTTGATAGGCACCTTTGGAGCTGTGTCCACATATTATGCTGGTGAAAGGGTGGCCCTCACCACTACTTACGTTCCTAAAAAGAAAAAGAAAATGGAAGTGTTCTTAGGGGTGAGTTTTGGGGTATCCGGGCAGAGGGAAGATGGAGATCAGGGCCCGATTTCTCCACTTGCTGTGCAGTACAAGCTGCACACTTTTAGATTGAGGGGCTGGCATGGTCTGTCCCAGATCAGGGAGAAAAACAATCCCATCCCCAGAAGGGAGCAAGCACTAACCTAATAAAGGCACCAGCTGGATGAAGGGAAAACCATCTCCTTGGGAAAAAAAAACAAAACAACCAACCTCCTTTCTTTAGAAAAATAATATATTTCATCCAAATAAGGTAAAAATATTTGAAATGGGGCAGAAGTGAGCACTAGGCAGCATCTGTCAGGCCCTTTCTGAAAAGGGGAAGATTATTAAAACTCAATTACAATTTATTTCTGTAAAATGTCTTTCAGGCTAAAAATCTCCCCAAATGCTTTCAAGGACTGCTCAGGGATTACTTACAGTATGGAGCCTCCTAGAACAACACCCTGTTTTCCTAGCAAGCCCTCCTTTTCTGCATCTGCTGAAGGAATTCATCCTTCAGGATTTAATTTTGTTTCTTCTGTTGGTGCAAATAATGAGAGATGTTTTATGATGCTGGCTCCAAGAACAGCCTGAAGAGGAATAGGAGGGTGATGCTGTGTTTTTTTCTGGTTTAGGTAAAATACTTGCTTTTCTTTAGGACTATGTCTCCTGTGTGAGAAGGTGATCGGCTGGGTAGGGCTGATTCAGAGGTTCGAGAAGTACAACTGTCTTATTTGTTGCCTATTTTTCTTTCTGTGCCTGTCACTTTGCCAGGCTGCTTGCCTGTGTCTCGGTCCCTTTGCTTGGCAAGGCTGTTGTGTGCAGCATCCTGGTTGGTTTTTCGCCTTCCCTCGTGTCTATCTCCTCATGCTCTTTCCTTTCTAGCACTTCACAGACTACTTCCAACTTTATCCCTCTGCTTCTATAGCTGCTACTGAGGTTTTGTGTGTGTGCAGCTAGAGTAACACCTGTCTAAAATTAATTTCTTTAACTGATTTAATTAAACCAGAGCAAATTCTGGGGTAGACAATCTTCCATTTCCTTGAGCAGATTTGCTGTACTTAAGCAGTTTCAACTTTGTGCATGCACAAAGGACTGGGTGCTAAATGCTGCAGCTTTCCTGTGTAGATGAATTATTGCTTGCTTTCTGCCCCCTTACACTGTCCACAGTAGGTCCCAGCTCTGTGTGCCTGTTTGCCTGCTTACCTGCCTGCTTTTTTGCAGTAATATCAACACCTCCATGGCAGCAGCAGCAGGTTTGGGGTGTGAGATGGAGCTTGGGACTCCCTCTGTTTGCCAGAACAAGCCTGGTGCAGCCTGGAATGGGAATATCCCCCTACTGCATCTCTTTCTTGCCTCCTTTCTCCCCCCAACTCTAAACACTGCAGGCAGAACCTGCTAATCTGTGTAAAATAGTGGGGAAGTGTGGTGGCTGCCCCTGACAGTGGGTGTCCCCTTGTGCTGTGTGGAGGGGATGTGGAGGGGCTGCAGCCCTGCCAGCCCTGGGGAGCCCTCTGCACAGAGGCTGTGTCAGTGGCCTGGGCACAGCAGGGAGATTTGGTGCCTCCAGCCACAGGCCAGAGCTGGACCCCTTCTGTCCTCTGGGCACAGCTGGCTCTCTCCAAGACGTGACCTGCAGGGATAGCGCCTGGCCGCTGAATGAAGGCACTTGCTTCCCTCCGAGGGCTGGCTGGCTCTGGCCACAGACCAAGTGTCTCAGTTGTGACCAATTCAGTGTCAAACGCTGAGCTCTGGCATTTAGGCAGAGCTTGGCTGTGTCCTGGGATCCCAGGGAGGGTCCGTGGGGCTGCTGGCAACAGCGGGGGCTTGGGGCAGGGGCTGCTGGTCACACACAGCCCTGTGGGAGGGGTGGGAAGGGGGCAGGGAACAGCTCTGTCTGCCTGTCAGATAAATCTTCAGCTGTTTACTTAAATCCTCAGTGTTTCTTCATTTGTTTGTTTAAGAGTTTTCCTGCCAAAAAAGAGCAAAAGGAAGAAGGGAAGCTGCCTCTGTTGGCCACCCTTCCTCGGCCAGGATGGGCCTGGGGCACTCCACGGGCAAGAGCAGGACTGGGGCCAGGACACCCTGCCTTGCTCCAGGAAGGTGAAGGGATCTGCTTCAGGATGGACCATGTTCCTACCTTCTGAGCAATGCCTGACCCTTGTGAGGGAAGGTGTGTCTGAGGGACTCCTGTGAGCCCACTTCTTGCCCCAGGGCTGGCATGAAGAACTTGTCATCCCTTCCAGCACTTCCTGTACCTACAAATGCTCAGTGCTTTTTTCCCCTCTTTGCCCTCATCCATTTGGTAGGAATTGCTGCCTCCAGGGTTGGGTTTTGTCAGCTTTCAGGTACTGGTGGAATCTGTTCAACACAGCAGAGACTCAAAAGGTGAGGGCTGGAGCCTGAGTGTTGGATTTCCATGTAACGGTGTATGCCACAGAGGACTCAAAAGCACCTCCCTAACTGTATTCTTTATAGTAAAATATACTAGGTGTAGTAAATATCACACAAGCAGTTCCTTCCTTCATGCTAGTGTGTGCTTTCACCAAAACTGGCTTCTTTCCTTGTCCCAGTGTTCAGCAAACCTGTGTGTTTTGCTGTAGCTGTGCAAGTGTGGTGTACAGATATATTCACACATGCTCTCTTTCCAAGTTTGGTCATACTAAGCAAAGTTCAGCCTTGATTTTTAAAGAAAGACAGAAATTACTTACTAGTGTACATGAAATTCCATAGACGCTCCCAACAACCTGCATGTTTGTTTTGTTCAGAATAGGTGCAAGCTGCTCATTGACTTTCAGAGAAGTCTTTAAAGTTCATATTCCTCTTGAAGATGATGTGAGGTTTTATTGTCATGTTTGAAAGCTTCAGTCTTCTCTGCAGACCATGTACAAATTGGAGGGAGAGAGAGATTTGGTTATAGCTCCTCTCCCCTTTCACCAGAGCTGCTTCTTTAAAGATTCCTGCAAATTAAATGAATGCCTACTGCAGAACTGTTCCTCAGAGGTCTGGGACACAAGGAGAGGTGTAACCCAAAGTATTTTTCTCCTAGTAATCTCTGGGAATGCCCTTGCTGGACTGTCTGTGAGAAGGTCTGGGATGAACAGCAATGATTGTCTTTCTAAGCCACTTATGGCAATTACCTGTGATCAGCTTTCTGCGCCACTGTGATGGCCAACACTGATAATCTGCTCTCATTATTTCTGTTCCTGTTGGCCCTTCTGGCTCCATCAAGGACAGGTCTCCATGTGCTCAGGCTGGTCCAGGCATGTTTGGTTAATGACACCTAAAAAACAGGATGATTGAAGGCAGCAGCAGAACCATCTGGTCTCCCATTCTGTGTCCTGGAATACCTTGGCTGCTGCTTGTTTATGTTGGAGGTGATTGAACATTTGCTGCCTCTGTCAGTTTTTAAAATCTCGAATTGTTTGGAGAGGGGAAGGCAGCACTCCTCTGTTTTGAGTTTTGTGTCTGGGCTGGTGCCAAGGGATCTTCCCGCTGTGGGTGCCTGTTGGCAGTGCTGCAGGAAACTTGGTAGTGTGCTAAAAAGGGGATATCCAGTGTCTCATGTGGAACACACGGTGTGGTTTTGTGGCTGTGTGTAACTTTTGTGAGTCCTGCACTCACAAAATAGGCTATTACAGGGACACACATGAGGTATGAAAATACAATAGCAGCAGCAACTGCCTAGTTTTTGTCTTGACATTAGAACAAGCAACCTTGCCTGGTGTCTGCTGCTTCCCAGGGCTCACCAAGTGCAGGGGTGATGGGTGCAGGGCTGTGGATGTAGACATGTGGGTGCAGGGCTGTGGGTGCAAGACTGCACTCTCACCACCTGCAAAGGCTTGGAATGAACGCAATAGTGAGACTTTGATTTGTTCAACTTGCAGCTTCTCCCACAACTTAGTCATTCTTTTATGAAGTCCAGTCAGAGTTCCACTGAGAAAAGGCAAGTTCCAACAAAAGCTTTCAAGCAATGAACTGTGTTGTTCATGTCCCCAGTCCCCACCTGGAAGCATGGCCATCTAAATATTCCATGTGCTGTGGGCAGAGCTCCAGTGAGAACAAACCGCTGGGCTCCAAGGCTGAATGAGGAGCATGTGCAGATAATGACATCTGAAAACGGGATGGCTGGGAGCTGCAGCAGAGCAACGAGGGGGCTTTGAAAGAGAGAGGAGTCTAATCCTCTCTGCTAATAAGGAGGCAGCTGCTGCCAAAGCATCAACCTTGGCAGGCACTGCTTTGCTGCTCCTGAGCTCTCTGACGATGGCAGAGAGGCACAAAGACCCAGCTGCTTCAACGTGGTTGAGGAAGAGCCACACAGGAAGGGTGTTCTCTGGGTAAAACAAGAACTTTTGACATTTCTTGGCCATGCATGCCCAACAGCACTTCAGCAGAACAGGCACGATGCAGTGCTTCATGCCAGCGCAGTGCCGAGCAGGATGGGTGCACAGCCACCAAATCCCTGCTGTTGGCACAGAACCAGCTGCACTTCCAGGGCACTGCAGCCCAGCCAGGAGGGCAGCTGGATCTGTGCTGCTTGTGGGCAGCGACAGGACAACTCTGGGCAGGATGGAGGGCATGAGGGTCCCCCAGAGGCAGCTCTTGTGCACAGGAACTCTGGGGATGGGCGCAGTGCCCAGCCACGGAGGGCGAGTACTCGGGCACCTGTTGGTACCGGGCAGATACAGCGAGGGCAGTTGCTTTAGAGCACGTGAAGTGCTGTGAACACTTGAAAGACGTGTTGATTTGGAGCTCTGATTGTCACTGTAAGGCCTTGGGTGCGTTACAGCAAGGACAGCTCCACCATGAACCCCAGTCCAGCACCCAGAGCTTGTAGGCCAAGGTAGGGAGGGAAAAGTCACAATGTGAACAGTCACATCTCTAATTCCATGTCCCATTTAGCAAGCTGTGGAGCTGTGAGCATGAGCTCATGCTCTCATGGTGTCTGTAAAGGGCCCTGATGGCAACTGAGATAAAACCTCAGGGCTGCTGGGAAACCTTAACACCAGAGTCCCTGCAAAGAGAATTCCGTTCCTACCCCACTTCCTGGGGAGAGCTGGTGCTGCCACAGTGGCTGTTCAACAGGGGCAGTGCCAGGGTTTCCGAACACCCCATCTGCTCCAGACTCTTACGAACATAAAAGACCTCCTCAAGCAAGAAGACAACTTGATCACTTAAAATTTTGGGGTTTTTTTTTCCAGTTTTTATTGAGTGAAAATGTCAAACCTTGCATCAGTCATGCAAAAAAAAAATCAAATAAATAAAACACATATATTAAATTTCTAATAGCACTAAATTCAAGTGGAAAAATATTCAGTTCTTAATAACGCAGGTGCTGAAGAGACCAGATTCAAGTAAATCAGAGCACACCATCCTGTTTAGGGTGTTTTTTTTCACTTTCTGCATTTTTGTCTCAAAACCTATATATATATCTATATATCTATATATATGTATATACATATAGATATATACACACACACATATATATGTGCATACATATTATTTTTATATTTATATATATACACATACATATTTATAAAACATTAAAAAGAGCATTGGTGGTTCAAGCATTTATTTTCCCCCCTCCCCCATGGAAAGAAAAAAACAACAACAAAACAAAATAAAATTACACATTTAAAATTCAAAATGAGCTAGCAATGGCTTATAGTCCTAGTGTGCAATATGGATATTACAAAAGGCTAGAATCCTCCCTCATTGTCTTTTTTTTTTCATTTTTGTTTTTTTAAAGTTGTTTTTTTTTTTTTTTGCTACATTGGAAAATTTTTTTGAAATTTTTTTTCTTTACAAAATTCCTTCCACGCAGACTTTAATCCAGTTGAGTCTGTAGCTAGAATGAACAATCTAGTCAACAGTTTTTATTTAATTTTTTTGCTCTTCAGCAGTGAATGGTAGCAGAATCAGGAGGGTCCATCTCAAGGTTTATTTTGTTTGGTTTTTATCTTGTTTTGGACAAAATAGTTCCATTTCCTCTCTCCTCTTTCCCCTCCTAATAGAGTCATTGAATGTCCCTCTCTTTCTCTGGTCATTCTTTAAACAGTCCCATTGATAGGAGAGCTTGGAATGACAAACCACCTGCTCTGGTGGGGTTGTTGGGCTGTTGAGGCCCTTGTTCAGAAAAGCACTTAAGCTCGGGCTTAAACCTGGGCCCTCTCAGAGTCATCTGCTTAAGGGTTTTGCTGAATTAAAGCCTGAACATGGCAGAATAGAAACTCGGGTTCAACTTTCTTTTGTTGTTGTTGCGAACAGAGACAGTGTAAGAATTACAGAAACAGGACTGGGAGAAGGATGGGGTCAGGCCGGCTGGGCAGCCACTGTCCGGCGAGGGCACCTGACCCTCTGTGGGGTCAGGCCCTGCTCAGGGGTCACCTTTAGCAGTAGCCTGTGGGGAAAGAACTCTCCTTCCCTGTGCCAGCTCCTCGAGAAGAGGCGATAGAAGTCTGGGAGAAGGGCTGAGATGTTAGGGAGAAGTAGGGTGCCTTGGGGGAGAAAATGGTGTGCATAGATAAATGTGGGCCCTCGTGGCACACGCGGCCACAGGACGTGTGACAGGGGCCCGCCCAGGCCCGTCCTGCCTCCGGCCGCTCCTGGGCTGCTGCGTCCCGTCCAGCACTGCCACAGCCACTGGACATCTCCTACCCCTTCCTCCACACTCTTCTGCTTTCCCCACTGTTGTGCAGTGACTCGGTCAGTGGAGTCTGGTGCGCCATGACAGGGGAGAGGTAAAACACTGTGTCACAGTGCAGGTTCCCAGCTCCAGGAGCAGGGACACGACCTGTCTATCCTGCAGGGACACGAGTGGCCCAAGGAAGGCCTCTGGTCGCCCCTGGCACCAGCTCCACGTGCCCGGGCAGGCCAAGCTCCCACAGTCACTGACAGAGATCCTGTTGATTTTGGCGATACAAAATAATCACATCTGCTTCGCAAGATGTGGCTTGTGTTCATCTAAGGATTCCTGCTGGAGCCCATCACCATACTATCTAAGTAGCTGAACATGGGGAAAATGTACAAGTACAGAACCTGCAGTAAATGATAGTAAAGTAAAACCTTTTTGCCCCATCCCATTTGGAGTAATTCCAGGGCCCATCACTCTGCCCCAGGAACATGAGCTTCATTCTGTTCAATTGGGTTGTGCTAGGAAACACACAGCTGAGGGCAGGGGATATACCAAACAAAACAAAAACAAACAAACAAAAAAAAACCCCTATAAAAATAAAATAAAAGCCACACAAATAGTTGATAGAGGAAAAGAACTCCAAAGAATTAAATAAACTACAAACTAGTAATAACAATATTTCATTTGTTTTCATTTGTTTCATCTCTACAAAATTCAAGTTAGAATTCGGAATCGTGCAGGTCCGGTCAGTGCTGGGAGTGTGAAGTCAGCCTCAAACCACAGCATTCAGGCCCCCGCTCCCCTGCCACCCCTACAAACATACACTACATTGAAAGAGAGAAAAAAAAGAAAAAAAATAAAAGGAGAAAAAAAATTGCACACAATTAACCATATGTAAAGGGCTATCCAGAAGGCAGGTGACACCTCCCCCTCCACCCCTTGGCATTGGTGGTTTCTCTTTTGTTCTATATATAGTAATAACCTTTACAGGAAAAATACTGTACAACTTTTCTTTTTTTCCCTTTCCTTTTGAAACATTAGCTGAACATTCTGTCCCCACATTTACACAGCTGAGCTGCTTGTTTATAAATCAGACCTGATCTGCACCAGTTCCTTAGGGAAATAACTAAAAAAAAAAAAGACAAAAAAAAAAAAAAGGCAACCTAAACTTCTTGAGGACTTTATCTGTTCAGGGTGAAAACAAATCCTGGGGATCCCTTAGAGCTGAAGTGCTCATGGAGCTGAAGAGGGGAGAGGGTGTCCGCATTGTATTAGAAAAAATAATTATTTTTTTTTTTTAAAAGGACAAAGCTCAGACTAATCTGGTATACTTAAAACTGGCACCAAAATAACTATCAGAATTAATTCATATGAGTCCTTCTGGCGCCCTGGTGTGTGTAGACAAGCCCTCTCAGACTCAGGCAAGATCTGGCGTCAAATAGCTACTGTCTCACCTGCCAGAGTCCGGGACAGTGTCCTGTAGTGTGTGTTCCCAGGCCAAGCCAGGAAAAGATAGCAGGGAAGAGCTTGGAACCAGGGGAAAGCCCAAACTGCTGGAGGTGGCAGGTCTCAACACAGTGGGGTTGCATTTGCTTATGCAGTGCCCAAGCCCTCAGCCCTACTTGTCAAAATACGTCCGGATGGCCCAGACCTGCAGCAGTTTAGGTGGCACCTCCCCAGCACTGGGGCCTCTGGGCTGTGGGGGTGCAGCAGGGGCTGTAACTGCAACACCCAGGAGGGACCAGAGGGTCCAGGGGTGCTGCAGAACAGGGGCGTCCCCTGCCCTCTCCTCCCTGGGCAGCAGGGCCAGCGTCACCTGAGATCCATGTCCATCCATGCAGTCACAGACTGGCACGGCTGCACTGCAGGGCTGGGGACCAGGGCTGGGGGACTGGGACCTGTCCTGGTCTGTCTGCCTGGGGCAGAGCGGGGCACGTTCTCCAGGCTGCTTTAGTGACCAGGATGCTCCTGTGCGAGCTTGGTGCTCCCTGTGCTGCACCATGGGGCAAGGGCAGCTCACAGCCTCCTGAGATGGGGATACTGAAGCACCACAAAAACGCCTCACCCTCAGCAGAGAGGAAGCACCTAGGGGTTGGGATGCGATGGAACTGGATGGCAGAGTAACCCCAGTCCTCCAGTGTGACAGACCCTTTAAACTGCCTGCTGTGTTCTTCCCAGGTTACTTCAGCTAAATCCCTGCAGTCAGAACAGCAGGGATGGGGAGAGGTGTCCTACAGAGAAAGTGTAGACTGAGAAAGTTTTACAATATAAATAGCATTCAAAATTATTATCATTAACAGTAAAAAGGATCTGGAAGAACAGAGGAGTGTCCCATTCCCACCCCTGCTCATTCATTAATGCATCCTCATTTATGTGACAATAAATACCCACTCCCACCCTGGCTGTCTGATGCCATTCATTTAATGCTGGAGAAAGAAGGGGGAAGGGTGGAGAGAGAGCACACCCCTCACCCCCTCCTTCCCACTGGCAAAAGCTGAGCTACTTGTCTTTGTGACACCAATTCCTTTAACTTTATATATGTGTGTGTGTGTGTGTGTAGATTATATAGAGACACACACACAAATATATATTTCTAAAATTCATTACCTCTTGTTCCCACCCACCCCCCTCCAAGAAGTGGAGATTATTATTATTATTGTACAACTGAAAACATGGAAAAATAAAACCCAGAAAGAAAACTGGGGGGATAGAGCCCCACCCATAACAAAGGGTCCCCAGATGGGCACAGGCCCCACGCACCATGCAGGGAGCAAGGAAAAGCAGCAGGTACCCTTAGGGTTCATGTCCGTATAAAGGGTATTTTTTGCTGCATCCTGCCCCTTGTTCCAGGATCTGTAGAATGGAGTGATGCAGCACCAGTCCTGCTGCGAACCGATCTCTTACGGGGCCTGGGGAGGAGCAGGGGTTTCCTTCCTTCCTCTCTCTCATTTGTGGCACGGAGTTTGTTTTTCATTTGCCATCCCCATCTTTGTTCTCACCTCATACGGGGTCCTCTTAGTAATTCTGTGTAAGAGAAAAACCAAACCACTGCCATTGTTGTCTCTAAGATTAAGGAGAAGCTGCTGGAGGAACGGTGGAGGCTGAGGCAGCAGCCAGAGCTGGAGCAGGAGCAGGAGCTGGGGCTGGAGTGAGGGCTGGCTCGCCCTGTGGCCTGGAAGCATCGCCATGGTCTGTGGAAGAAGCACCCTCCTCTGGTTCTCCATCTTCTTTAGTGGCCAGGCCTTCAGGGTCTGGCAGCGATTCTTCAGAATCTGTGTTCAGGTCTTCCTCCTCCTCATCCTCCTCATCGTCATCATCGTCATCCTCCTCTTCATCATCCTCCTCTTCTTCATTCATCTCCTCCTCATCGTCCTCTTCATCCTCTTGGGAAGAGTCATCCTCATCCTCCACATCACCAGAGCCCGGTGCCCCAGCGCTCCTCTCCTGTGGCGCGGCCCCGGCCCTGCTGGGGGACGGTCCCTCGGTGACCTCTGCCTGCTTCTTGCTGAGGTCCAGGGAGTCATTGAGGCCTACGCCGGCTGCGTTCTGCAGGAAGAAGAGGGAGCTGCTGTTGTCAGTGCTGAGGTTGAGGGAACTGTCCAGGTTGATGGAAGAGTTCTGGATATCATACTCAAGAGTGGAGTGGGCAAGGCTCTCGGGGCCAGGAGAGATGGCAGGCAGCTCCCCTCGCTCCTGCTTCTCGTGTTTGCGCTTGTGGGAGTCCATCTGTGACATCCCCACCACTGTGTGTTTGCAGCCAGGGTAGGTGCAGTGGAAGTGGGAGCATTTGAGTTTGTACTTGCAGTCAGGCACCTCGCAGTCCACGCTGGAGCTGAACTGGCAGAAGCCGGCGGCGCTGATGACGTCCTGCTTGCCGTGGTGCTTGCGGTGGGCTGTCACCTTGGTGCTGTCAGTGCAGCGGAAGCCGCAGCGCAGACAGTGGAAGTGTGTGCTATTGCCAGAGAACTGACAGTCTGGGAAGTTGCAACTCAGTGAAGACTTGAAGCGTTTGAAATCATCCAATACTAGGTTGTCAACACGGTCGTGGTGCTGGGCGTGCTTGTACATGTGGGTACGGCCACAGAACTTGTAGCCACAGTTCTCCCGTGTGCAGTGGTAGTGGGTAACCTTGAGAGAGAACTGGCAGCTGGAGTCCTTGCAGTCCTCGTAGAGGTCATAGCGCCGAAATCCCTCCAGCATCATCCCTTCATCCAGCATCTTGCGTGAGGATGCGGTCTTGCGGCGCTTGCCAAATGGGGACATGTCCTCAATAATCCAGAAACGCTTTTTGGCCCCCGAGGCAGTTGGCATAGTGATGGTGTTCCCTGAGGAGAGAAAGCGCAGAGCGGTGTTGCTGACAGCCAGGTCTCTCCATCTCCCAGCCATCCTGGCAAGCTCTGTGTTTGCCAACACACAATGCTGCAACTGTTCCCACCCCACAGCTCATCCCTCGAGCTCTAAGTGAGTTTGAACTCCAGGACTGTGGGCTGGCTGATGCCTGCTGGACATCACTTCCTCAATTTTCAGCATATCCTGCCTTGTCTCTGACTGCTGCTCTGGCAAACCTGATCTTGTCCAAATGTTAACTGTTGCTTTTCTGGTTTGCTACTTTCACAGTTTCTCTTGCTGCTTAACGAATCTCTAGTCCCATTTTCCTCAAATCAGACTAACAGGGAGGAGCTGGCTTGTTCCAGTCCAAGGACTGAGGTGTGTTACTGTAGTTCATTGGGGTGGTAAAAAGAGGTGCAGTGTGCTAAAAGCTTGTACGTGTGCACTGTTTCCCCTCACCCAGGCTCTTGTAATACACTACAATTGCCAAGGACAGGCAGGAAGTAAAGGAAGATCCCATGTGTGATTAAAACTGCAGCTGGGGGGTGGAATTTATAGAAACAGGATGGACTTTGGCCAGGAGACTGCAACATCCCTCACTGTAATGAGCCTACATATTACAATGAGTGCACTTAGAAAGACAGATGGACAGATGTTCAATGGGGCTAATTCTCATCATCACTAGCCAGTGGACTCAGAGAAAATACCAGTTTTGCAGCATTCCCTTGGGTCTCAAAAATTACACGATGCCCCTAGTATAAATAAAGATCCGTCATCTATCTTCCGCTTTGATTCACAGGGCCAGCATAACAGGCTAGTAGTGCTCATGTCCCCCAGGATCACACTGACATCAAGGACTCAACCTCATTGTATTTATTGACTTTTTTTCTTCTCTGCTGCTTGTTTCCAAAATCAACCCACAATCTCCAGTATCAACATGCAGCACAGACAAGGCTGAAGGCAAGAATTTCTCACCAGGTGCAGAACTGTGAGTGTAATTAGAAATTATAGCTTGCAACTAACACTTTTTTTTTTTTTTTTTGCCTCTCTTCCTGCTGAAACTACCATCTTCTTAAAAGAGGCACAATTTGTGACACACAGTGCCTGGGGCCCGAGAACCCAGAGCAGTTTGCATCCCTGTCTGGGAGACTGGAGGGGCAGTCATCTGTCTGACTGGTGTGGAATTACTTCCTTTCTGGTGGGTGCACAGTGCAGGTGCTGACCCTGTCTTGACAACCCGTCAAGACAAGGTGGTGACCACTGAGGGGAACCTCCCACACAAGGCAGTGGGAGTGGTGGCAGGAACCTCCTCTCCCACGTGGCTGGGCTGTACAGTTTGTGGGATATGCAAAGAACAAAAGGTTTTCTGCACCATTTGTTCATGGCTCTTGTGCTCAGACTGTGAATCAGGACACCAGCTTAGGTCATCCATGGTGAGGCCAGCTGAGTGACATGGAGCTGGTGGAAACTGCACGCTGAGGCTGATTTAACCAGCTACCAGTGAAAGAATAACTTTCTGTCACTGGAGATTTGAAATTGGCAGGCTTTTAACTACAGAATATGTGACCAATTTACTCTCTGCTCCCCCCTAAACATCTGGTATTGTAAAATCCAGTTCTCCACTCCCAGCCAACTCATGTAAGTGCAGTGGTGCCTGGAGAAGTCGCTGCTGCCCAGACTAACTCCTTTTAAAAAAATTGCAGCCAAACCATCAAGTCCCTTAGCATTAACTAATTAATGGTCATATTGTCTGTCTTTGGGCGGGAATATGGGATAACCCATCTTAGAGGAAAGACTCTGGATGGGAAATAAGTAGAATTTAAATTTTACCTGTTTAAAACTCTGCATTCACACAGCTTTTAAAATAGTTCAAACAGATGTGCTTAAAACTTTAGTTAAAAACCAATTCTGTTTTCTCATACAGGCAAAGTTTTGGAGTAAGGGCATAATGAAGAGAGATCACACCTTGGTGCACTCTCCTCCTTTGCCAGTATTCAGTTCCTGTACCCTGTAGAAGATTACAAGCCTCAGTGGATGTGATCCCCACCAAATCTCAATGGTAAGTGTTTACCACAAGCTTATTTCTTTAACCACTAATAATGTGAGCATTCATCGAACTATACCAAGATAAAAACAAAAGACACTTAAAAGTATTTGATTAGAGGAAGCACAACACAAGGTTAAGATGTTTCAGGCTGCATGCAATTCAGTTAAGTAAGAAGCAAAAACAGTTTCTTGTGAATTTTGTTAACTGGTACACTCCTCTGGACAAGGCAAGGATCCTTCTCCTGCCAAGTCCCTTGAGAAAAACCTATGAACTGGAGTTGGAAACCTGTGAAGTTGGTACTCCAGCCATACTCCCAAACCATTGACCGTGGATTTACATATTACTAAAACTGGCAGAAGAATGACTGGGACATTTGTAGGCTGCCAGAAGCCTCATAAGTGTGAACTTTAAGCACAAATATGTCCTTAATTAACTAGAAAAGAGCTAAGAGTTGGGAAAAGAAGCCAAAACTGAGACACACCCTAAAAACTATTCCCAGATGGAATGAGAATCCCCAGCCTGAGACATCTCTGATCTTAGTCACACATGGGAATCAGGGCAGCTTAAAACTGAACTCTATCTGTATTTTCTGCAGCTGATTAGGGCAGATCTAAATAATGAGTGTGGGAAACAGCTCGACCTGTCTGATGATGTCATCATGTGACACTGCCTGTACTTCATTCCTCGTCCTGGGAAGGCACCCCTGAATTTTGTGGCTTCATATGAAGTTTGCAAGATCAATTGAAACACAGGACCCGGGTACCTCATCAGACATTCACCTGCTGAGATGTGTGCAGCACACTGTGGCAGGCACTGGTTTGGGTGGCCTGGAAGATCTAACCAAGAAGTCCAAGTCTCATTAATGCCACATGAGCAAAAGTTTGCTCTGTGGCCACTTTGACGTTATCAAGACACTGAAAATGCATTTTAACTGTGGATTTTGTTAGGTTTTTCTCATAGTTAGGAATTGGTGGCAGCTGCTCTCAGGTATCTATCCAAATGTCTGTGAATAATTTGCTGTGGATTGGTTCCCCTCGGCTGTGGTTACTGTGTCAGCAAGGGAAAACGAGCAGGCATGGAGGGACCCTTGGATAACATTAGATAAGGCACAGAGTGACCTTTGCTGCTCTACCGACCCAAAGGTGCAGAGAGAAAATGTGGGCAGGGTGAGTGGGGATGGAGTTGGGCACAGGACATGGAGAGAAAGCAAAGAAGTGTTACCTGCTGCATCCTGCACTAAGGGAACGTCACTTTTTACTGGAGTTGGAGTGGCAATGATGGGCGAGAACCCAGCGGTGCTGGCGGCAGGCATGACAATGCCTCTGCTGGCTCCCAGAGTGGCACTGAGCAAGGAGTATGAGAGACAAGATGGAGAGAAGAGATAGGGCAGGGTGGGAAGGGGAGACCTAAGCAGGGCTTGTGAGAAAGATGGAGGCAGAGATGGTGGTGGAGGTTGTGGTGCAGTGTGGGTTGCATCATCGGCAGCAGCAGTAGCAGTAGAAGGAACCAGGCAGCCTGGAGAATGTGGAGAGAAAAAAAGCAGAAAAAAAAGAAAAAAAAAAAAAAAAAGAAAAAACACAACAAAACAAAAACAAAAAACAACAAAACAAGAAACAAAAGAACTGAAATGAGAACCCAAGAGCAGAAGCAATATGATGAAAATGGAAAATACTTTCACAAATGTATGAAACAGAACTGCAACAGAGAAGAAACAGAGGGTGAGGAACTGACAGCACCAGGAAGAGGAGAATTGTCTCTGCAGGAGGTAAGGTGGCTTTATGGTATGGGGGAAGAGGCACAGGCTTTCAGGCAGGAATTCTGGATTCATTTGGTCATTCCAGTCCTTGTTCATTTATAGGGTTCCTGCCTACTTCAATTAACTGCTGTAAGGGTGCCCTGGCACTCGGGGCAAGTGGAGCTGTTCCCTGGAGAGCAGTGGGGGCATTTCCTATCACCTGGGCCACTACTGACACAGAAGAGAGTGCCAGGAACCACTGCCCCACCGGAACCCTCTGGAGGCACCATAATGCCATGGGGCCAGTGCCACGACCCAGCAGTGCTCCCACAACATATGACTGTGCTGTGATGGCCTCTCTCTGGGGTGGGAAAGAAAACTAGGAAAATGTGTATGGAATTAAAGGAAACTGAGGCAGCCTATGCAGAATATCCCACTTAACCCTGGGAAGGACAGCTGAGAGATCCCTGGTCATCACTGCATGATGGCAGAATTCCTACCAGGTATCTGACTCCTGACAAGCTGACCCTGTAATGCAGGGTAGGGGGAGATGGCCCTGCATTATCCTGGCAAACAGGGCAGGAACTTACTTCCCAAAAGAGGGGATGAAGGGGGCCTCCTCTGCGCAACTGCACAAAGTGGAACAAGAGTTTTTGGGTGAGGAAGGGAGCTCAGTGAGCTGCTTTTAGATGTTGCTTCCTGAAGATGTGATAGGTTTTATCCCCTGTGTATGTCATATCTGCTGTTGTACTTCAACAGTACAGGAAAGTGCCTGACTTTGGATGCTGCTTGAGGAAATACAAAAAGGTACCAGAAGAAAAGCCAAGTACAGAAGGGGCCCACGGTTCTTCTTCTCTAGTCTATTTTTTTTAAAATCAACTATTAAAATAGACTCCAAGACCCGGGGTAAAAACCTCTTTTCATGGGAGGAAAAAGATACGCTGTTAGTTCCTGGATGGTTGAGGTGTATATTTTGATGGACCTCTTCTCTCAGGTGCTGGAGAGAGCTGGGTTAGTGTGAGGCACTACTGAAGTTGACACAGTGTGTATTTTAAAGTGCAACTGTCCCTTGGCCTCTTTTTATGAGTTTATCTCCCAGGAGAGCACGCACCTGAGGATCCATTTCACACACCCTTCTCCCTTACCTGCCGATGTACTTTCATTGCCCACTGGAGTGCTGGAGCAGCTGCGGTCCATGTTGGAAGATTCAGAGGAGATACCCCCAGGGCTACAGCCAGTGTAATCCATGTACTCTTCAGTTTCAGTGTCCATCATGCTTGGGGGTCCCTGAAAGGAAGCTGGGGTTCCTGATGAGGCTGGGCTGGGTGCCATGCTGCCAACCTGGGGGAGATTTTCATTTCTTGGAGTGTGGCCAATAACCTGCAGCAAGAAAACAAGACGGGGACTTTTACACCAAAAGCAAGATACCAGGACCAAAACCATCTGTCTGCACGTTGATCTGCCTCTGCCACGGTTCATGAGGGACAGCTGGCACATGCTTGTGAGTGGAACCCACAGCACTGGGGCCAGGAGCGTGAATCCTCCTGCACCAGGAGCTCAGAGCATTAAACCTGGCACATGCATCCTGGTATGTGAATTGTGCTGCACTCGGGAGCTGGGAGTGTTAATGTTGGCACCAGCATCCTGGTGTGTGGATTCTGATGCATTCACAAAGAGGAGGTGTTAATGTTGGCACTGCTCCTCACTGTGTAGGTCCTGCTGCAGTCAGTCATGGGAAAAACGCCTGAGCTGTTCCAGTGCTGAGCCCCTGCAGGGGGAACACAGACTGACCCCAGGGCCACACGTGCAGCTGCAGGGGCCTGGACAGGTCCATGGGCAGCTACCCAGAGTGCATAATCTACCAAGTCAATGGAAGCTAAAACAACTAAAGAATAAGTGAGAGGTGGCAGGGATGCTGTCCTTTGGAGCAGCAGCTCAGTGCTGCAGCTGGAACTCTTCCATTTCTTCAGGAAACAGAAAAACCTAATCTGCCACTTGCTCTCTGTGTTAGTAAAGCAGCAACTGCATCACTCTGCTACTTCCTGAGAGAGGACAGGGAATACCCCAACTAAATCCACATCAATAAGAGAAGAGAAATTTCAAGATTGGTATTTCTCCCATCCTAGGTGAAAGGAGCAAATAATTCTTTATATGCAACAGGAAATGTTTGCTTTAACCAGCACGTTCAATTCTTCCACATCCTAAGCACTTTAATTTTAATAAGCCAATTGTATATACTGAAAGAGCTGGGACAGAGTGCAAGTTGTAAATATGACTATTTTAGTGTTATCCTCAATTTTTTTCTGCATAATTTACAAGGAAAAGCTGTTTGCACTAAGCAATGCTTTGCAGTCTATGCTTCATCATCTTTACTCATCTTCTGTAAGTTCAGCCAGGTAAAGCTACCTTGGGTGTACTCCCAGTTCCCAGTAGCATTCCCCAGTGCAGACACACATCCCTTAAGAGTCTGGGTACGAGAGTCTTGGCACTGCAGCAGCCCTGCAACCAGAGGGGCCAACACTGCATGTGGATCTACAGCTTCAATAATAAGGAGTTACCTGAGTAGGAACACGATCAAAGTTCTTCCCCAGCATCCTTCTCATGTGCTTCCTGGCATGGGATGTCATTTGGTGCTTGAGCAGGAAGGAGAACTGGCAGCCCTCTCGGATGCAGTGGAAGTGGCTGTTCACCTGGTTGTATTTGCAACCTGCAGATGCAAAAAACATTTTATGTCGCCATGAAGGTACTGAGAGGGAACAGCACCAGAGGGAAGATGACTGCACAGGACAAGGCTGCTGCCTGAACATTATCAGTGTTCATGGGTTATTCAGGAACAGTCTTGAATGAAAAAAACCCAAACCTCTGATCTACTGCCTGCTGAGCAACTGCAAGAGAGGACTACAGTGTACAGAGATTTAAGACATGAGCCTGAGCCTAGTCCCATCCCTCTTTGTGCCATTATAAAGGAAGGAACATTCCCATTACGTCTAGTAGTGCCTAATGCTCTTCGGTCTTAGCTGGTGCCTTTTCTTTTACAAAGAGAACAAAATCAGAACATTTAGCTGTATCATAGACATTACAATCAAAAATACGTGCTCATAATTAGATTAGAAATGAAAAGTTCTTTTTCTTCCTCTCTAACTGTGCTCTCAGAAAAGCAGTCTCACACCAGCTTTAGCTCTGGACAGTGTGTGTGCTCTGGTCAGACAGGAATGAGCCAGGAAGTGTTTACTGCCACTTCAAAACTGTTGTGTAATAGGGGCAGCTACTGAACGACAAGCAATTCATGTGGGTTCTGGCACACAGCACTTCACACGTTCTGCTCCTCGTGGCCACAGCCATGTGTGCCAGCAGTGCACCTATCATTACAGACAATCCCAAACAGCCACACTGTACAGCTGATAAACAATGGCTTGTCATAGTTCAAACACAGCTGCATCAGTGATCACGATCTACTGCTTCCCATCCTTCCCTGGCCATACCCTCAGATATACAGAGGCAGAGACCTACAGACAGGCTCACTTTTACTTCTATATCTACACCCATCCACCTCTACTTATACACGTATGTTTCACCTCTCTCCCCAGTCATACACACTTATGTAATTATACACACAGAGACATACATTAAAAAAATCTACCATGTGTGTTTGTTCAGAAACATTCACAGCCCTTAAGACAGGCCAGTGCTTTCTGCACTTGCTATCTATACACACACAACATCAACCCAGGGATGGACAGAGATGTAGAAATGAAGCCACATGTTGGTATAACCAGACACACCATCCCACCACAGTGCCTTTATCTGTGCAGGCACATGTACATACTGCTGGATGCATGTACCCCATCCCTCCCAAAACCAAACACTGCTGACACATGCAAAGGCTGTAGCTGCCAAACAGCTCCTGACTCACCCAGCTCATGTGGAGCTGACAGCCAACCTTTCATGTGCAGGCCAAGAGAGTGTTTGTTTAGGTCCCATTTTCCCCACCTCACCCGCCCTCCCCATCCCTGTGCTCTGGAGCCGGGAACAAACAGTGCTGGGACTGGAACACTATCACAAAGGGGAGGTGAGGGCTCGCCTGTTGCCAGGGCATCCCCGTGGGATGGTGTCACGTATCACTGTCCTGCTTTGTCTAGCCCCTGCTGTCACCTGAAACACCGAAAGGTGAGTCAAGAACAGCGACTGCTGAATCTACTGCCATGTGTAAATAGGACCTAGGTAGGTACTGGCTGTGGTGTGTTGACACTCGTTACCCTGGTTACCACAAACAAGCTTCCATTTGGGTACAAATTCTTCATGTATTCAAAGCTGAAAAGTTTTGCTCTGGCTACTGTGGCTGTTTTCCTGCGATGGGAGCAAACAGCACCCAGAGGTGTTATATTGAGCCTTGTTTGGTTCCAGCCTGTGTTCCAGCCAGGAGTGATAGGGAAGTTTGGATCTGTGACACTGCCAAACCACAATGAGAAGGTTAAGTGAACCCAGGCAGTTCAGGATAGAGTTGTCCTTAAGAATTCCCCCATTCAGAGTCCTCAGCTCTGGCTACTGCTGCAGAAATCCATTCTACTTTCTGTTGTTGAGCATTTGTTTTACCAGCTATACACTGGAGGCACTCAGTTTTAGTATCTGCTGCAGTGCTGCTGGTAATTCTGGCAAGTGGGCCATCTCCAGTCTGAGCCTGTGCCACATTCAGGTGTTTCCTCAGGCCCTGCTCTGGTGGGGGGCTGCCACTGTATTCCCTGCTGCTCACAGGGGCTGTGAAGAATGGGTTTGGAGGAGAAGAGAGTAGTTTATTACATGTTCTGTCCACCTCTCTCTCTGGTTATTTGCCATTTGACTTTCAATATGCTGCACTAGCACTGGTTAAGAAAAAAAAATCCTCCTAAGAGCACCCTTACATTTCACCCAACACAAGCAGGAGGACCAAACGACTACAAAATATAAAAACAAACAAACACCAAAAAAAAGGCTTTGACAATTAGATTAAAAGGAGAAGAAAAGAGGAAGCTGTATGTCCAGACAAATACATGTATACAATTCTCTATAGTACAGTTTCTGTTCATTTACCTTGGGTCTGTTTGGGAAAACGTGCTTCAATCCAGGCAGACCAGGAACTCCTTTATGTTTTGTTGACTTTCTTGTTCAGTGATTTAATGACCAAATACCTCTTAAGCATAACTTGCAGGTTCTAACTTATGGCATTCTTGGCCTGGACATGGGACACACCGCATCAGAAAGGGAGCAAAAACTCACCTAGTCTGCCACATTCTTCCCGCTTGGTAAAATACTTGAAGCCGTTGGCCGCCCTTCTCTCTGCCTTCTCATGTTTTTTCACGTGCCAGGGCAGCTTGGTGGTGATGTTAGTCACGAAGTAGCAGCCCGGACGCAGGCAGTGGTAATGCCCTCGCATCCGGAATTCACAGTGCTAGAGGGGAGCACACAGGCAAGGTGCTTTAGGCAGCTCTGAAACAAATGCACTCTCACCTGCCTGCTACTAATGGTGTCCCTTCTGAGGGGTCAGAGAGGCCTGCACTGATACTCCAGATCCCAGTTTATCTTCCACAACCTGCCATGCACCTTGTTCCCTCTCAAGTCTTTTTGTATTGCTGTCATGTACTCTGTAATACACTATTCTACATTGAAATAGCGCAAACCTTACTCATGGCTTTCCCTGAATACATCACAGATTCATCACAGATTTTTATTCTATTTCATCTTGTGTCTCTCAGTTCCATTGTCCACTTCACCCAAGTCAGAGAAACACACAAGCATCATGATTTCCCATTTGACAGAAACCAAACATTTTTCCAGACTACGTAATTGTGACTTCCATGGTTCTGTAGTAATGCCAAGAATGCCACACACAGCCTCAATTCCTGCTGGGGAGTCAGTCTACCTGATCCTTCATCTCCTTCTCCCCACTCCTGCCAGAACACTGCTCTGGAATGGCTCTTACCTGGTTTGGACAGAGACACTGCAGGGAGTAGTAAGCAAACTGGTCTCGCACATTCACCAGATTATTGTTGGGGTTGATATGGTCCAGGCAGTGGGATTCTGCTTTGCCAGAGGTTTTGCACACATACTTGCAGTTCCCAAAGAGACAGTGGAAGTGGAATTTGTTGGCGTACTTGCAGTCTGTTGCCAAGCACGGATCACTGGAACACATCCAAAACCCAATCATCACCTTCACTCATTTCACACATTTGTTTCTTTGCCAAAATTTCATTCAAGGGGAGCCCAGCTGAAGCCTCTGTTCCAAACATGGCCCACAGATTTCCCATAGCCACCTTCCTCTTCAGGGAAATTGAAGCTGGCAACGTTACTGCAATTCCACCCAGCTCCTGCACTTTCTTGATTAGGATTATTAGAACACAGCAATGCACAGTGGGTTCTGTAGTCTTTGAGGGCCAGTTTTCCAATTTAAAGTTCAAAGGAAACACAACTCTTAGGCGTGGCCACTGCAGGACACCAGGGCTTCCCCTGATCTGACAAAACCAGCACTGCCCCTCTCATCAGCTGAATGGGTTTGGTACTTTCCACCCCCCACTCAGTCCATGAATTTCTGGCCCAATATCCCTTCAGTGTCAAAAATACTGCAAAGACACCTGTATTTCTGCACAGCTCTCGCAAGGGATAAAACAGGAATCAGTGACTGATCAGCGAATTTATTTATCTTCTAAACTCAGGCCTAGAAGTGCTCTCAGATGCATTCAAAAATCTTAAAGTATTTTCTAGACTTTACAGAAGTAAATTTTCTGTGAGGTCAAGTCCAGAGTACTTTCTAGACAGGTTTCTCAGTGGGTGAATAGAAGTGTAGTACTGCAGCTGAGGTACAGAGGGGATTGCAAGGCTGGGGAGGATAGAAGGAGGCAAATGGCAGCTAAAACTTACTTCTCCTGGAACTGGAGAAATCCAGGTTTGACCTGAGGCTTGGCATTCTCCAGGGAAGTTGTAGCCAAGGGTGAAGCTGCCAGGTTAGGCACTGATGCTGGGATCTGAGGCATCTGGGGTATGGTTGAAGCCAGCTGCTTCCAAGCAAGTAGTGTGGGGGCAGAGGGCACAGTAGCTGGATTTGGAGTGGGCATGTCAAGGGCAGGAGCACTGGCCATGGTGGCAGAAGCAGCAGATGGTGACGAAGGGGCCAGTGAAGCCTTATTCTCAGTAGCAGTTGAGAAGGGAGACTCAGAGTTGCTTTTCACAGTCCCGCCCTCAGTTCGGAAGTGAAAACTGCAAAACATGATATTAATTCAGACATAAATTCTTGACCATTTCATTTAATTTGATCAAACATCAACAGGAATGTGGCAGGAGCCTGTAAACAAATTAGTGTGGATAAATCCTAAAAGGGGCTCTGGAGACTCTGAGGTAAGACTTAGGGCCCTCCTAAACCATCTATGAAGAGAAGGGAATTCATAAAGATGGGTGGAGACAGGTGCCAAACCATGCTGAAATCAGAGAAACACAACAATCACTGCAGTCACTGAGATCAGCTGTGGGGCAGCTTCCCAGGGCTGTTGGGAGAAGCTGGTAATTTCCTGCAGGGAATCACAGAGAACCATCCAACAGGAGAGACCAACTGTGCCAGCAGATCTGTCTTAAAATTTGCAACATCTCCTTCCCTATAACCCCTTCAGACTCAGGCACAGGAATGGCCACTGAAGGCCTTACTCATTCTTTACTTGGACATTCCATTGCCTTTAAAAGGAACTTGGGGTGGTCTTGAACTGCACTGTGCATTGTAGAGCTTCCTCAAGCTTCCCAGGCCCCCTGCCCTCCTTACTTGGCATGCTTGATGGCTCCATCCAGGGTGCTGAAGAGGGCTCCGCATTCCTCCACCACACAGTGGAAATGCACTTTGTGGAGAAAGTCACACTGGGCATCGCAGAAATCCTTGGTACCAAACCTGGCCACAACAGACAAGCAGGCATCTTAAGGGAGGCCCAGGAGAGAAGTGGGGTTGGAACAGAGATTTTTTTTCTGTCCTTTTCAACTCCATTAGCATTCCCACAAACAAGTCATTCCAGGGAACCTAGATCCAGAATCCACCCACCCCTGCCCTGGACAGGAGGGTATCCCACAGATGGGAGAGATGAATCATCACCTCTGCAGCAATTACAGCCTGGACTGCAGAAATACTGCACAGCACCATCCCTGAGGTACAGAACAACAACCCTGCTTGCAAACCCCAGAGCAAAGCCCACCACATTATCCAAGATATGTCTTGTGTCATCTCGGAGCAAATGGCCAAGAGGGAAAAACCAGCTCAGTGTGGTGTCACTGCTCACTCGCTGCTGAGATTCTCTGAACGTAGTAAGTGCAGCAGAAATACATGTGATTTCAGGAAACTCCAGAATCACAGGGAATCAAGAAAACAAGTAAGAAACACTGGCAGGAAGGATTTGAAACTTAACAAGGGAATCTTGCATAATTAAGGTACAACAAACTACAGTTGCTCTGATGAGCAGGAAAGCAAGAAACAAACAGCAGCCTGTATGGTCCCAGGAGGGACCTCTCACCAATGGGAGGGTAAAGGAAAGAGAAAAAACTTGTACTGGAGAAGGAAGGTCTGTGGATATACAACACGTGCTGTCAGTTATGGCTTGCAGGGAGAAGAGGAAGGAAAGTATTTGTGTGGTAAGAGAGAAGAAACCAAGTTATTGCAAACTAAAGGGAATGTTTTATCAGAGACGTGTTGAACCTAGAAAGAAGGTCCCCCACAAAAAGGGAGGTGATGAATCAAAAATGTCTGCCTTATAAAATTTGCTTTGGATGAGAAAACTAAAGACAAAACAGAGAATTTGGGATGAAATTAAGACCTTCTAGAAGAGCAGATAAAGGGACTCATTCAAAAAATATAAAAATGCAGAAATCAGTCAGTCTGGGTGATGCATGCCATGAAGTGCAATGGAAATTAACTCCCAAAGTGATTACATTACCATTTGCTGGTTTTTAAGCCACAGAGAAGTGGGAGGTACTACATAACTGGAAAAAAACCCAAAAATTAAACAGTCAAGGTACTGGTTCTTTCAGGGGAAAAAAAAAAAAAAAGACAAGTTATCTTTGGCAATTATCATACCTCTGGCCTTAACTTCTCCTTCCAGTAAAGTAATGGAACAAATATTAAGAGGGAGGGGAAAATCATTAAACATCTAGAAGATAAAGGAACCATGAGCAATAAACAGCATCAGGATTATAAAGAATAAATCTTGCCAGACAAATTTAATTGCTTTTTTTGATAGAATTACAAAATTAGTGGATGAAGGGATGCAATATATTTGGATTTTAGTAAAGCATTTGATTCAGTCTTGCATATGCTTAGAATTAATTTCAATTGGCCTGGCTATAATGCCACCTCATGGCTTGAAACTGGCTGACGGACCATAAACAAAGGCTGATGACAACCAGCACCACACTGAGCTGGGAGGAGGAGGCATTGTGTGAGTGCTGAGAGGAGCATTTGGGTTAGTTTGAGTTTATTTAACATCTTCATTAGTAATCTAGGAGTAAACAGCATCTTGATGAAATTCACAAAGATACTAAACAGGGAGGAGGTGGCAATACCAGTGCAAGAGGAGAAAAAGAGCACAGAGAGGTTTGGCAAGACAAGGGAGAAGGTTCAGAAAGGAGAATCATGTTTGGAAACACAACAAACACTTGGGCGTGGGGGGTGTTTTATACACTGGGGACTCACCAAACAACATTAAAAGCAATTCTGTGTCACAGAGGATGATAAACATGGCACTATACATTACTCTGTATAGGTACAAACAAATTGTGAGCTGCCTATTTGGGGGCAGGAAGCTTGTTCTGTTGGGGGGGCAATTCTGCACCATCCAGGGAACAGCAGGAAAGCAACAGGACCCTTGGGCAGAAGGGACTAATCTAGAGTCAGATTAAAGGAAGTAACTAAGCCTGGTTAAATGGGATGCTCAAAGCCTGTGACTGTCTGAAGGGGCTGAACTCCAGCTGCAGAGAAGGATGATCTGCTGTAGTTCGAGGGGGTATAAACAGAGCTGCAACAGAACTACAAAAAGGGGAATTCAGGCAGCATACCATGGAAAAAGTTGTGACATTGAAACTTACTAGGTGGTAGTAAACTCCCAGAGACAAGAAAATAGCCCCACTGCCTGGCAGAATTACAACCAGACTGGACAAAATGCAAATAAGACTGAAGGGAAGGATCTCACACCAGCCACGGACTGATGGACTAGAAGATTTTCTAGATTTCTCCATCAAAGCCTGTGATTTACAAAGTGTCCTCTGGCATTTGTAGGTGACTCTCTGTGTCACAGCACAAACCTCTGTGTCTGCCTGGGTATGTCTGTGTGCGCTCAAAGCATGTGTCTGTCTGGGCAGGTATGTGCATGTGTCTGTACGTGGGTGAGCTTTGTATCTGTTCCATTTTCTCTTTGAGCCTCCTTTTCTATAACAGAAACAGCAGAAATCATCCCAGCTCCCATACCCCTTTATTTATTCCCATGCCTCTACCTCCCCAAAACATGTTTTGTTTCAGTGGCCTGCTCAGAGGAAAGGCCACAGGAAGCATCTCAAGGCCCCAGTGAGCTGTGTGTAACCACAGGCCATGGTCTCACACAGGTGCAGGGCTAAGAGCACTCCTGCACTGGGTCCCCTGGACTCGCAGAACAGGGCCATAAGGAGGAGTCTAAGGTGAAGTCCGGGATAACAGAACTACATGAAGATCTGCGCTTGTATTTGGTTCTCAAGATCCCTTTGCAAAATAATTCTGTGTGGGCAGGTATTTCTTACCAGACGTTAACATCTGGCACAGGTAGCTACGACCAAGGGCTGCATGTGCTCCAGGTGATCAGTGTCTGACAGGATTAGGCCTTTACATTCAACAGAACTCTGTGTTCAGGGTGAGCCAGTGAGTCAGACACTTTGCAAAGGAACCACTTTTCCCTTTCCTCTATTCCCAGTTCCATGCTCTCCTTACCGGCGCAGGTACATCTTCCATGGCTCAGAGAGCTTCTCCTGGACAAGTGCCTTCACTGCCTTGCCCAAGTACTGGGTTGGCTCCCCAGTCCCAGCCTGGCTGCCTTCACCTTCTGTCTTAATGTTCAGCAGGTTACCAAGGCTGGCACTGCTCTTGGACATCTGGAAGAAGAACACACACAGACACTGCATCAAGCCCAGCACACAGACACGGACACCCTCAGGACTGTCCCCACAGAGAGCAGTGTCTTCGAAGATGAAAAGAAGACAAAAAGTCTGTGCAGGCTGCCCCAACTGCACCAGCAAAATTTAGTAACACCTCACTCCTCTGCATCGTCCACCTAACTCTCATACAGCACTCAGGTGCCCATTGAATATTCATGGTTCTTGTTGAAGTAATGAAGCATCATGTCTGCCTTATTCACGAGGAAACTGAGGTGAAGAGAGACATCCCGTATTTGACTATGGAAAAGGTGTGTGAGCTTCAACAGCAATAGCCCTGTACAGCTCCTACAAATTGCTGGTGGTAGAACTGGTAAGCTCTAGTTTATTCAGTCATCCTATCCCAGCCACAAGGATGTCTGCTTTAAAGTGACTATCAGGTATGTGTGAGGGTGGAAGGATGAAGAGCTCATTCAACCGGGGAAAAATTCTGTCTCAAGATCCTGGAAAATTCATATTAACTTCAATAACAAAATCATGTGACTTTTTTGTGTTGAATGGACACATCCTCCATGAAGCAGGACTTGGACTCACAGTCTGCATTGCATGAAAGGCTTCAAATAGAATCTCCACACAATCTACAGAGAAGGTTTAGATGTCCAGGTGTATGATGTGCAGGATACAAAAAGGAAGTTACTAAAGCCTGCCTAGAGAGAAAACTTTCTTTCAGAATAAGTGCACAATTTCCCAGACTCTTTCTTTTTCTGTTGTGGTCTCAAATTACCTCCAGTCACAACAGCAAATTTCACAGCATGAATAAAATGCAGGATTGGGCTCAATACTTGCACTGGAAACTCCACCCATTTGAGGGTCTCGAAGCCCTTTATAAATATCAGCTAATTAAGCCTGACAGCCCCCTAAATAAACTGCAGTAGGCTACAGGAATCCTGGCTATTTGAGGATTTCTTAATGCCCCCTGAAGGTAAAGCCCCTGCTGCTGTGTAGAGACTGCAACTCTTTATAGCTGGAGTCAGAAATTCAGGTCGTGTCTTTTCACTGGTAATTCCATTTCTGTAAAGGGTTCTTTTCCCTAGAGAAACAATGAAGGATTCCCCCATGGACAGAAATTGTGTGCAGCAAGAGGAAGAAGCAAGTGTGATGTGTTCCTGAGCAGACTGAGCTTGACTCTGCCATCTTTAGTCTTGGAACTGGCTCCATCAATCACACACACAGTGGGTTCCACTCTTTGCTGGTTTATCTCATTGGTTAATCTCATTCCTTTAACCTGACTCCTGGTTTGCACCTGTGCTACATTTGCTTTGCACAACTTAAAGAACCTTATGTCAAACTGCACACAAAGAAATGCTTTTTTCTAAACATATCCTTAAATCACATATTATCCTGGAGATTTTCAAGTGAAGTCTCCATTGAAAGAGAATTTCCCTGATCTGGGACCTTCAGAATGACTCATGACCCCAGAGAGCAGAGTTACTAAATACATTTGCTCACTAAAGAAAGACCTGTATATTTGGAACCTTTAAAGGGACAACACAAAGGAACCAACAAGAAATTAAGTTTAAAAGGGAAAATCAAAACCCCAGTGTAACAGAGAGCCAATGGAGGAGGAAAGTGACATAAGGATAAATGTAGAAATTAAACAACACGGAGAAAAAGTGATAAGAAAGAAAGGAGGTGGGAGATCACCAGGCAAAGTCACTTTGCCCTCTCTTGAGGGTTATATGGCCTTGATGCATGCAACGCCCAGAGCCAAGGGGATGCCAATAGTTATGCCTGTAAAACCCACCACATAGCAGAATATTAAAGCATGGCTCAAAGGGTGCCCTGATCTCTACAGCAGTTGTATACAGCTTCAAAATTAATCTTGGTACAGTAGATTTTATCATGTGGAAGAGAAATATATATTTGAGATCATGTACAATTTAAGGAAAAAGTAAGGAAAAAGAAACTGTGCATTATCTAAAATAAATATTCCAGAATACAGTAAAGGGGACTCTGATAGGCACCATTACTCATACCAGAAAGACAGAAATTGATGATTTTGGCTCAAAACTTCTAATTTTTTCTTCTCTTTCATGAAAACGGATTACTCTCTCCCTCCCCAAATGAAGGGAAATGTTTTTAAGTAAACAAAATGAATAACTCTAAAAGGAGAGTGAGAGAGAAATTGCCAGGTTCTGGAAATAAAACCAAGCAACGGAACAAACCCAAAAACCCAAACAAACAAAGAAAAAAAAAAAAAAATAAAGCAAACAACAACAAAAAAACCCCAAAAAACAAAAAAGAACAAAAAAAAGGAAAGAAAAGAAACCTTTTGGAGCCCTCCTCTGTCTAGAAAGGATGGGGAAAAAAAAGGTGTCAGAGGCTGCAATATATTTCTTCAGCCAGTTCATTAAATTAATTCATAAGCAGTGGCTCTGAAATTATACCCGATGAAAAATGGTCTCAAAATTTAAATGGTACAAACTCATCTTATTAGAGGCAAAACATTAAAAAACAAACGCATCTTTTCCCCCCCTTCCCTGCTATCGCAGCTTTAATTTCTCTTGGTGGGGGGAATGAAAGGCGTTTGATGGATGGCTCTTACCTTATTCATAAGCGAGGATAAAAGAGATGAATTTGCCGAGACTGTGTGGCCATTTGATTCATTACTGAAACACACAAACCAACAGGGTTTAGTTAAGATGTGCACAGGGACTGTGAGCGCTGAGATTAATCCTTCTCCCTTCAAGCTGCCTCACTCCTCACCTACTACATCCAGAGGAAAAGAATAATGCCAACCTTCCCATGGGCAGGCCAAGCTCGCTTACTTGTGATAGCCAAGAGGGAGAGAAAGAGGGTCCCAGATCTGAAGAATTTAGTTCTTTCAACTACTAAACGGCCTGGGCCTCTTCCATCAGTGTCCACTCCATCACATTTCATTTGCTAACTCATTACCTCCCCCAGGTTTTACCCCTTCATCCCGTTAGAACTTTCAAAAATATCCCACAAAAGCAGGGGGGATGATGATGAAGGCTCATTCTGCCAGGGACATGGATCCCCTGGGCAGTAAGGAAGGCAAGGCACAATCCTGCACTGAAAGGCAGCCTTAGGATCTCTGCAGTTGGCTCCAGGTGCTGGACTCCCAAATGGAAGCTTGTTTAAATAAGGTATGGACAGGAAAGGATAAAATGGTCAAAATGGAGCTCAGTCATCCCCACTTATCAGTTCCTCTGCACTTTTTCCACACGGCACAATCCCCAAACACTCCTGTTCTCAGTAGAGATGCTGGGCAAGTGGGACACACACTTTGAGACAGGTGCATTCACATCTGCACAACCATCATCATAACTATGGACCAGCCTATGCCAGGCCCAGAGCGGAGTCACCCTGACACCCAGCTGCTTTGTGTGTCCAGTTTCTCTGGAATGTGCTTCCCTTAACACATTCAACACACTGCAGCAGCGCAAATGCTGCAGCTAAGAGTGTGCTGAGGTGTGGCACTGGGGCAGCTTCAATCACCAATTGATGACAAGAGGACTAAGCGAAGACAGGTTTGCCAGTGGCTGGATTTTCAGAAGGGAGCACAAGAGGTGAAGCTCTTGTGGAAGAGTCAGTAGGTGCCTGTGACCCCAAAAACCATCTGGAGAACATACACTTGATATGGAGCAGAGTGAGCCTGCCTCCAGTTTTGAGGTGTCCAATTCAACCACTGCGAAACTGCCTTTCACCAACATGCTGTGTTCTCTTGAATTACAGGAACGGAAACTTCCCAAAGCCTGATGCTGGGAAGGGTTGAGCGTGGCTGCCCACCCACTTCTCTCACCCATGGTCCTTGACGCTCAGGTCCAAGCTGTGCTCCTGCAGGGAGTCCTGACTGGTGGCAGATGATGATCCCATGGCCTCCACAGGTTCCTGCTTCACCTGGACTGGATTGAACCGTCCGGGAGGTGCTGGTTGTCCATTCCCTGCTCAAGAAAGACATCGAAATTAAATGCAAAAATTAAATTAAAAGTGTAGGTCTAAAACGAGGTTACAATGGCAAACAAGTAAGTTAAATCATTGACATCAGTGCCTAAATGGAAAAAGCAAAGAAAAAGGGGGGGGGAGGGAAGTACTGGGATTGCTGGTCAGCGTTTATTGCCAAGTTGACATGATGGGTTCTGACGTCCACTCCGGCATGGAAATTCTTCAAGTGATAATTATTGCAAAATTATGTCAAAGTTGTCCAGGCTATGGGCCCTTTAAAGGAGAAGGGTGGAAGGAGCGTGGGGGAGACCTGATTCTCTGCACAAACTGTCATAACTAATTTGCGGGGCTGCCTCTTAAGCGTTTATTAAAGACTCTGTTAATGCTGAGGCAATGTGGCAGCTTTCGACTGCTAGTCAAGCCCCCTTCCCCGTCCCCAATCCCAGCGTTGCTGTAGCGACAGCGCTGGCCCGACTCTGCGCCTGCCCAGCAGGAGCATCTGCCCCGCCGGGACTATGGAAGGTGACAGCAACGGGACCGGCTCAAACTGCGCGACCTCCTGCCACCGCCCCCTCCACGTCCCCGCAAACACGGGGAATGCTCCTTTTTAGCGAGGATGTTTAGTGCCGAGCCCATGAAAGAAGAATTCAAATTAAAGGAAGAGGGGAAAAGAGGGGGTGAGGGGGAGAGGAAGGGGAAGGAAGGAGAACAAATTAAAGAAAAAAAATTAGGAAAAACAGCAAAGAAAAAAAGAAGGGGAAAAAAGTTGCTGACAGGAACATGTCTGCAGAGCTTTTTTCCACAATCCCCAAGTGACTAAAATATTAATTTACCCTCCGGCAGTACAGCTGACGGCGAGCTGCTTCCCAGACAGCAAGTGGCATTTTATTAAAAAATAAAGGAAAATAGTTCCCTCAATGACCTTTCTCTGCTTTAGGAAACAATTTTTCAAACAATAATTTTAAAAGTATGTGGAAGTTCCCCTCCCTCTTTAATCAGATCACTTCCTTCTACTCCCCCGTTTGCTCTGGGGAAGACGGGGCCATCAGCAAGCGCTCCCAGTCCCAGGGCCGGCAGCTGTGGGCTCTCCACACCCCAGGAAGGAGCCTGGGGACAGCCCAGGGCTGCCCGGCACAGCCTCCCCTTCATGGCCCTTGCTGCCCACCACGAGCTGCCCATGTTCAGCAGACTGGGTAGGCTCCCTGTGCTCTCATGGGAGCCCCACGTCCATCGGTCAGGGCTGGGATTGAGCTACTGGGATTGACCTGCCTCAGGTCTAGGTGGCAGCAGGAAGAGCTCTGGGCTGCCCCAGGGGACGACTTTCCCTTCCCATCTTTCACCCCTCAGGTCGCTGCAGGAGAGGGGAGCACAGCTCGCAAGAACTGACCAAAAGGAGGGTCCCGTTTGTGGACTGCACCAGCACTGTCCCCAAACCCACAGCTGGGACAACAGAGCTGAAGCACAGAACAACCCCCCAGATCAGAAAAACAACTGTCCATGGGCTACAGCACCATCAACACGGGGCCCAGCTAAAGCTCAGTACAGTCTCAGTAGGTCCTGCAAGGCCTGGCTAAGGTATTTTTTCTTCATTTCTATTTTCAGTACAGTGCCTGTCTCTTTTCAGCCTATAGCCAATTACTCATGGCAACACTCTTCAGCTCTGGTAAGAGCCTACTCCCTTCGAGGGCAAAGCTGTTTCTTGCCTCTCTTCTGGCCATGTGGGTATAGCCAGGCTCCACAGGAAACCATGCCAAGACTGCCCTCTACAAGGGTTAATTAGACACAACCAAATTCATTCTCCCATTTATTTTCTTTTACTCCCCCCTCCCCAACTGCAGTCCCATGGACAACTGGGTGACTTCTCATTCACTCTCCTCCAAGTCATCAGGCACTGCTCTGCCTCCCACCACTATCACAAACTGATGAGGTAACTCACCTGCTTCAAGTGCCACAGAGGGCTTGAGTGCAGCTGCTGCCAGCCTGGCCATCATAGGAGAGATTAATCCCTTGCTAGCAGAGATCCTTTCCATTATAGAGGCTGCTGGAGCAGGAGAAGAAGTAGCCACTGGCTCACCAGATCCTGAAACTGCCTGGGATGAGGAATCCGTAGGAGCAGATGATGTTGGATTAGTGCCAGAAGAACCAGCAGTCATCAGATTAGCCGAGCTGGCAGGAAGTGGTGTAGAGACCCGGCTGGGGATGATGGGGAAGAAGGATCCAGCTGTTCCAGGAAGTGCTGAGTTGGAGAGTGCCAGGGCCAAGGGTATATTGCTGGGAAGAGCCTGGGAAAGCAGGCCAGAGATCTTTGTGGCTGGTGTCATGCTGTTGGCAGACTTGGTGGCCTGTGAGGAAGCAAGCTCAGCCGCAGAGGAGGGCGCAGCTGGGACGATGAGAGAAACGGAAGACTGTTGACTGGTCGGGGAGGCACTCAGGCTGGAGTTCTTGGAGCTCATGGCAGAGAAGTCAATAAGGTCATCGTTACTGGACTCCTCTTGCTCATTATCCTTGGAGCCCAGGAGCGAGGCAGGCAGGCCCAGCACTCCTGAGCTCCGGATGTGCCGGCGCTCGTGTTTGCGTTTGTGGGAAGTCATCTGGCTGGTGGAGGTGAAGGTGAAGCCACAGCCTGCCCTTATGCAGTGGAAGTGATTGGTGGCCTTGCTGTAGACACAGCCCTCATACTTGCATTCCTCGTACTTGTAGAACTTCTTGAAGCCATCCTTGGCATAGGCATCATCTTTGATGTGGTAGCTCTTGTGCTTCTCAATGTCACACTTGTTCTTGAAGGTGAATGTACAGCCAGGTCTCCTGCAAGGGCATCGAGGAGAGGGTGGTTGGCTGTGTAAGCAGAGCTGCTGTCTCCTGCCTCCCTCTAGGACCACAACTGGGGCCGTAATGAGACAACCACCCCGGCTGCAGAGGGTCTGAGCAGTTGTCTGTGGGTTAACCTGGACACCCAGGCAGGCAGATATGCTGCCATGTGGGAGAGCTGGGAAGCTCACCCCACTCTGAGGAACAGCCACAGGAACATGGGAATACAGGCACCCTCCACTAAAAGTTCCAACAAAACAGCAGCTAAAGGGGTCTAAGGTACAAACTGTGCTTTCCTACTCTTCCTGAGAACATAAGAAATCAATAGAAGAGCAGTTGTGTACAGAAGGCTAAGTCTGGCTCCAAAAGGGATGAGCTGGCTGGAGAGAACCCTACCATGGAAGTGCCATTAGCAGTGTGTTAATGGCCTACTTCAGTTAGTTGCACTCTTCAGAGCACTGTGATCTCTTTCCCAAATGATTCTAGGTTCTATTTTCTAGCGGGTATTCTCTCAGATCATACTCCTGCCTTCAGAATGGTCTGTGGCACAATCCTGGAAATCACGTCTGCCCCGGTATCTGAGTTCTCTCAGCAGCAGTACTGAGAAGGTCACAGCAGGGCAAATCAAGTCCCTGTGCATGCTCCTGAAATTATGACTCGGCAGAAGGAGGCAAACAGACCACACAGCTCTGAGGCAGGACTCCTCCCCTTCCCTTCTGTCTCACCTGCAATGGAAGTGAGTGGTTTTCTGCCCATAGAACTGGCATTCCACAGTGCCACAGTCCTCCGTGGCACGGAACCGCTGGAACCCGTCGTTGATGAGCTGTGTGTTCTTCTTGTGAAAGTTCTCATGGGTCATCACGTCAGAGGTGCTTGTATAGACCTTGTTACAACCCACCTACCCCAGGCCCAAAGAGGAGTCATCAGCACAGCAGTTTAACAGCCTGACATTATTACCAGCAGCAATAAATACATGAGCAGCACACATACATTTAATAGTTCCATTTTTGTGTTTCTCCTAGGGGTATTAAGTCATCACTTTAATTCCCAATCTAAAGACTGAGAGAGCAGAGAACAGTTGTGAAAAAAACCAAACCCAAATCAACTCTCTGGGCATGAAACAGTAAGAAAAAAAGGGAGGATCGGAGGCCTAAAACACCAGCTCGAGATAATCATGCCTGCTTGGGGAAGCAGTTAGTAGAGTTCCTGTTCTTAAAGAGAACACTAACAGATGCTGTTGCTTTTTGTTATCTTGGAGTGACACAGAACAAAGTAGGATTTCATCCATTTGGGGAATACAAAATTGAGTGCGAATAAGTTATTTACTTCTTTAGTCCTTCTGGGAGGTAAGGCATGCTAGTGCAACATGAGGCCAACCAATCTTTTGAGCTTGTAATAAACGGTTTAATTCTAGCAAACCTTAAACTCCATGTTCAGCTGATTTTAGCAAACTGGTGACTTTTTTTCCCTGTCACTGTTCAAGACTCCCACTTCAATAATTTTAAACTTGTGCAGCCAATGGGAATGGTGTGACGAGGACGGAATGCTGAAAACCTGCCTTCCTCTGGGTAAAGCGGGGCAACTTTGCCATATTGAGTAAAAATCCACTGGAATCTGAAAACGTCCTCAGCCCTGCTGAGGGAGGATTTTTTTTCTTTTCTTCTAGCACAACATGTGCCAATGCCTGCACCATCTCAGAAGTGAAGAGAAGGAAAACACCACCCCTTAGTTCAGCCCAGGTTGATTCAAACAGGCAATAACAAAACCCATGACAAATACTCAGAGAAAAAAATAAAAAGGATCTCCAGCTATTTCCAATATAAAAGAGCCTCTCTCTCTCCACACTGACACCTTGAAAAAAGACAGGCCCTGCATGGCATTAAAAAAAAGAATTAAACAAAAGCGTCCTTAGGAATAATTTGCAATGCAGCTCTTGGTGCGAAAGCCTAAAAAAATGTCAGTTTATATAAACAACTAACTGAATTTTATCCACACCAATTATGGACATAAAGAAAAAAACCCCCACGTGATGGATGGCACAAATTCTGCCATTTAAGCAGTATTTTCTTTAATTGGGAGTTTATACTCTGACACCTTTCCTGTAAGACACTGCTTACATGGGCATTACTTTACTGGAAGACAGTGGGCACAGGATGGAATTAGCCATATATAGCTGTGTAAGCGAGGGTCTCTATTCGAACTCAGAGTGACTTAAAGCTGTGAAACACTCCTTGTACTCTAAAAAAAAAATCAAACAAATCCCACCCTGCTCAACCGAAGAAATGAAACAATCAATATTATTGAAGTGTAACAGAAAATGTTCTCGAGAGAAAGACACGTGAAGTTCCCAATTTATCAAATGCTGTAAGCATATGCTTCAACCAGCCCCTATTCAGGACAGAACTTGAGTGCATGCCTAACATTTAAGTATGTGCTTAAGCCCCATTGACTTCAGAAAGCTTACCTGACTTCAAGTTAAACATATGCTGAAGTCTATCCCTGCAAAGCATTTAAGCATGTGATTAAGGCCTTGTGACTTTAACTGGAGTCTTAAACTGCTGGGACAGGTCAGGAAGTGAGCCCGACTTTTCAGACCAGAAAATCTGTCACCAAGCGTTGGCTGATCGCTCTGTAACTGCAGCACGTTCTCAGGACAATGGTTTAGGCCACAATTCTACTGAAACGAGTACACGTCAAACCTTTGAACCTGAGGAATGATCAGGGTAAGACTCAAACAATGTGGTGTGTTCATGTCTAGAACAGTGAAGGCATCTCAGTGACGTGTGTGTAGCAGCTCCAGCTCTGGCTACACTGCTGTTGAAGCTTGGCTGCCCCTCAAACACGGCTCCCAGCTACACCACACACAAGTGCCACTGGTGAAGGACACAGAGAACCAGGGGTGTTAAGTGTAGACATGTGACATTAACGTTTAATTACTTTAGAAATGGATTATGGAGGAAATTAACCCAGTGCTAAAGGGCAGATGTGCCACAAGAAAGTCTGGTTTCAAGGGAGGGACCGATGAGATTTGAGTAGAGGCAGTGCAGTGGCATTAAAGAAGTCCCTGAGTCTCATAGAAGGGGATTTGCTTGAACAAGTCCAAGACTATGAGAAAACCTTGAGACCTGCTTTGCCTCACTGCATGGACAAGGCTTCTAAAAAATGAGAATGGGGCTTTCCTTTGCCATTCCCAATGCTAGGCAGGTCAAGAGCAGTGAGGACAGGACATAGACTTGTCAACGAGGTTCCTGAATCAGAAGGCAGCAAGACAGGCTATGAATGTCCCCCTCTGCCTTAGGACAGCTCCCGGCTCTCTGACAAGGGTGGCCGGGACTCACAAATCCTTCCAGACCACCGCAGAAAGGACCCAGCTCCCAGAGAGGCTCCTGGGCTGCCGTTACCTGCATGCAGTGGTAGTGAGTGCTCTTCCCGTTCAGGTGGCAGCCGTGGTAGTACACGCTGCAGTCGTCCAGGGGGCTGAAACGCATGAAGCCATGCTGCAGGGAGTTATCACGTTTCTTGTGCATGTTGTAATGCCGAATCACATCCTGTTTACTGGTGAATCTCTGCAGAGATACAGAGACAGACAGTGAGACACACGTGATGCCAGTGGGTGAGTAATCTTGGGGGCAGGGTGGGTGTCTTTTGTTGTTGTTAATAAACTTATGGGCACAGGAGTTGAAAGCTCAGCAGTAATCAACCCAAGAGAATCAGATTAAAGAGGAATTGTGTGTGTGTATCTTCTTGGTAAAGGGAAAGTAAATACACATGAAAAGTTCTAGAGTAAACGTGACACTGGGGTGATGCCCAGAATCTGCTCCCTGCAGCTTTAAGACTGCAGTTCTTCTAGCATAATTTTAGCTGCTACTATCTCAAGAAGTGCTATAGTTAGAAAGCAAACCAGTGAACTGAACAGCCTACAAGCAAGTAATCCAAGCCTCCAAGTCACTCACTGTAGTGGTTAACAAGACACTGGCTGCCACATTCATGTCGGACTAGAAATCAGGAAAAACCTTTTTTACACTGTCTTTGCATTCTAAGTCTCTTGCGTCCCTAGAAGGTAGGATGGTTTTATTAGGAAAACAGGGACACAAAACTTTCTTCAAGTCACAGAAAAAGATGCTCTTCTATAGAAAAATGGAGCTCAGAGCTAAATCTGTATAACCAGAATATCCTTTTTTTTCTCTACCTGCTTCAAGCAATGAAGGGGTACCCCACTGTCAGAGCAGGCTAAGTGCCTTTAAAATGAAGCTTTTTATTTCTATTTCCCACAGACATCAATATTTACCACTGAAGGTGAGAAAGTAAATCTGATTTTTTTTAAGAAGAAATCAATATCCATTTATTTTGAGTAGTAATTGAAAAGGCCTGTATTCTAATGTTTAACAACTTTTCTAGTCTGCCTCATAGGAAACAAATTATTATCACTTCCACTCTTTCCTCCTATAATATCAATCCTGATCAATCTCGTTGGTATTGGCACGGGAATATATGGATATAGATTTCAACAGAAATCCCTTGGAGGCTGGAGGTATGATTTCCCAGGGCGTACATACAGGATTGCTATTGCCAATCATTGTTAATTTGTGCCCACTTATTACGGAGCGTTACTTATTCTAAAATATATCTCAGCCATAAAATAATTTGCATTTTAAAAAGCAGCTTAAATCCTTATTCCCTGTGAGACCAGACAGCTCCTTTGCAAGCAGCTTCCAGACTCCTTAGAAAATAATCATGAGGCCAATCATAATAATAGGTTTTTCTGTTTTTCCATCCTTTGTGTTTCTCTCTTTCTGGTGCAGGGATATCTGTGTCACAGTTGGGATAGACTCATCTTGATTACTCGATGCTGGACTAGCAGGACCAGTACGTGCATCCTGGAGAGAAACTCTCCTTTGATCAATAGAAACCCACAGCCAAGCCCAGCAGCTCCAGATCAACTTCCTCTGCTGTGGTCAGACTCATCCCCTTGAGACCCAAAGGCCTCCTAGGGCAGGGCTGGAGTTGTGTCTGGTGCACGGCAGAGGCAAACTCTGGGATTCCCACTCACGCATCAGCCTGACCACAGAAATGCCAGTGTCAAACTCCTGGACCTGGGACCAGGGTAAACAAACACAGCACGTGACGTGCTGGCTTGACGTGGATACCCTGGCAATTCTCCCAGCAATTACAGCATCCTCCTACCCCTGCGCCTTCCCCACAAATCCCGCATGGCTACTGGTCTTAGATACTGCTGCTACAAAGTCACTCGGGCAGCAGGAGGGAAAGAGACAGACTAACAGATCAGCATTCCCTAGTTTCAGGCACAGTTTGTAACACAGCACAATTTATGCACTTGGTGTTTCACTGATATAAATGTGGAGTAGTTCCCACTGACTTGAGCTGATCTATAGTCGGCTCTTTGTTGTAGTGGTCTGAGTTTGGTTCAATGGTATTAGATTGAGCTAAATGGGAGCAAAATAGAGTTCTGTTAAATTCAGAACATATCCCGTCCTCTTTCAGAGCAGCAAAGAGAAAAGGCATGTGCATGCATGTGGGAGGAAAGTGCAGGGGGACACACACTCTCCCTGTGTGTTTGGGGAGCCATACTTTAAGTTTGGAGCATTGTTCTACCTGGTAGTTGCACTCCGGGTCAAGGCAGTGGTAATGTTCTCTGTACTGGTACGCGCAGTGTATGTGTCCACAGTGCTGACTGCCAGAGAACCTGCAAACAGGAGAGAGGGAGAGAATAAACCACTGTCCTGGCAGCAGTGCCTGTAAGTAAAGTACGAATAAACTGGGTCCCGTTCCTGCTTTCATCTCACATGTGTATGGCATTAAACCCCACCTCCTTTATCCCCTCCAAGGATGGTGACCCTCTTGCCTTCCCTTGCTTATTTGTCACTATTTAAAGGTGCTTCTTGAGCCGGATCACTCAGGTCTTGCACATCCCTAATCTGTCTTTCCCCTTGAAATTCATCTCCGTTATCTAAGTTGTTTACTTGAGGAAGCATAAGGAAGGAGGGTTCCTTGAACTAAACACCACACAATTCTAGAATAGAGTTTAGATACCACATCAGCAAGTTTCAGAAACCTCCCATGACAGAAGGAGACAAATAAATGTTTTCGGCAAATATGGATTCTAAATTTTAAATATAAGCCTATCTACTACGACATCAGAAAAGTTGTGCACAGCAAATCTGAAAACTCCTGACATACAGGGTGGCAAAAAAGACCAGAAAGACAGAAATGCCATGTAATATCTGCATACAAACAGTCAGTACACAGAATTTATGGACTGACAGACACACCAGGAACTGACACAAGGGGATGATCCAGTAATGGGGTAATCAGTGCAATGAACTGCCTCACGTATAGTCTAGAGGACCCTAGAAGAGCTTGAAAGGGAAAAGCAGTAGAGAGAAGGGGACTCAGAGGGGAAACATTCAAAGATAAAGTACCATCTGCTCAAAGGTTCCTCAAAGGTTCCTCACGTCACTTAAGTGCTAAACACAGCAGGAGTGCATATGATAAAGGGCATAGGAAAGAAGTGAGGAAGGGCAACAGATAAAAAAGGAAAATGAGAGGAGTGAGGGTGTCCTGGGGCAATCGATGAATGGGGCAGGAGCAGGGAAGATTATGGATCATCATAAGGTGAGATAACGTGAGGCTACAGGACAGAAAAAGTCTGGATGAAAAGCACTACTAAATAAGCCATTTCTGGAGCATAGTAAGGAAGAGGAGGTCAACTGTGGAGACAGCAGGGCCTCTAGGAGATGGAAAGGGGACTTAATTGACAGAAAAGATAGACATTGCTAAAAAATTAAATGACTTCTTTGCCTCAGCATTCACAAAGGGAGACAGGGACAGATGCCAGGAGCAGACATGCCTTTCCCTGGGGAAGGAGAAGAAATACTGCAGGAAATCAGGATCACGTCAGAACAGGTGATTGAGAAACTGGAACAAACCTCAGCAGCAGAGAAGAAACAAACCACAAGGCAAACAGCAGGGCTGGCTGCACAAACAAAGGTGTGGAACTGAAAGCAGAGGAAGAGATTCCTGCTCAATGCCTGGGCGACTGCTAGGCTTGTCCAGGGCAGCCGCCAGAGCCGCCGTGGCACTGACCAGGGACATGTGGCTCCACAGCACAAGTAACCAACTGGTCCTGCTAGTCCAGGGCTTTATGTCAGCAGCACCACCAGCAGCTCTTCAAGGAAAGAAACTGCCCTGTGGGAAGCTTCCTCTCTGTTCCACTGACATGATGGGGAAGAAGGACCAAAGGGCTGTGCAGGGCTGGAGAACTGTGTGGTGCAGGCCAGGCAGAGAGAAGAGGAAGATACAGACCTTGCTGACAAATACAAAGCAGTTCAAAATATTATCAAAAATGAGGATGCAAAATGACCAGAGATACCAAATTGAGTAAAAGAAGGGCCAGACACCAAAGAGATCTGACTCCAGGAGATGAGTTTCTTGGAGCATTCTAGCAGGAATAACACACAGGATCAGTTTTAAAAACAGCTAAACAAGCACTTCAGCACTTCCAACTCCTACCCTCCTTTCCATGTGCCATGGAAAGGTGTGTGTGGTCTCTACAGCACAGGAAGAGGGAGACAAGTGTTCCACTAAACCATGTGCTGGGGGAAGGTGGGAAGTGGCAAACCCAGCACGAAGGGGAAATTCTGCTCCTTTAGTGTGCAAAGTTGGGCTCCTAAAGGGTTATATTATCCTGTGTTTCCTCTGACACTTGAAACAGTTCAAAGCTATTAATTTTTAAAGCACAGCATCTGTTTAGGTTTTTCATAACAGGAAAGCTTACACACCACACACTTACTTACACGCATACACACGCGCACATTTACATGCACCCACTCTACCGTACATCAACACTCCCCTGAATTTACATCAATGTACCCACAATTTCCATGCACACAAACAGACACAAACACACACACCTGAAAGAGGAAAACTCACAGAGCAGCTCATCACACTGACATACAAATCCAAACTCAGTTGTCAATGCAGACACATAGATTCATTTGCACAAGAACAACACACTCCTTCTTCCTTTCTGTTAATCGGTTCACTTTTATTTTTTTTTTTGGCCAGAAAGAACTAGTTTTGATCTGGCAAGAGTTGATAAATAAATAATAATAAAAATAATAAATAAAGAAGTCAGCATGCTTAGAGAGTGTTTACAGACTCATTACTCTGTAACGATGATGTGAAAGAAGGAAAAAAAAATCCACCCCAATTACAAGGGGGGAGGAAACCCACACAGAAATAAATATTTAAGCAAGTGCTGCCAGAAGCACCATCTGCTGAGGCACTAATAATAATAATAATAATTTTTTCTGTGGTCTTTTTTTTTTAATTATAAATACACAGGGAGGAGGAGGGGGGAAAACAACCCAACCCAAACTAGCTAAGTAAGAGGTTTTGTTTTGTTGTGTGAGAGAATGGATTATCCCTGGGCAGCTTTTGGCAGTGGCTTTGGCAAACTCATTAAGCTAATTATGCAGTACAGACATAAGAGTGTTGTGTCTCTTTTCCCCCCACCCCTTGATTTTAAGGGTTTAAACTGTTTTTAAAAATGTGTGTAAATTGAAGGGAAATGGCTGTGCTGCCAACGGGTGGCTTGCGGAGCCTTTTAAGCAGGATGTGGTGTCCCTGAGGTAGCTCACAAACCTCCCTCAGCTACCTGCCTGACCCAGGGGAAGGGGCTTGCAGAGCTCCACAAGCAGTGGATGTGGCTGAAGTGTTTACACAGTTCTCTACTCGAGAGGGGAATGAGGGACAGAAAGGTGCCACCTCCTCTCCCACTGCAACCTCTGCAATTCCTGCAATCTCAGAAATAAAAGGATGCTGCTCCTTCTGCCCCATGCAAAGAGTGGTTTAAACCCCTGCTTTCCTTCCTATACTCTATATACTCTACTACTGTACTCTCCCCCGAGGCAGTGAATTCCCACATGCACTTGAGGCATTGCTGCTTGAGGAGCTGCCTGTGGTGGTGCAACTGTCCTCTCTTCCCATGGGGTCTTCTGCCCCCTTCTCCGACATCTGGGATTTGGGTAGAAGGGAGGAAATTAAGTCATTTCTTGTTCCACTCTTGAGCTACGAGAGTGCTGTTCCCACTCTTTTTCCGTGTCAAAATATTCCCTTCACCTTCCTAGCAGCTGACTATCTCCTACAAGGAGACTCTGTGGGCTCTGGCAAGGTGGAAAGCGCAGTACACATTCCCTTCCCCTCTCATTACTAAGTGCCCAGGTGCTGGTGGGAGCAAACCCTCCAGTTTTTTCTCTGGAGAGGTGTTTGCTTGCTTCCCTGCCTCGTCTCTGGATACAAGGGGCTTTTGTTGGGAGCCTTCTCACAGTACAGATGGAGGATTCAACCGGCTGGGGGCAAAGCCTGATGGACCCTTTATACCACAAGCTCTAAACCAGGTAGGTGGAATGCAATAATCTCCTCTGTCCCTCTGGCTCTTGTGGCATTACTCACTCTGTCCCACCACAGCAGCCTTGGGCTCCCTCTCAGCACCGCTGTCCTGACCTAAGCACGCCCACAGCTGTGATAAGGTGCCCTGCTCTGCACCTGATTCAGTGACGGTTTCTCTGACGAATAAGCTGCAAATATTTTCTAGGACAAGCATCCCATGTTGATGCCAAGAGCTGCCTAAACTCAAGTCACTTGTGAATTTCCCCAGCCTAGATTTCAGAGGTGAGATGTTCTCTGCTTTCCTCCTGCAGACACCGGACGTGGTAGGGGAAAAAGGCAGTGGACAGAAAGAACAACAGTCAAAAGACAGAACTACCATTTAAATCCTGGGTTTCTTCAGTGAAGCAGTTTTCCACTATTTATCACGAAGTCTAACAGCTCCAGGGAGCTACGCATGCTCTTGGCGTGACTGTGTATCTGTCACAGCTACTCCTCTCCCAAGCAGGGGGACAGAGCAAGTACAGATGCCATGGGAAATGGAGGTGCCAATGGCTGCTTTAAACACTTGATCCAGACAAGATCTCATCTCTCCCCCCATCACCCCACCTTCTTGCTCCCAGCCCTCTCCCCAGCAAAGTCAAAAGTTTTGCCTACCTGGCAATATACTTCTGGTAAATATTTACATCTTCGCTGACGGCTGGTTTGTCAGTGGGTAATCCATTCCTAATGAGAGACACACAGGGCAGAGGTGGTTAGCAGGAACAGGGCACAGCCTAAACTCCTTGTTTCTCTCACACACCGCTGACAGATCAGAAGAGAGGGCCCAAGGAAGGGTACCAGCAAAGACACCTATAAGTTTAAACTCCCTCCCCCTTTGCCCTTCAAATCCTGTACCTTCTTTTCCTAGGGAAACACACAGGCTGCCTACCACCCTTCCTGCATGTTCCCACTTTGCAGGACTCAGAGTTTGCTGGAGAAATTGAGAAGATCAACCACAAAAACCTGTTTCTACAGAAAAAAATAAAAACCCCTATACAAAAAAGTGATGGCCACATGCAAACAAAACACCTCCCTGAGTCACCTGGCAGCGCTTGCCCTTGCATGCACGGATGCTCTGCCCCTGGCTCAGCCATAGGAGAAGAATCTCTGTGCCAGCCACGTTGTGAGCTACTGTCCATTTTCCCTGTGGCCAGCAGCCCTAGTGCACTATGACCAGCTCCGGAACAGTGGCTCCAGCCCATGGATGGGCCTTCAAATGCCTCTTTGTTTCACAGATACCCCAAAACTCCAACAGACTGTATTTTAATCAATGAGAAAAAACACCCCAACTGTCACATAAGCCTGGATTATTTTACATCATGAGGAAACAGACAAAAATAACACCCTTAGTGAGTTCAGGAAGAGGGAAAATGAGATGCAGGCTCAGACTCCAAGAGACAGGGCCACCCCAAAGCACCCCCAGACAGGCTGCACACCATCTTTGTGTGCTCGGCCTGCACCCAACCTCCACTCCACTCCTCCTCCTGACAGCTCTGCACCCTGGTTTAAACAAGGACACTTTTGCACCAGAGTTCACTTGAAGGTTGACGAGTTCATGGCAGGTTAACGGCATTAGATGTAAGAGAGTTTAAACCTACGGCAAGGGTGTATGTGCAGACGTGTGAGAGTAAAGGGTAATTCCTGCCAGGTTATTGAACCCAGTGGGGACTGGGAATGGGAAGCCATGGCCCAGATACCACAGTCAGCACTGCCTTCACCAGCACAATTGACGGGCTGCTGTCTTCATCATGGAAGCCTGTATCTAGTGAGTAGCCTGAAGGAGAAGGGACCAGAGCCCATTGTGTACTGCAGTGTGTGATCAGGACATGGGAAGCGCCAGTTTGAAGGCCCTGGGCACCTCCATTCCAGCTGCAGCCCCATCATGATGCCCTGGTTGAGGAGTGGTCAGAGGAAGGATCACCATGGTGCTGGCAAACCCACATCTGGTAAGTGGCAGGAAATGAGCAAGAGAAAGGAAAACAAACTGGGAACCCAGTGCAACACCACAGGTAAGAGGCTTGCAGCCCTTCAGGCACAGCTCTAGGATGGCAACTGAACCCCAGGCAGCTGAGCATTCTGAAGACACTTTAGGCACAGAGTCTCGGACCACGTCACCCATCACAGCAAGGCACTGAATCTACAGGAATATTTACAACACAGTGTTTTTAAGTAATAGGAGTCCCTGCCTGTCATCTGGAGCATGTACAGGTTCATCCTGAGCAGACCCTGAGCATCCTGAGAAGATGCAGATGTTAATAATCCTCTCCCCTTTCCCATACAACTTTACCATGGAGCTCCCAATCTGTCTGCAGGCATTTGATAAACAACCATTTCACATGGAAGACGGGTATCATTACATGGCTCCGCCCTCCATGTGGGGAAACAGGGAAAGTGGGTGATGCAGACTTTGCTGGGACTGCAAACACCATTCAAGCGAGGATTCAGCCCAAGGTCTCCTAGGCCAACATACCAAACACAAACCAGCCTTTTTCCTCACCAGAGGGCCAAGCAGCAGGGTGTGTGTGATGGCACAGAGGGCAGGACGGAAGGCCTTAGACTTACTACAAGTGAGTCCATGGGATTCACAGCTCACAACTGCCCCATGTTCACAGTGAGAAACAAGTAAATCAAAAGCATGACAAGAAAGCAGAGAAGTCTCTCCCTTCCTCCCTGCTGCAGCCTGACATGTATCTCTTGTACAGCTCCCACCTCTGGAAGTCATGTTAAAAAGTAATCCAAGGTTTGGCAAGGCCTTCAGATACCTCCATTCACTGCAGAGACTTCTGGCAACGTATGTGCAGGAGGTTATTAGTGGTAATTGCGTTAATGAGTTTGCCCAGTCTGAGGGGTAATTGAATCACCTCTATTTCTGTAAGCAAATTGAGAAGACACAGGCCTGGCCCCAAAGAAGTAGGTATATGCCTAGCTCCTATGGAAATTGATGGGAATTAGGCACTAAAATGTCTTCTGAGCTCTGGGACAAACAAAAAGCCCCATCTTGCTAACAGTAAAGTCAACAGAGTCATGCCTTTCAGTTAAATGGAAACAAGAATCAGGTTCTCCTACAGACACATCCAGATGCCCAGGAAACCAGAGGGAGAGGAAAATAAAGTAGTTCCAACCTTGACCTTAAGAGTGCTGACAACACCATTGTTCCTTCCTCTTTCATCTTAACATATGAACTCAGGGGCCACTGGACTTCAGATTCATGGCTATGACTGCTGATGGCAGGTCACAGCCTTAGTGCACATCAGGTAACTGGAAATGTAAGGTGTAAAAGAGGAGCAGGCACTCCAACAGAGAACAAAGAGAACCATCCCATGAACAGCGCAGTATTTATCACCACAAGAACTTGGAACTGCCCACTGAACCACACACAGATGTCTGGTATGATCCCCCACTAACACAAAGGTAAGAAAAGTGGGAGGACACTTACTTTACTGTAGAGACCGTTCCAGTTGTGATGGAGTCTGTCTTGGAGAAAGTTGATTTCAGGTACTCAGGAGTGTTGAATGGCAATGAGATGGACTGCTCTGGCCCGGCCATGGGAGTGCTGCTGGGGGTACTGGCGAGGGAAGCAGGGGCCAGGCTGGGGACTGGAGCTTTTACTGGAGTAAGCTTCTGAATGTTCCTCACATCATACTTGGAAGGCCGGCCTACCTTGCCTGTCTTGAAGGCGATGGCTCCTCCCATATCTGGGCTTCCTTCCCCAGGCTTGAAAAGGTGTAAGTACTTGACGTTTTCTAGGTCATACTTGGAGGCCTTCTTGTAAGTGTTGCCATTTTGTGGCCTGATGCTCTCACCCGTCTTCAGCTTTTGAATGAAGAAGTCGTATTTGGAGGCCCGTGACATCAGGCCCTGCATCTGGGAACTGCTGGGAGAGGGCAGTGGCAGGATAGTGGCTTTGGTCTCCGTCAGCATGGAGGCATCTGGACCTGGCACCCGGACGGGCTGTGCCAGCACTGAGGAAGGTTCTTTGCCCAGCTTGGAGCCCAACTCCTCAGACTTGGCCAAGTGCATGGGCCACGAGAGCTGCTCTCCAGCTTTCAGTTTGCGGATGTACTCCTCGTACTTGGAGAAGCGGGCTCGTTTGCTCATGGCATCTTCGCCGGGGAGAGAGGCAACAGTCGCGGTGGCCTCTGAGGTAGCAGCGTTCAGCTTGTCGAAGCTGATCTTGCGGGCCAGCTCATCCCGCACGTTCTGGTCATCGTAGCCGAACATACCCAGGAACTCGTTCATGGTGGTGGCGGCGTAATCCCGCAGCGATGAAGCTTCCCCTGCAGAGAAACCACAGGAGAGAGTCACACAAGGCACTGATTTTTCTTCTCCTCCCATACCAGCACTAGTAGCAGGGATGGGGGGAGGAAGGGGAGAAGGGAACATGATCTACTGACGTTTGGCTCACTTGTTAGGTTTTATGACTCTTAAATTAATTTGTTTAAAAAAAAAAAGTAATTAATACTGGGGTAAAATAAAAAGAGTTCATCAATGCCAGGAAAATCAATTTCCTAAATGTTCTAGCCGATGGCTTTTCAGTACATTAAACAAAGTTTCATAAATGTCTCTGCACTCTTGCCTTGGCCTAATATGAAGAAAAAGTAATTTTACTGGAAGTGAGACCAATGCCAATATGCCGAGGTTTGTACAGATCTGTCCTTGTGTATGTTTGTGTATGGAAGCAGGTGCACAGAGGATAGATGGCAGCATGTGTAAGGGGGAAAACCCACGCGAAAATGCTATGTGTGTTGGTGAAGAGCAAGCAGGGCTGAGAGCAGGCAGGACAGCATGGTGTGGAATGGATAAGGGAGACGGGCAAGGCAATGTATGGGATGGAGCAGAAGGAGGGCAGAATAGAACAGTACAGAGAGGAGGAAAGCAGCAGAGGTGGAGATGAATCAAGGCAGGGGAAAAACAGCAAAGGCTGTGCGGATGAGAAACTTGGCAATGAGGAGTGGGGGAAGGAGTGGAGAAGGCAAGACAAAGGCAGAACAGCTCCCCATCACTGTTGCAGTCCTTCCCTTCCCTGTCAATTTTGTAAGGGTTCACTCAGCTTGCTCTGTTCCTTCTCAATCCCTATGACTGGACAGCTACTACTTGCCATGTGGAAAAGGGCCACAGACCAGTGAATGCTGTGGAAACCTACAGACAGCCAACTGAGCAGCCAGGAACAGCTTCCAGTAACACCAGGAAAGGAGAAAGTCCACACAGGTGAAACATAGGCAAGGAACAGCCTTCTCTACATCAGGATTTGGACTGAGGAGAGAAAGCTGTCCTGATGTGGGCTGCAGGAAGGGGGAGAAAGCCAGTACTCTGGAGCATGGGTTGGGGAAGGGGCAGGAAGGGGCTAGTCTAATGGAGCCTGATTACAGGGAGGAACAATGAGCAAAAGCTGTCCTTCCTTGGGTCTCCCTCTCCCTTCTTCTCTCCCCTACTCCCTCAGGCAGTTTCACAGGCCACCAGGATAGGAAGAACACACATCTGGAGGTCACCCAATATCAGTGTAAAGGAGGAAATAAAGACTGCTCTGACGTGTCGGCTTGGACTCATTTAGGCTTCAGTCTGACACAGCACTCCTCCTCTCCCTCTTGCTTTCTCCTGCAGAGCAAAGATTTACTGTGTGCAGGAGTCCTTCAAACCTCCCTCGTCATCTTTACTAAACACTCGTTCTGGCTCTAACAGGCAAGCACACTCGTTCCCAGGCAGCCAGCACAGGGAGGTACACTGGAAGCAGAAGGGAAGTTCTGGGCATGGGGTCCCGCTCAAAACAAAGCAACACTGCCTTGAAACACAGGGGAAAAGGAAGGCACCAAGACACTGCCACAGAACAGGTCAGCAGATCCAAAAGATCCCTAAGATGTGGGGGATCTGACAGGCAGTGATGCCACTCGCACAGGCAGGCACGTACACGAGAGCCTGTCAATGAGCACAGTCCAAGTTCAATAGCCATCAGCTCCCACAAATCAGTTTTCACAGGCCTCTATGGAGGAAAAGACTGCCTGCGACGGGCACTAAATGGGCAAGACCATGAAGGTCACATTCCTGCGCCAGGATTGCCCGGAATAGCTGTGTTACTGCAGCAGAACTGCTGCTGTGCTGCTTCCCTGTGTACGTGGTTCTGGGGGAAGGCAATGTGAGGAACACGCCTGGAGCCAGCAAGGCGAAGGACAAAGCCACACCTGCTAGGATCTGGTTTAGCCCAAAATGACCTCCCAGTTCCAGGCACTTAAGCCCATCATTCTGCATGGGATTTGGGATCTTGACTCCAGAATAAACACCCTGTTAGTCACAGAATGGGTCGCAATGCCCCTGCAGTGTCAGGCTCAGGGTGTAGCACAACCTCATGGGTCGGTATTAATCTTACAGGATGTTAAATGCAAAATCATTCCCCACTGGGTCCAGTAACAAGACGTGCCTGAAGGACAACTTCATCTTTCACACACAGCATATTAAAAAATTTCATTCTGCTTTAAAGCAGTTCTCTTCTTCACCTCCTTTTTTTTCTTTTCCTCACTTCCATTTCAGCATAGCCCTATGACCCAACAAAACAGAACGAACCCATGAAATCCCTACTGGGTCTAACAATTTCCTGTTTCTGTTAAATCTGCTTTCCCTGTTCTGCTTTTTCTTTCTTTTTGGACCAGTAAAACAACCCCCAGCTTCCCTCATAATGCCCTGATTTCCAAGCACTGCACAGAAAAGCTCTAGCTAGCCTGTGTCAAGCTGCAAGGGGAAAAAGAATGCCACACTGAGGATCTGATATGAAATTAAATTATTAACTGTGATTTTTGCTAGCTTTAGCACTGCCCTGAAAGCCAGTGTGTCCCATCTTTGGTACTATGTGTCTATACCTCAACTGGTGTAAACAGATGCAAAATCCAAGCCTATAGGAAAGGGTGAGGGGTGGTTCAGAACTTCTTTTGAGCTTTGTGAAGTCTGAGTTCAGGTTTCACTGTCATTGATTTAATCCCCAAACCCACCTTGAATTCTGCTTTTCCTTTGCTCAGATTTGGTTCCAGATGATCACAACACACTCCCTGCTAACAGCTTTGCCAGTGCTGCTCAGTCTTTCTTCACCCACATTTGAGATGAAGCCCTGGCCAGTTCCCACTGCTCACTGTCAGGAAGTGCAGCTCTACTCATCCAGCATGAGCCCAATACAAGCCCAACACATCCCCTGAAGTTAAGTCAACCGCACTTAATTGCTCAGGCACCTAACGTGAAGGACAGAGGCTTCTCCAGTGGAGGCACCTACAGAAGGGACCTGACTCACCAGAAGGATAGTATGAGACTCAGCCACCTCACTTCACACACACTTTCAGACAATGGTAAAGAGGTAATTAATATTACCTAATTGACAGAAAACTCTCCTCATATCCACAATCAGACAAAAATGAAGCAGGACAACAGCTGGGAAACACATCTCTGTGAGGAGTCCTGGAAGCCACAGGAAGCATTATCCCTGTGCTTTCGTCCCCCTTCCCTGTACCGCGTTTTCCTCTCCTTTCCTGTGTGATAATAAAGGGCTCCCTCTCCCCTTGCCGCTGCTCTCCATTTGTGGGCATTGCCAAAGAGCAGAGATCTGTGTGTCTCAGAGCAGCTATCATATCACAAAGGATCCGAAGCTAGCAAAAAAGAAGCTAAAAATAGCCTGCAGCAGCACACTATATATGGAAGGAAAAGCAAAACAGCCCAAATGGAGCGCAAGGTCTGGATACTGGGGGATGGGACATCCCAGCCAGGGCTCTGTCCTTTATTCTGCTTGGGAGGGAAAACACGTAGACTTGGGGGATATAGGATGATGAGCACTGGCACTTGGCATGTACACTCTCCTTAGTGGAGTCTCCCCAGGAAATTAGGAAAAGAAAACCCTCCTGGTTGAAAACGGGGCCAATGAATATTCCAAGACACTTAGCCAAGAAGCTAAGAAAAGAAATGCAGATCTGACAGCTTGTACAGGGGGAAGCTCCTACTGACTACTGTAGCCCACTATGTAACAGACAAAGTAAAGAACATGTGTAGGAAAATCTCCCTGGGTATGTGTGCGTCAGTGAGCGATTGTGGAAAGGGATCTGTGTCAGAGACTGCACTGAGAAATCTCATTGCTATATATAAATGTGCACAGAGAAGCTTGGGCTGGTCAGTGGGCAAGAGAGGGTGCCTGAATGAATGAAGAAATATATCTGCACATCCAGATCAGCTTCTGACACCCATCTCCTGACAGACACCAGCTTTATGACTCCTGAATGTGCTTCCCAGGTGGACTAGGGAGGGGGCACACAGGGCAAGACTGAGCACTGACTCCTTAGTTCTGTTTTTCCAAGGGGAGGCTTGAAAAGAAACTTCATCTTGTTTCAAAGCATGAGGCTTGAACAGCATTGACCAAGTCTCTGGGAACTTCTGCCTGCTGCACAATAAGGCTTACTGTCAGCCTGGAAGGACACAAAGGTGGCCAGGATTTGGCAACAGACCAGGAGGTGCTGCTGGAAGACATGGGCAGTAGATGAATCCCCAGAAAGTGGACAGTGTGTGTACACACTAGGACTCTGGGAAGCAGGAACCCTTCTCATCCCCATATAATTAGGATCACTTTTCCCACTGACCAAGAAAGCCTGTTAGATGTAGGATTTGGTTTGCTGTGTGGCTCCTGCTTTTCACATAAGCTTCCAGCTGATACAAGTATGGGCTCACTGTCCGCTCTGTACCCTCTGTTCTCATAGGGAGCAACTGGTACTCAGAACCTTCAAATCAGGGTTTCTGTGATGACTCCCCCAAAGCCACTTTGACTGGGAGAACAGAGCTGTATTCCTCTCCTTTCATCTGCCTCCTGATACCCCCCAACTCCTACGAAAAATCCCGCCTTTTTGACAGAGGAGGTCCCACATCCCACTGGAATAAATTTAGCTCAAATCCAGTAATATCAGGTATTGAGAGGACTTGGTGATGAACAGCTGAAAATTCATTTCCTGAACATTGACAGAAAAAGTAAAGAAAAACAACTTTGTCCTTTCCAAAGCAAGGGATGTTTCTTATGCTTTCAGGGAAATGTTGCAAATGACATTTATAACAAGGTTCTTGAAGCAGACGCTCAAGACGTGGCAGCACGTCTGTTTGCAAGTCAAATCCCACATGGCTCTATATGTAAACTGGACCCCTTATGTGCCATTACCTGCCTTAGACATAAGTGAAGCTTCAGCCCCCCGAACCATTACCCTTTTTGCATAATCCTTTGACAATACAGCCCTGTAAAGGTATTTTATTGAAATCTCCTACCCCAGTGAGAAATCTCAGCTCCGTTTCATTTTCCCCAGTTTGGCAACATTTTTTTTACATTTAAGTTCCCCTCCTTTTAGTCTTCATAGCAAATATAAGCTGCAAATGGTAGGGTGGGGTGGAGTCGTGTGAATTAAAACAAACTAAAACAGAGTCCAGGCACAATCACCTTGTGTCTGGGAACGACAAGGGCTTTCCTATCAAAGGAAACTGAAGGTCACACTTTCCCTCATTGATCTTGCAATGTTTGTTAATTACTCTGTCACTGATGTGGCGAAGGATAATTAAACAGCTCTGTTTATATCTTATATGCATAATTATGTGCGCTGCCACTGAACTCGTGAAGACTAGAGAATGTGCCTCTCCAGAAGGGGAACGGACAGACGGAGATGAGTTCCAGCTGCATTATTAACAGGAGGAGGAAAACATGCGCACACACAAAAGGAGGAAAGTTTGATGGATTCACAAAGTGCTGAGATCAGGGGAGGGGTGCGTGCAGGTGGAGCGGATTAGAGGAAGATCTTTCAATTACAGATGCAGCCCAGCTGAGTGACAAATAGGGAGGGAGCTGCTCTGCCCTAATGGGGTGAATTCAATTCACCCAAGGCTTTTATCAAGGCTTAGCACTCATGTACCCCCTCAAAACAATCTGGGGAAAACCTAGGTATCAGAAAGGAAGCAAGAAAGTCATCTGAGACTTTCCCCAACATCTCTTGTTGAATTCAGCTTCTGAATGAACCACAAAGGTAAAGCAGAAGCAATCTGAAAATAGGAAATACACAGCCAGAGGGAGAACACACGAGATGGTGGGGGAAACTGAGGTTTGGGAGCAGCATTTTCACCAGCTCAATCCCGGGCTCAGGATGGGCAAAGTTTGAGGACTGGGCCCTCATGAGGCAAGGCAACACCACAACATGAGCATCACCTCAGCCCCTCTGCCCGGGGCCGAGGAAACACGTAGGAGAAAGAAGGGATCGCGACGTTCGGTGTTGGGTGGCTCTGTAGGGGCTCTCTGGGGACCATCCCAGCCTTGCCCTGGCTCGGTTTGTCCTCCCACAGGCTTACCCCTGCCCAGTCCAGTCTCTGGAGGAACACCTCGGCGGCCGTTCCTTCCAGAACCTTCAGTCCTGCCCAGGTGTGGTGCAACGCGGCGCCGTCCTGTCCCGGGGCCGCGCTCGCTTCGCCCGAGGTCCCACAGGTCGGGGCTCGGCATTAGGGTCGGGAGCTGGGGAAGGAGCGGCCCTGCCAGACGTCCTGGACCTCCCCCAGCCTGTCCCGGGGCTTCCACAGTCAGTGACCATTAATCAAGGTGCCACCTGTGGCCGTGAGTGTGGTTACACAATCCAGTCAGTCCGGGTGTGGACACCCTGCAGAATCCATGTGGGATTTGTCACAAGAGCTCTCTCTACTTCTCTTCCCCTTCATGGGAATACAAGACCAGGAAACATACACCCACCACAGCTATGGTCATCTGAGTGGTGTGAAGGAGTCTGGAGGGTGAGATTTGCACTACCCAGGGATTTGTGGTCTGGAAAGAGCTATCCAGCCATGTCCACCCTCACACCACCCTTCTTGGGATGGGGAGGCTAAGCCAGAGGCAAACTCTGTATGGTCCCAAGAGCAAAATGACAGGCCCCTGAGAGGGGACCAGGGCTCTCACCCCTCCCCTTGGCTGCCAGGGGCTGCAGGACCTAGCACAGACACAGTAAACGTCACTCTGAAGCTGCCCCGCGTCAGGAAGTAGAGGGGCTTACCTGAGGTGGTTCCTGCCCCCAGCTTGGAGCCTGGTTCGCCACTGGAGGACCGGTAGGCATCGTCCTTCAAGGCTGGCCCATCTGAATCCCTGTCATCCAAGAAGCTGCCATCCTGCGAGCCCCTCAGAGCGTCTGCCTCGTCCCCGTTATCTTCCTCATCGCTGCAGCCCTTGGGCTGCACCATGTAAACCCCTTCGGGAGGCACCTCTGCACTCTCGGTGCCCTTACATTCCTTGCTCTCTGCTCGTCCCAGCAAGGGCTCCTCATTGTATTCCCCGTTCACCCACTTCTCAATCACCTCCCTCCTTTTGTCCTCCTCGATCTTCTGGACACGGCTGAGTCCATCTGAAAACTCTGCCCCCAGCTCCTTGGTCCCAGGCTGAGGCAGGTCCTTGTTGGTGCTCTCCTGCTGTGGCCCCTTGTCCGCACGTGCCTGCTCAGCTCCTCCGTGGTCGAAGACGACCTGGCGGCTCAGCTTGGCACAGATGGCATTTAGCTTCAGGCCGCCTTTGCGCTTGGCAGCCATCGTGGGTCGTCCTGAGGCTGCGTCAGTGCATATAGTTCTTTCAGCTGGAAAGAGAGAGGAGAAAGAAACAAGGAAGGGCGTTAGTGGGATCACACAACTTGAACCCAAACAGCAAATGGATGGTGCCAACCCAGTGGGCTTTCAGGCATGGCCAGTGTCATCCTTGGAAAGGTGGAGCTACCATGTGCTTCCTAAGCTCTGAGTGAAAGCCCAGCCAGAAGAGCTCAGTGAGAAGCATCCTCTGAACCTGCTGAGACCAAAATATGCCACTGGCAACAAGAAAGAGGCACTTATTTGTGCTGGGACAGAACTGGGCTTGAAAGGCTCCAAACATCTCAGGCAGGTGAGTGCGGTACCAACCTTTGCTCCTGGCTGAGGCAGGATATGGGTTTGTTAAAAGCCCGGATTGCCCTCTCCTTCCCTCTGCAGCACCATCCACTTCAAGTCCCCAGCTCCATCCCAGATGTAGTGGGTGCCAAAACCACACGAGCCAGTGACTGCACCCAAGCACCTCTAGCAGGGCCGACAGCTTCCCAAGCCTAATCCTACAGAGTGAGGAATTCACCTAACAGAGTTTGTGCATAGTCTCAGAGAAGAGAACCGGTATGCACCTGAAATAACCAGTATGCAGGATAGAAGCCCTGGCAAGTGTGTGTGCTGGAGCACCAGAACTAGACTGGTGTTTCACAGAAGTATGGGAGAAAATCGCTGTGGGCTGGTATTGGCTGATCAGGCCCCTTTGCCTGCTTGCTCTTGCACACAGGAAATTCTGCTCTCATACTTCCCAGCACAATCAGCTAATTAGTGTGAGTTTGTTATTTTAATGTAGTTTATTCATATGTGACAGCTAGTAAAGGAGGGGTGAGAGAAGGTGGGGGGAGAGAGGAAGAAGGTAAGGTCTTAACTTCAAGGTCACAGAGAATCTTGAACTAAATGGTCTCTATCAGAGTCACTTGCGTAATTATTGCACTGACAATTAACAAGGTTCAATCCCAAATAAATGCAAAAAAATTATGCTAAATACCTGCATTGTCACATTTCTCTATTTGTTTCTGATACCTCTGAGAGAGGCCCAGACTAAGCAAGGTTAAAGGACAGAAGGCTGCAATGGGCACGCAGCCTGGCTCCTTCCCCCAGAGTAGAGCCAAGGCAGACCCTGCCCTGCATTCCAGGGCTCAGGAAGAGCACTCAATAAAACACTTGCTGGTCACACACGCCACAGGAGTTACTGTGGGGACATTGCTGGAGGTCCATCCAAAATGGGCTCTTGGATTTTACATTGTGTTGTAAGAAGGGTCGGTTACATGGAGATCGAACAAAACACGTCTCCAGACCTCTAATGATGAGAACAGTTTTCTCCACTGCACAGGAGTCCCTCGTGGCAGCTCAGCCCACACCTCCCTGTCACCAGCCCAGAGGTGCTGCTCCACAGAAGCACAGTGAGATTAATCAGACCCCCTACAATGCACCCAGAAGCCACTGTGACAGCCCCTAATCCTGTAACATGACAGCCCAATACAAACAGACTGAAACTTTAGACCTGCTGTCCAACAGCCAGAGAGTGGCTGCCTAGCGTAAACTCCTGACAGCTTCAGACACGCTTCCCTGTCAAGGACTGCAAGAAAAATAACCCCCCGACAAACATATCAGCCCCCCACACAAAGGGAGGCAAAATTTACTCCTCCACTTTCCAAACGCACCCCCCAGCACTAACACCTACGTGCAATCATGCTTTCACGAAGGGAAAGCACACGATGCTCCCAAACACGTACCTCCCCATCTAGAAATTACAGCTGTTCAAAGAGCCGTGTGTATGCGCTGGCACACTCCGTAAACACAGTCCTACATGTACAGGTTAAGAAGCACCATCTCCCCAAAATACATTCCTGTGCCTTCCCCCACGCACTCCCCTTTCACACATTCCCCAGCACAAGCCCACAACCCTTGCACATACAGATGGGCACAGGCAGATGCCCATGAAGCTGCAAGTCTCTCTTTGCTGGCACCTTCCCTTCCAATTGCATTCCCACTATTTTGGGCACAAAATGAAGGCTGATCCTACGTGCAACTGGTACCACAGAGGAAGCCTCAGGAGGCTGCTGTGAGCTCCAAGCAGAGCCTGGCCAGGACACCTACGGCTCATGCCTGTGTGCTCAGGCCAAGGACCAGCAGAGCCCCGATGGCTGCAGGTGCCTGGGACGGAGCCTCCATGTGGTGCCTGCCCAGGGCCGGGGCACTGGGTCAGCACGGAATCACCAGCCTCTCTCCCAAATACTGCCTGGTGATCCCTGTCCATGTTCTCACGATACTCAGCCCTGCTTAACTGGTGAGATCAGCACTGCTCACAGCTGGAGATAACTGGGAGGCAGACATGCGGCAGCCCAAATCCTCACTGCCCTATCCCTTTCTGCCAGAAGGGCAGGTCCCATTATTCTGGTCTGGAGGTGAGCAGCCAAGTGTGTGCACCAGCTGGCAAATGAATATATAAATATTTATTCAAAGGAAAAGAGGAACAGACGTTCCTGAGGCTGCACTTGCCGCGTATGGAGCAATTCCAGGGAGCCTGCAACTTGTCTTCTATTCCTGTTCGGCCTCTTTCCATCTCACACACCCTGGCTTTGCCCCTTTACCTCCCCAGCTTCTGCCCCCCAGCTCGTGCCCTGCCCCTTGGCATCTTTCCCTTCTCCTTGTTTGGGATTTTTTCTCTTTAACATTTTGAGAATCTTTTCCTAAAGTTTAAGTTAAAAATTAAGCAAGTTCTGAAAATGTACCCCATCCCTGATCTGTACAACTAACCCTCCCAGAGACCTTCCTGGAATGGGATTTGCTCTGAAATACCAAGGCTCTTGCATATCTACATCTCACTATTCCAATATAGGTGGAAACCAGCTTCTCCTGCCAACCTTGCAACCACCTCTCTCCAGATCTGGACACATTATTTTATCTTTCCATTCACTTACTTCCTTGTCTATGGAATGGGAGGGACATTACCTCTGTTAACATTGCTGTTCTACTCTTTTAGGCTGTCAAGTCCACGAGCAGAAGAGAAACCCTTCTTACAGAGAAATCCTGAAGATGACCCTCAGGTTGAGGAGACCCAGAGCACCCGTGTTTCATTTTCTCAGGCAGAGGGAGAGAAGCTGAGCTGCTGGATGAGGGATCCTTGTATCTGCCCAAGGCCGGGACTGCCAGACCCCCGAAGCCAGGCAGAGGCACGCTCCCCCCAGGCTGAGATCCCCACCCCAAATCACCCTACATCTCCATTGCACTGTTTAAAGATTCCAGGCTAAGTAAACATCCCCCTTCATTTTCTTCATCTAAATAGAAATGTTTTGATTTCACATCAATCTGAGGAAGCCATTTATAACCTGAGCCTGTCACACAGACTTTTCATCTCTGCCCAGGACAAACTCTCCCACAAGCTCTATTTACACTGAGCACTTCCTCTGAAAACAATGCCACCGGGAGTTTACTCCTCTTTCCCCCTCTCCACACCCTTCGAGGAGACACAGGTTCTTCCCCCTCTGTACCCATCCCCATGGCATGTTGGTAGGAATCCTTCCTTTGAAGGACAGGTACCACTTGCTGCAGCCAGGGCTGGCAGAGAGGTGGACAAAGCTCACCTCACCATTTCGCTTCCTTGTCAGCACAGGCTGCTGCCCCTGCTTCACTCCCCTGCCCCTGGACCCCACGTGCTGCCAGAACCTCAGATGCCCAGCTCTCTCCCTCCATGCAGCACCGTCTCACCATGAACTCCAGTGCTGCAAAGATGGGCATGGCTTAGCCCTGCCTCCCCCGAGGGAGAAAATGGGCTGTGGGGGACACACGGTGTGCAGGAACAAAAGGATCTGCAGCCTGGACAGAAACAGGCCATCCCAGCCAAGGAGCAGACTGCTACAAAGATAAGTCCGGCTTTGCAGGGAGAGGAGGAGAGAGCCCAAGCCTGGCTTTAGCTTGCAGTCAATGAAACCACACCCTGGCAGAGGCGAGGAAGGGTCCCAGCTTGGAAAAAAGGGCGTACGGGAGCTGGACGAACAAGCTGGCTTGGGTCGAGGGTGACAGCAGGAGCTTCGTGCTGTGGGAAGAGCTGGGGTGCAGGGCAGACCAGCCCCTGAGGCAGGAGGGCCTGGTCTGGGGGGACAGGGTTGCTGGGCTGGGGAGGGACAGCATTGTCACTTCAGAGGGCCGAGTACGTGGAACAGATGGAGCTTTCATATTCCTATTGAAGAGTTTTAAGCCCAGCTGAGCAGCTCTGTTCAGGAGGGAGGTCCCAGTGCCAGCTTTCCAGGAGCTGCAAAGCTCTCATTCGATTAATTATTAACGGCATTATTTGGGGCGGGGAGGGGGAGGAAAGGAGGGCTGACATGCTGCACAGTCCTTTTCTTTTTTAACCACTGTGGTGCAAGCTTGGCTGGAGAGACTCCAGTCTGCCCAGTAGTCCCAAATAGGGAGGGCAGCATGGCTCGCTGGGGTGTGAGGTGAGGATGCTGCACACTGGAGTCTCTTCACACTTGAGCTGCAGTCCCTAAAATGGAGCCAAACCTTCACAGCAGAAGGCCACTGGAGCATTGGGAACATGCTTCTCAGGAGCAATGCCCTGGCACTGCCCAGCCACATGCTGGGAGGAGGCAGGGAAGGCAGCCAAATGCTCAGCCCCTAACAGAAAACATTTTCCCTCCAGCACGAAGAGCTGTGTATTACCCTAGGCAGAGCCCGGGCAAAGGCAGAACATCCCAGGCATGGCCCACAATGTCTGAGAGTGGATTTAGTGTGTATTCTCCCCTCTTCAGTTTATCAATAAAACATTTTATTGCTTTTAGCCCAGGAAATGACCTTGGATTAGTGGATGCTGTCTGTTCTGGCTGACCTTGGGGAGTTCACAAAGGCTCTTTAACAACCTCCTCTGCCCTGGAAGCATGGATCCTGCCTGTGTGTGTCTGCGAGGAGCTGGGGAAAGCCCTCGGTGCGAGAGGCAGACCTGACAGGCTCCAGCTCAGCACTGGGCAGGCAGGCAGAAGGAAAATCAAAAACGTGGGAGGAGAAACAAAGTGAGCAGCCAGGGTGTCCTTACCGAAGAGCTGCCAGCTTCACTCCCTGTTTTCCCACAGCCATGAGGGCTCTCCCCACACACCCCATGCATGAACCGGGAAGGAACGGCTGGGGACTCTGCTCTGGTCCCCACGGCCAGTGCCTGCCAGAGCACATTCTGCCTGCAGTTCTCACGGCTTGACTTTCTCCTGCCCGCCACACTGGCATCTACAGACCCACATGGGGCCACTTTTCTCCCTATTTGCAGCCCCCAGAGCTTGGTTCAGCCCTGGCCCAAAGGGGCAGAGAGCAGTGGCAGTTCCCTTCAGCAAGCCCAACCTGCTTCCCTTTGCTCAACCTTCTCAGCTGCAGAGTTCAGCTGTAATCTCCTGCTGACAGTGAAGGGCAGTGCACAGAAATCAGCACTGGGCAGTGAGCAACAGGACACCCTGAGAGCAGGGGGAAGCCAAGGGCTCTGGAGATCCTGGTGCCCTGCACTGGGGCTGCCAGCCAGCTGGGCTGCTCCTGTTTCTCACCTGGCCACTTGGTTGCTCCAGCGCTGCTGACAGGGTTTCTCTGGGAGAAGAGCTTATGAACACAGGGAGCCCTTCCTTTCCCCAAAGAGAAAATAGCCACAGCATCTCTGAGCAGTGTGTATTTTCTGTGCAGAAGTGTAATTCTGAAGGGAGGGAATGGGACAGGAGAAACCGAGAGGAATTTTCCTCCTCACGGGAGCAGGCACTACAAGTGAAGAGTAGCGAGTGCTGATCTGTAAGTCAGGGCCAGGTCCCTGCATGCCACAGGGCACAAACAGCCCCCTCGCCTCAGGCCACCCCCCTGCTGCCCTCCCCATTCAACACGAGCCTCCCTTTTTAGCCATGTCCTCTCCTCCTGGTGTCCCCTGGTACTGGACAGAGAAGGTCCCCATCCTCTCCAGTAAACATCTCAACCCTTCCAGTACTGCCCAGAGAGAGAAGCCCTCCTGGCATCGCAGCCAGGCAGGCAGGGCCCCCTCCCCAGTGCCTGCTCCCAGCCCCCAGGTGCCTGCATCCTCCAGTCGTGTCCTCCTGAAGAGCGAGCCCTAAAGTGTTAACGGCGATTGGTGGAATGGCACAACAGATTGCTACAATAAATAATTTACTGATATTTATAAATATTCAAATCAGCAAGCTTCAGAAATTGAAAGAGGGGGACTCAGTTGACGGGGAGGAGGGATGTTTAGGGAGGGGAGGGGGGTCTGACATTAATTCCCAGGCTCTCCAAATTCACTCGAGAACTGTTTCTCATTTCAAACAGATATTATATCTTGTGGTGTCAAGCTTCCAAAAATAAAATATCAAAGAGAAAGACACTACCCCCTTAGTGGCCAGTGCCTTGCCTGCCATGACTCTGGGTGCCCTGGGTGGCCCTGTCCTCTCAAACAGCCACTTACTGGGGCAACGATGGCAGCCTACACTGGCCAGATGCCTGGGCGAGAGCATAAGCTCACACACCCACACCTGTAATGCAGCCCACCACACCACCAACCACCACTCAAGATGGGAATTCTCATTAGTATTATCTACAAGAGTTTGCCTTTGTCTTCCAGGAGATTTTCTTCATCCCACCAGGAAGAAAGGGCTGGATGCTGGTGCAATGAAGATGGAATCGGGACTCCCAACTCCACTTGGGAACACGGCTTTGTGACTGAAATGGAACAGGAGGTCAAGCCTCCTGACTTTCACTCCTTACCTCTGGAAGTGAATTTGGTTTTGGTGATTCAAGTTGGGGATTAAGAGCCAGAAATGCTGGCTTCCAGCCTGGTTTCCAGTCACAGGGTAACCGTCAGTCTCCCCAGCTTTCTGTGCCTTAGCTTCCCCATGCAGGGGAGGGGGAATGAGGACAATTACCCGCCAGTGGGCGTTGCTCAGTGCTTTGGGGTCTCTGTATCAGCACTCTGTCAACCAACAATCTGTACTGGATTGTTACAGAGTCTTTTCCACCTCTGAGCATCTTACTGACCCTTTAGAGGGCCAAGGGAGATGATCCCATGTCTTCCCCTGGACCACCCCACTGGTAACACAAGGCTCCAGCATGGGGTGAACTTCCCCTAGATGAGTAATGGATTTTCTAATGCACGGGCAGGCTGTCAGCTTCCCTACTCCCAGTGTTTTATGGGTTTAACTGAACGGCTCTGAACTCCCTAGTAAGAAATAAAGTTATCCCTCAGCGTCCCTTCTAAACATTTCACTCAGTGCAAACGGTGTTTAAGAAAAATGAGGACATATTTCTTCTTAAGGATGCAGTATCCCCCTTCAGAGGCCTAATTTATGCCATATATCACTGGCCAGGGAGAGAAAGGCAGTGCAGACCTCACACTAGGAGTGAGCTGGCCCTAGCACAGCCGCTCCTGCTGCAATGGTGCAATGGGCTGCAACTCAAAAAGTCCTCCAGAGTCCGCAGAGTCCCTGCTGGAGAGCTGAGCTGGCTGGCAGGCAGCAGAGCAGGATGGACACCTACGAATGCTCAGCACTGTGCTGCCTCCTTGGCTGCCAGCTGCCGCGTCCCACCCCGAGCGCCTCCTCACCTGCCCCGCCTCAGCCCAGCTCAACACGGAGCCCTTCTCCCCTCCACGGCTGAACGGCGACAGCCTCCCCCAGCCCCTCTGCCTCACCCCACCGGGCTCCTCTGACACTCCTTTCTCACCTGCTGCTGACCAGCTCTGCTGCTGCTCCACCAGCTCTTCACAGGCATTTGGCACAGCTGGTGGGGAAAGTGGTTCAACTTCGAGCAAGGATAGGGCTAATCCTTCCTCACAGCTCTTTAGTAACGCACGTCTGAACCTTTTCCTAAGCAGATCTCAAAAATTATTCTAAATGTGCTTTGATCTTGTCTACCCCCAGCTTCCTCACTGGGCGAGCTACTAAGGGTGTGCTTCTCACCCGAGTGCTGAGCAAAGCTCCTCGTCTCTGCCCTTCCCTTTGCCTTGCTCTGCACTCATGTGCCCTGGAACCTCCAAAGGACAAGAAAAGAACGCCTTTCTGCATACAAGTAACACAGGAAGCTTCTACAATTAACAAAAGGAGCTGAGTGTAAAGAAGAGGGAAAAAAGTGTGGAACAGAGTCAGGAATTCTGATTCTGCTCCCCGCTCTGCTACTGTTCCTTCTCTTTGGGCAAAGGATATCATGCAGGCTTCCATTCTGCCCTGGCTCCCCTTCATGAGTCACCCACTGGGAAAGGATTTCTTGCCCAGCTTAGTGGGCCAAGTGCCTTTGCATTTTAGGTACTATTGCAAATCAAATAACAGAGGAAAACACTGATAGAGGACAGACTGACGCTCAAAAGTCCCTTGTGTTCTGCAGCAAACTTCCTAGTTCATTTGTCAATGCAGGATCTTTGATAAGACATTTCAGCAGCTTCCTTCCCATGAAGACCTGCTCTTTGTGCTCCAACCCAATGCAGTGAGCAGGGTCTTGGGCTCCCCAGGCTGAGCAGCAGCTCCCTGGGAGCCTTCTGTCTTGACCATCTTCCTTTCAGATAACATAAAACCAAGAGGATCAGCTTTTCTGATCCAGTTTCTCTCCCTTGCCTTATTTATTTATTATTAATTTTTTAGTCCAGTTAAAAGGTTTACTATCCAGAGGAGCATAAGTAGCCTCACTCAGCCTAAGTAACTCTATAAATCAAGGAGAACTGCTAACATCTACATCACAATCCTGCCATCAATCTCCCCACAGGTTGTGAAGAAAACCAAGGGGAAAGATGCAAAAGGGAGAGTGCAGAGTAATAGCTCATCACTCTCAGGTCCCTGCAGGCTGGCTGTGGCCCTTAGAAAACTCCCTGTGAAGCCAGACGTGTTGTTGGGGCAACTAAATGCAAACACAGTGCTTAACTTCACCTCTCCATAGCACAGAAACACGGCTGGAGTGCTGTGCCAGGAGGACACGGTGGATGCAGACAGGGAGAGAAGGGGGGTGGTGGAAACAAAGGGCTGGGAAAGCCTCTGGAGCAAGGCCTGCTAGCTCGTGTGGGAGCCAGCTCCGAAGGAATGAAGATGAAGGCAAGACATGAGTCTCTTGGAAACACTGCACAGACCCTTCTGTAAATGCTGAAGGAGTCAAGGCAAGGGGTGCAGGAAAACATGGAGGTGAGATCAAGAGGGAACCAGACTTAGCTGCAAATACCTGACACTGGGGAAATAAAAAAAGAACCAGGGAGAGACAACGATCTCTTAAAGGACAGATTCAGAAGGGAATTGCTCAAAGTTTCATCAGTCCCTCTTGATGACTGTCTGTAACGAGTGATTTTATGAGGAACAGAAACCCACCGTCAGTAGACAGCAGCTCCCTGGTGTCAGATCAGGCTCATCCCTAACCAAGGGCAGGGGTTAAGTGAGCCAGCTCCTAAAATAGGGGTCCCTCTGACCCTTTTGGTAGTTGGTCGGCAGTTTAAGAGCAATTTGCAATCCCTTTCAGCACTATTAAGCTCAGACCCACAAAGAATGCAGACGGCTAATTAACTGCTGTGGGAAGTCCTGAGCTAAATAGGAGTTGGGAGCGTGAATGCTTGTTGCACCACTAAGAAATGCAGGGCCAGAGAAAGTTCATTACTGTGGTCTTCCAAGGTCCTGCAAAGTAAATCAGTGTGTCAGCCCGCAGGAGGTGAGCTAAACCTCAGCAAGGGCTGCATACAAACCAGAGCGCCTCAGCCTTCCAGCGCATGTTACATCCTCCCCACAGCCCCTGGCTGTTGCCTGAGCTATATGTGAGCAGGTAACTGCTCTGGGCTGGGTGCGCAATGGGGGCACTCAGTGCTCTTAGAGGTTTCTGTGACCCCCAAATGGGGCTGGAACTCTTTTGTGAATCCAGAGCAGGTACCCATTACACACAGCACTGGGAGCTCAAGGGCTCTTGAATCCCTGAAGATATCTGTGACCTGCAAATATTGTGCAGCGTGGTTAGGAGAAATGTTTCCATCCTGTTGGAAAGAATGATCAGGCCAGAGGAGAATGAGCTCTGGTGTGCAAGCAGTGGGTCATCCCTGAGTTGTTAACTCAGCAGTCCTGTCAGAGCGGCACAGAAGAGCAACCCCACGGCTGGGCCACGTGGGCACTCACCCCACGCTTTCCAGTGCTCACACCACTCTAATTCCGTGTCTTGCCTTTTGCTGCTCTTCCTTCTGGTCATTAGGGCTCATCTTCTTATCTCCTGTGTCCTCATGAGCCCATCCATGTGCCTGTGCTATCATTGACTGCAAACACCCATCCGTGGGAACACACACGTGTATGGAAACGTGGTGGTGCAGGTACACTATCACATGCAGGGGCACACACGACTCTGCACACAAGCACACACGACCGCAGGCACACGCCAATGCACAGCAGCTTGTGTAGCTGTGACTGTACAGATGTCACACCCGCACACACGTATGGGTACGTACAGACACAGCACCTGCACCCCACACACACCTGGCTCCGCTCAGCCCCACACACGCAGCCAGCACCCCACAGAGCCCACCAGCACCCACGCAGAGCCCACGAGCAGCCACACGTGCGGCCACCACAGGCAGCCGCCGGTGCGAGCAGAGCACCCGCGTGCACTCACACCACGCACACTCTCAGCACGAGCCTGCACGCCAGACACAGTTTATTCTGCAGCTTGGAGTGAGACGACAGCGGACTCCGAGCTGGACCCTGCAGCCAGACTTGCAGCAGGGACAGACACACTCCCCATCCCACCAAAGAGCCCCTCTGCACCCCCAGCCCATCTGCACCTCACACCTTAAGGCAAACAGAGCACCGGGGAGTGTCTCACTGGAGCTGACGTCCCAGCAGAGTGTGTGTGCAGGGCAGAGGATCTCTCCCTCTCCCTCTCTCTCTTCCACTCGCATCTTTTCATGAACTCTATTTCTCTTTCCTTTCTGAAAACAACTGAGCTGTAAATACTGTTTAACCTTCTTCCCCCCTTCCCCCTCCCCTCCGCACTATAAAAACACAAATATGCCATAACTCAGCTGGCTCAGCCGCCGCGCCTCCAACATGCCCTGCTCCAGGCCTCTCAGGAAGGTCATAACAAACGACTTTCCGATTCAGTGCTCCTGAAATAATTTTGTGTATTAAAACCTGAATCTGCACTTTCTGGACCGAAAGCCTCTCTTAATTACGGCAAGCGTCCTTGGGATGGACAGTGATCCTTCACTACAGCACTGCTAACCAACCGGAGAGGCAGCGGCTCTGGCTCCCCACCACCACCTCCTCCCGCTGCCCCCTCCCACCACCATCCAACCCACAGCCCCCCTTGCTCCCGCGCCCCCCCGCCTTCCTTTTGCCCAATCTGTTTTCAAAGTGTGTCTGTCCTTTATTAAATTGTTTTCTTTTCCACATTATCAGTTGCCATGGAGACCTCATCTCTCGGATTATTTGAATTTCATTATATCTATTGATTTGGGAGCATTTCATCTTTTTTATTGTTTTTCTGTCAATTTTCAAAACGAATAACCATCTAATTTGCGTCAGTGCTGATTATGTTTGTCCCTCAATAGAGGTCGGCAGCTGCGTCGGGGAAACAAATCAATGGGAAACCATCATAAACCTCCCCAGTACAATCTCCAGGATATGTGGGTGACATTCCACGCCTGCGAGAAACACTCATCATATCCAAACTTCTTTCTTTCTTTTCTTTTTTCTTCTCCCCCCTTTTTTTTTTCCTTTTCCCCCTTGTAGCTAGCTCTGCTGGTCAGTGGTGGGTACCATTTAAAATCATATTTATTTTATCCACAGACATGTAAAATTTTGGGGACATCACATTTTCAGACAGGGAGGGGACAAGGGTAAGAGAAGTGGGAAGGAGTATTTTTTTTTTGTAGGAAAGAATGGAAGAAAAGAATGACGAGGGAAAGAAAAAGAGGAAAAGTAGATGGGGATTGCAAATTGCTTACTATGTTTTTTTTTTAAATAATTTATGCAATTTTAAGCATTTATGTATAAATTTTTTAATAAGCCACCCTGGAGCAAAATAGCCATTAACATCCCAACGTCCTTCTGTCCAATGGGCTCTTGTGCAGGATCAATTTCCGAGAGTACTTTCCTTTTTTTTTTATGACATGATAAAATGCTTTTAAAGCAACTTACACAAATATGGAAATTTTTTTCCCCTCCTCTTTTTTTTTTTTTCTCTTTTTTTTTTTGTAACAGCCTCTACTTATTCACCAGGGAGAGCGAGTGAGTGAGAGTGTGTGTGTGTGCTGGGGAGGGCAGTTGGCAGAAGGATAGACCCAGCCCTAACTGGAATGGACCTGCCTGTCCTTCTAACAAGGGCATAAACTTTCATTAGCGATGCACACAGTCAAAGGCAATTTAGGGAAACGCGCTGTACAGAAAAGGAAAACCTCAGCGATTTTACTCGGTGGCTCCTTGGCTCCGTCCAGGGGGCTCTATCCTTGAGCTCTGCTTGCGCTCTCCAACCAAAGTGACCCCACTGGCCACGGGGGAGGCAGGAGGGAGCCAGCAGGAGGCTGGGGCTGCTCTGGGGGATATGTGTACCCGGCCACGCCAGCAGCCTACGCGCCCCGAGCTGGGCCAGGGAAGCCAGTCAATATTAATGTCTTGCTGGAACACACTGGCCCTGCAAGAGGCCCAGAGGTATCTGTTGCTCTGCCCACTGCAGAGCTTCACCCTCCACGAGGCTAGTCCTCCCAAAGGTCTCTATTTTGGGTTTTTGCACACTGACAAGAAGCCTGCAGCAGCTTGATGCCCCTTTGGGGCATTAGTTACGAGCCAGCTCTGCCCAGACCAGACAGATGTGTCGCTGCTGCTCCTGTTTCCATAGAATATACAGACTAGTTATTTTTGCAGCTGGGACATGTTCGGCCTCACACAGGAACTCAGAAAATACCATTCCTAAAGGGACGGCTGCTGCCACTTGGCCCCATGAGCAGGCACAGTTCTGCGGAGGACGGACATGAGCGCATGGCTGGCAGGAGAGCAGCCCAAACTGAGGGGCTGGGTGGGGTCTGCAAGTCATGACCACGTGTTGGAAATGAAACAAACCTACATCTCCAGCTAGCATTCTCTTAACCCTTTGGCTTTGGGGTTGAAGTTTATGCACCCTAAGCCAGCTATATGTCACACATGCCCAAGCGTGGGAATCCCCGTGCATGTCCCTATTATTCGCTTCAACATGAAGTCCTGACACTGGTTTTTCTACAAGAGCAGATTTTGTCACCATTTTGTATGACATACAACCAGAGAGAATACAGACCTATGAATTTAATCCTACTGATAGCAGGTCTGCACATTACTGATACTTTTCACAGACCCCTGCACTCTCCCAGCCCTGTGCTGCTCCAGTGCTGGCTGGCACAGAGCTGGGCATACACCTGCCCCATCTGCTATGTTTGTGGGCATCTGAACTAAAGCAGAGGGTAAAAAAAAATTCCAGGGGCAGCCAATGCTCAGCTGGAAAAACACAAAGTGCCGAGAACAGCAAACCCAATCAATAACAATCACAACCCCGGCAGCAGGCGAGGAAAGCATGAACTGTTTTGGCCTGCTCCCTGCATGCTCACCCGCTTGGGAAAACACACACTCCCCAGAGGCCCATGATTTCATCCCCTCCTGCTCCACCCTACACTCAACCTCACCCTCACCAAAAAGCTTTATGGAGTGCAAGTCCCCCAGGCTCCTGTTCTGGCCAGAAACTTAGCAAAGAGGAGAGAGGGGCCCTGCACAGAGGAACTGGACTTCTGGCATTGAGATGGCACCTGAGGAAGGTTCTTTCTCCCAGCAAAGTGCTCCTTACACTGCACACCCTCCTAACCTCTCCTTCCCTCCAAAGTTTTGCCCTTTGTATCCCCCTTCCCCTCCCAGTTGCTGGCCTTGGCCTTGGGGCGCTCTTCTTCTCCCCTCTTCTTTCCTCAAGTTCCTGGCACCATTCCACCTTTCTCCTTCCCAGCATCTCCAACCAAAGGTTTTGTTCCCCAGTCCACCGCCCATACTCTCTTTACACCTCTGTCCCCTCATTCCCTGTGGGCCCAACAGCCAGGTCTGGCAGGAGAAGCTGGGCTGCACAGAGGACCAGCACTGCCAGGGACCGGTGACCAGACTGGGGAGGGGGAACATGAAATTCTGTCAGGGAAAACATGGGAGCTCTCCCTTCTCCTGATCTCATGTCACTCCTCACTCAGACTGTACAGATTTGGGGGATTTCACTGTAGCAGCAGAGGTCAGCAGGAGTTGAAGGTTTTCAGATCATATATATCACTCTATATGGTCTTGTCTATAGTGAGTACTAAATATAGCCAAGCCAAACCTGGAGGTGACTTCAGTGCTGTGGTGCGGGGACAGCAGCCACTGCACAGTCACTCTCCACTACCTCAGAGCAATGCAGATGTCCAAAGTCACAGTCCAAAATCAAGGATGCCTGTGAATCCTCTGTTCTCCCACTGCTGAGAATGTGAGTCAGGTTCTCTTCCTTTCCCTCTCTCAGGTCTCCATGATTCCTCATTTTGACGAGTCAAAATGAAGCATCATCTTATTGCTTCAAGGTCCATTTTTCCATGGGATGTTGGACCCTCCTATATATGACATGGCAGCATCTGTGTCAGCACAGCTACTTAAAAACTTAACCAGTGGAAGAAGCTCTGAATAGAGGGGGAAAGTCTCTTGTGTGGGTCAGAATAATTAGACTGAGCTCAAATTGGCTTTAGGCATCTGCTGCTGTGTCTGAGCAAAATCAAGCCATGCTGCTTCCATCAGCATCTCTCCACTGTTGGCCTCACCCCACAGAACTGAAGGGATCACATACTGCCTTGTATAGGGCATCTCTGGGAACAAGACTTTCCTCAACTGAAGCCATAAAGCCTCCTTATCCAGATATCATTAAAGCCAAGAGAAAAGAGGCCAGACAGAGAGATTGAGATGAGCCATTTCCCCAACAAACTTGCTTCCCTTTTTCATTCGCTCCTTTCTTTTTTTTTCCCCTTTAACTGTCATTAAAATAACAAGTTTCTGTTACAGTCTAAACATTCCCACATTGTATAAAGGGTTATGTTACACTAGAGTCACCGCGGGGCCCAGTGTTTGCACAGAAACCTCACTGCAGGTCCCCCCTCCTGACGAAGTGACTTATTAAAGTTTAAACAGTAATTAACAGAACAATAAAAATAAAGGGATGTTTGGGGAGTCGTAGTGCACACAGGGTTTTTGGCAGTGCCAGCACTTTTCAGTGCCCTGCGCTGGCAGAAAAAACGGCTGCAAAACCAGTGGGAGAGATCGTGTGCTGGAAGGCAGGAAGCGGCCGCAGCAAGGCCAAGGTACGATCCCAGCCCCTGCATGAGGGTGCAGAGAGCAGCAGGACGCAAGGAAAGGATTTGGGGGACTGGAGAAAGGATGCCGAAGGGTCACCTGGCAGGAGATGGATCAGATTCAGTGGTCACCACAAGCCCCGCCCTCGGTAAGCACATCAGACAGCATCGAGAACCTCCGCTGTCTGTTCTCCCATTCTGCTGAGATGGCCTGGACAAGCCCCCCAGACCTGTGTTTGGGGAATTGTGTTTCAGAAGCCAGAGTTGGGTTTTGGGGAAGTAGCTCTTTTATTTCAAAAGTGTAGCAGAGAGGAAAGAGCAACCACAGTGCAAATCCCAGAGAAAAATCTTGCAATAGAGAGACCTTCTACAGGAGACTGCAAGACCAGCCCCCTTGCCTGGGAACTTTAAAAGCAGACGGAAGATGTCTTGTAGGAACCTAACCTGCTCTGGCCCTGTGCAGGTGTGAGCTGCAGATCCAACAGCATGGTAGTAGTTCTGGGGTCATTCCCTCCTGAAATGCAGCCAGAGTCAGGATCACAGGGTCAATTCCTAGAGCCTTGCCAGAGCCAGAACTTTCCCAACCCATGTGAGGTTGGCTAATCAGAGCTCCCTTTACAGGAGAAAACCTGCTTTTCCTCTGTTTTGTTCCCATTCCCAGGAGCTTGGCTTGCCCAGGATGAGCTCTAGAGCATGTGGGTAGAGTTTAAGCTTAGGTTGTCAACCCTCCCCGTTACCCAACGTGCAGCAATGCAGAAAGATCTCATCGGAAGATATTTTTGGTGCCTATTGTAGCTATTCTCAAATGTTTGCCTCAGTAGCTCACAGTGCTAGCTGGCTCCAGCCCTGATGTGACTCAGTACACATAGCATTGTGCAGTCCCATGTTTGCTAAATCTCTTCCAGTACAACTGCTCAATTTGCAAACAAAAAGACAGCTCCGTGAGGGTGTATCTCCTATGCAGAAGGAACTCAGGGAGTGTTGCCTTGAGCCTCTCCCAAATCTAGGACTTGGCTCCTGGTCTATCTGGGAAGCAGCGTGGATCTTACCTGGCCTGGGGACTGCCCTACTGCCATGAGGACACACACGGAGTGGTCCAGCACCACCTGCTCCCAGTCAGTCCACAGCCTCCCTTCCCTCTGCTGGGGTGCAGGAGGAGGAAACCTCAGGAAACGTCCCCAGAAGTCCCAGTATCACACCAGTACAAGCCACCCAAGTGAGGACACTGGGACCCAGTGTGTCTGCTCACACTTCCTGGAGGGTAACTCTCACTGTGAGGTGAGCTTGGCAGTGCCAGGTTAATTTGATGACCTTAAAGGTCTTTTCCAACCTAAACAATTCTATGATGTTGTGAATTCAGCCCAGGCTTCCAAGGTGCTGGTTTATTAAGCCATGAGCAAGCCTGCACCAGACATGACAGCCCTGTAAATGAGTGCCAGGGTGGAGAGCTGGCATGTCAGGGTCCAGAATTAATGAAACCAAGACCCTGACAACCTTGGTGATTCTACTGCATTTGAGTGTAAAATGATAAACTTGCATGGGGCTCTGGGGAGGACAAGATATGGAAGCAAGGGGTGAGGGGGAGTTTAAGACACAGAGATGTCCTTTTACTTTACACCTGTGTTTTAACTGGGCCCCAGCAGCTGAGCTGTGACACACATCTCTCCATGCCTCCCTTGCTGCCTTGTCCCATTCAGCACACCCTTCCCTGCTCAGGATGTCTTCACAGAAGCCTTCCTGAATCTCGTGAGGTCCTTGGGTACCACTGCCACAGAGGTAAATGGGATGTGGCAGATATCTCGTCATTGACAGCCTTGTTTGGCTAGTGACAATATGTCCTCTTATCCCCAAACCTTCTATTGCAACATTTTTTTTTCTCTGTGGCTTTTCTGCCTCCCTGGGAAATTAAGTGTAACTGGCTTGTTCAGACTTGACCCAGAGACAGTGTCCAAAGAAAGCCCCTGAATCCACTGCAAGTCAGGCAGGGAAGCCTCTGCCTGAAACCCTTGATCAGCTGAGCTGCTGGCTCTGGCTTTTTCTTCCTTTTGCTGCCCCAAGCCAGTTGGATGTACAGGAACAGCAGCCAGGATCCAGCACTGGAGCAGGATGCTGTCAGGGTCAGCAGTTCACCGCCGTAACAGTCTCCCCAGGAAAGGCAGGTACAGGTTTCTGTCTTCCTGACTCACTCCTGAGGTCTGTCTGCACATTCCCAAGGTTTCTCTGGACTGATGTTAGCAGAGTTGCCAGTCCCTTTCTGGAGAACTCTCCTCCCCACAGACTGAGGATGGGCAGCTCAGCTCCAGACACTCATCCCAGTGCCTCAGCTCCTCCCTTCCCGACTTGCTGGACTTGACCCCTCTCTGACTGATCTTATGCTCATGTCACTCTGCTCACCTCAAGGAGAATAATTTCCCAGCTGACACCACAGAAGGCAGCTTATGCTTTCCCACTGCCACTCACACTATACTGACAGCAAAAGAAATGCCACCCAAATCTGAACTTTTCATCCCATTCACTCAACTACGGGAAGTTTCTCAACTCCTGGCTGCGCTGGAGTCAGGATCTCCAGACTCATTTGCAGTGAGAGTGGCAGTGCTTGAGACGGGAGACGTGTAGAACAAGTACAAGCAGATGCAAATAGAACAACAGAAGGTGCCCCCAGGTCAGCACTCACATGCATTTTCCTCGGCCATGTCTGAGGAGACTTGGAGTCAGAACAGAGCACAGCTTTGCATGGGGGTCTCAAACATGTTCACAATGCAGAAAGACTGTCCTGTGCACTTCCTTTTCCAACACGTCGTTCAGGATGTCTCTACAGCAATGCCAGTAACTGCCTGTAGGGAATGTTATGTTAGAAGATTATCTAATGCACTCTTAATCATCTGGTCTTGCAATCTACAGTGGGAAATCAGAGCAACCAGCATGACCCTTCTTCCAGACACCACTGAGTTCAGATACCATTATCAGTGGTAGCCTGGTCCATGTCCCAGAACTTAAGCTCTCTTTTGGTTAACAGGCTATGAAATTATTTAGACTATTCTTCATGTTACATTCTCTTTGTAATTAACACAGAAGATCAGCAGTGCCACATTCTGTATTTTGCTGAATACAGGGGATACAGTGCTTAGAAGCACTTAGTCTTGACCTAACTCTGTCCTGCTAGGTTTAGGGGAAGCCAACCCTTCAGAGCAGACCTGTCCCACAAGAAAAGGGTTGGGTATTGTCAGAGACCTTAACCCACACATATGTCTGAAATATGATATGGGAACCAGCACCCTAAAATCTGGTCTTACCTCCTTTTTTTGGAAGGGACTTTTAAACAAAAGAAAATAGTCTGCCAGCACACTCACGGTTCGGCGCCATCTTCAATCAGGGAAGCCTAATTATACCCATTAGACTGATGAGAAAGCACTGGCACAAAGCTATGCATTCACATGGCTACAGATACAAAGCAAATCAGTGGCAATGCTGGAATTAAACCCAAGAATCATGGTGATGAGCTCATCACCCACCTCTGAACAGCCCCATGCGCCTGGTCATGACCAGTCCTACCCATGTCCTGCAGGTTACAGTGCTGGTGTGGAGCCCTCCACACATCTGCTTAACAGCTAAAAGTTTCAGTCCCTGTGCTGAGATGGTTTGGGGACACTCTGGGACACTCAGGGACAGGTCACATCAGCTGGCCCACAAGGACCAATCACTCAGCTCCTGGAATGAGAGACAGACTGGTGGGTTACAGACACCCAACAGCCAGAGCTGAGCTACTAAGAGACCCTGTGACCACAGAGACCAGGCAGGGATGAATCATCTGCTCCTTCTGAAGCAGCTTAATCAACTCCCCTGCATGTGGATCCTCGCAGCAGGTCCAGCCTGAGCCCTCTACATATTAATGATTCCCTTGAATGTAAAGCCCAGAGATTTTCCTTGGCACCAGGGTCCAGTACTTGCCCTGCACTCTCCCTGCCAGGTGCTGGGTGCTCTGGTCTAAGAAAGGCTGCAGAATCCCTCGGGACTGAGAGTCATTACATAAACAATACAGTAGGATCATGGGCTGTAATTGTAGAAGCGCCAGAGGTCTTGGCACCAGAGTCTGCCTCAGCAAAGGCCTCTATATGGAGACCCAAACAAAACAAACAAAAGCCCAAACTCTCTCAGCGTTTAATGAATAATAATAAATAATAAATAATAAATAATAACCCTAAGAGCCAACCTAGCAAGACAGATGTGAGGCACCAGGGCAGCTCTGAGGAAACACCAGCCCTACAGTACTTGCAATCCTTTTCCAGTACGCTGAGCTCAGGTGACAGGGTTCTTGCAGGGTTAGGTCCAGGGGGAAGCCTGGGATTCCTGTCAGGCATGTGCACACCCCCACCCACCCAGTCAGATGTGTAGGAATTGCAGCCTTTGTCCCCCTGGACTGGGATGTTCACCTGCTAAGTGAGCGCACACCAACTCATGCCCAGCTCCTTCTTATTGCAGATCTCTCTTTAAGAGCTAAAAGCAAAAAGAAGCAGATGGAGCTGAGCAAGGGAATCCAGGTAGGTGTGACTCTGGAGAAGCATCTCCCCAGCATCATTACAGTCTGGACTAAGAGTCCCCTACTTGTTCTGTGCAAGCTGAGCTCCCGGCAGGACACCAGGATAGCTGCTTGGCAGGGCCATGGGCTAAAACAAAGGGCCTAATTTAAGTATTTTTATAACTCGGTGCTTGTGACAGTGGGTTTAGCAGTTTCCAGCCATCTGGAATAAAGTATTACAGCCACCTCCCCTAATCCTATATTGCCTAAACCCTAAAGCTAGTTATGGTGCAAGGATGAGGCAGCAGGTTGGGAGGAGATACTGATGGGGAGGTGGGGGTGGAGAAGAGACCGCAGGAAAATTGTCAAACTTATTTCTTTTTCCTGCAAGGTGCTGGGTGGCCCCAGATATGTCAGAAGTACTTTTGCTAGGAATCAAGAGAAGACAGAATGAACAAAAACAGGGGAGAGAGGAGACAAGGAGTCCTCCATGACCACACAGTCGCATGCACCACACACACACGCACACAGAGGCTTACTGGTCTGCGCAGGGCTGTCAGGTAAATTAGATCTGAAAGCTGACAATTTCTGACCATATTTCCTTGATTATTTCAAACAAATGCACACCAGCCGCTGTAAGGAGATTAAAGTGACATAAACGTCCCGAGTGGGAGGAGGGAGGGCAGAGAATTCAGGTCACCCCCATCCGTCCCCCATTTGACAGCCGCTATATCGCTATCCAATCCAATAAAAAAATCCCCCCCTTTTGCTTTAATTAATTTTACAGCTAGCTTGCTTAATTACTTTCAATCAAAATCCTCCTGCCATCGCAAAATTAGAGATGGTTGAGCTCCATTAGCCTAAATTCTTCATTTCCATATAGAAAGAGGCTCCCTCGGCAAAGCCAACACGGCTCCCTCCTGTTCAAGCTGCCATCGGACAGATGCCTGTCCCTCTGTCTGTCTTCAGTTCCTTGGGAGAAGGAAGGTGGGGAGAATACACTCTTGTTCCCACCTTCCCCGTGCATAGAGCAGCTCCTTGAGAGCTCTGGACACAGGAGGCCTCTCTGCTTACAGCAAAGACCACAAGAGGTGAGGACAGCTTGCCCTCCCGGTCCTTCTACGGCCGTGCTGGAACGAGCTATTCCATGGCTGCACGATGGAGCTGGATGGCCCAGCCCTTCTGCTGTGCTGCCAGCACAGGGGACGGGACCTGGAAGAGACACTGCTGCCACTACAGTTGGTTTGAGCACTGCCACTGTCACCCCACACAGGTGTCCAGGCATCACAGACTCGAGGTGGTGTCTGTGGACACATGGAAAGGACATCGAGGGGACACAGGGGCAGATCATCTTACATTTGCCTGCTGTGGGTTCGGTACCTTCCTTTGGAGCATCTGGCATGATGTGCCACAGACCTGTGACATTCCTGCAGCTGCTGTAGGCATCAGTAGCACGTCTTTCCTCAGAACAAATCCTGAACTGTCCCATTCTGGGGACAATGGAGCCTCCTCTGAAGCACAGGGAGTGGCAGCAATAAGACACATGACACTGGAGAGGAGACAAGGACCCTGACTGGGTGGAGAGGATGGATGCAGGAGGAAACCCTGGTAGGAGCTGGACACTCTGGGAGTGGAGGAGAACCAGCTCCTCTCAAAGAACTACAAGAACTGGAATTATCCAGACCACTCCAAGCTTTCCTCCCATTTTCTCCTATCTCCTGTGGTCTTCTCCTTTTCCATGTCTCCAGACTAACTGCAGAGCTATAGTTCTACTGGAATTTCCCCTATGCTCAGTACTCTGTGTAGGTACCGAGCCCTGGGGACCAGCCAGGGGAGCCCGGCCCCTGCTCCCTCCTCCCGCCCCCTGCCCAGGCCACACACACACCTAACCTGGAGCTGCAGGAAGGTCACACCAGCACCCCAGCCTCCGCACCTTCCCACCCTTCAGAAAGCTCACGGGGATTCATAGGCACCAGAAGCTCAACTCCTCCCCAGCTCCAGGGAGGACAGGTCAAACCCTTCTTCTTTAGAACAAAATGAAGACACAAACACAGACCTATTTTGTTTATAAGCTTAAAACTGAATCCAATGGCGCATCTACCTGGGGATTTTAGATTAAATGGTTTAAGAAACTCAAATAGGCTTTTTAATCCGGTCAAATAAAAAGAGCCCCAAAGAAGCAAAGAATTCACCCTGCTGAGTCTCACGCCTATGCAGACAGCCAGGCATGAATGGCTTTCTTGCTCTCTGCCACTCCTCCCCACCCTGGCATGGGACAGAATGTATTTGCCAAAATCTGGAAGCTTAGGGTACACCCTGTTCAGGACTTGTGAAGACTTCACTTTCCCATGGACGACCCACTTCTATCACACTGTATAACACCTTCTTCATCCTTTCTGTGTTCTTCTATGCTGTTCAGCTGGGCCCTTCCTCCTAACACCTGGCAACATGAGTGCAGTGCCAGCCCTGGTTGTATCACCGGTGCCAGCCAAAAGCAATCCAAGAGATGGCACCAAAACCCCTAACCCCCATTCAACACACACATATAGGCACTATTTGTCATACAAATTACATTCCTGAACGCTTCACAAGAGAAGACAAGGAGCCATGTGCTCTTGAGATGCACTGGGGACGGGCAGGGTGTGCCACGTGATGCAGCACCCGGACAGTCAGCCCAGGTCTGATGGATGGAGACCAACCCTACACAGACTTGGGGAGTGTGATGAACATCTGGAGCTGAACCCTGACAGAAACCAGGATGCAAAGGGGCTCTATTCTCTGCTGGATGACCACCTCTCCAGGACCTCCAGCCTCCAGTATCACATCTCACCAACTTCCCAATAGAATCAGCCCCCTCTCCCCCACTGTTGCCGTTTCACTCCGGAAACGCTCAGAATCAGCCTTCCCCTGAACACGCTCTGCAACAAAATTCCCGACTTGTGTCTCGCCTGCTCCAATGCTCAGAGCAGCCGGGACAATAGAACAGAGAGGCCCTAAATCCACCAGACTCACCCTAAATAGCAATGGCCCATAATTTTGCCTGACATTCAGGAGCTTGTTATTCTTTCCCGTCGTCGCCTGGCTGGAGCTGTTCAGACCCATCAGTGTTATTCTATGCATTAAATGGGAAAAAAACCAACTCAACAACAACCCGGAGAGTTTCCAAGCCTGCCCAGTGAGGGCTGAAGGGGCAGTGTCCATAGCTGAACCAGTGGTGGGAGAACAGGAGGAATCAATGCCTCAAACCCAGACCCATCCACTCTGCAGGGGAACAGCATGAGTGGGTCCTGCCGAGATCCTCAGCAGAAACACACACCCTTTTCTCTGCTTCCATCCCTACCAAGGAAACTGTAATCTCTCCCAGTCCTTCCAGTCTCCCACCTGGTGCCCGGGGAGGCTGCTGCCCACCCCTCCCTACCACCTGGCAGTGGGAAGCTTTAACCACAATAGTTTGGGGTTTGAGTTTTCTATTTTCCAGGCTGGCTCCAGCTGATTAAGGACCTGCAACAGGATGTAGGGATTACAGCAAAACCTGGCTGCAGATCAGCTGGGGCACAGAGCCAAAGGAGAGAGCGAGGATTGCCCCCAGCCTGGCTGCCAAACCAGCACTCGTCCTGCTGGGAGGCCGCGGGGGCTGGAGCTCTGCGCTGGAACAAGGCCCCTGCCCTCGCTGGCTCTGCTGGGGAATGGCCTGCAGCCCACACTGACAAAAATGCCCACATGAAGGGCAGGGCTGTGAGGACACGGGATCTGGGGCTTACAGGGCTCTCTGGAGAGAGGAAAATCCCTACAGCCTTGCTCTTTGTGTCCTCACCTCAGGCCAAACAGGAGTGTGAGGGGGGCAGGTGCACCCCCACCTCCTGATCTGAACAGCAGGAGCAGCCTGAGCTGGAGATGCCTCATGATTCCCTGGTATCTCTGCCAGAGTCTGCACCACGTTGAGCTTCTAGTGGGTATCCTGGAATAACACATGGCAAAATACTCTGTGCTGAGTTTTTAATCCAGGAAGAAGTGATCAGGGAAAGCAATAATCTCAGTTGGCACACGGAGCACAGCAGGATCTTGCTTCTGGGGAAGCATCAAGAGCAACATTAGCTTCAAGGAAACTCTGGGGCTTTTTTTTTCTTCTGCAAACACTGATCCCTGCCTGGACCAGTAGCAGCAGCAGCAGCTCCCAGCATCTTTCTAAAGTGCCTGTCACTGCAATATCCAACTGCTGATATTCCCTAGGGGACACCCCCCCAAGCTTGGGTTTTCCACATCCCTCTTAGACTGGAGCAAGAGGGACAGCAGCAGTGGGAGCAGCCTTCCTGCTCTGACCTGAAGCTGTTAGCCTCAAGTCTTGTTTTAATCAGGTCTGGCAGAGCTGCTGCCCCGCTTCCCAGCCTGCCACCTCAGAGGGATAATTTGCCCGTGCCTTCTCGGAGAGCTCTGTGGAAGTGCTTTGCAGAGCCCGAGTATGCCTCTCCTTCATAGCCAAACCCTCTGAGCTTCATGCTGGCACATCTTTCTCTCCTAGTGACCCCCAGGCTCTGTCTGTATAAAGGAGATCATGAAGATGCCAGGACTTGGTCCTCTTTTCCAAATGCTGCCTGGCAAGACCTGGCAGTAAGAGGGGGGAGCTGCTTGGAGGAAATCTGTCTGGCAGCAGCAGCACAGAGACTTCTTAGTGCTGCCCACCAGACTCATTGTAGCAGAGAAACTCTGGAGTCAGCTCCTACCGAGCTGGGGCTGCAGGGGAACGCAGGAGTTGATATTGCAGGCAGAGACCACTGGGATAGCACTGAAAGCTGCTAAATATGACCAGGTTAGCACTTTAGTCTTTAATGGCAGGTCACCATTAATAAACCAAGGGCCCCAGGGTGCAGTACAGAGCCTCCCTTCCCCCCTCCCCAAAATACTCATTTCATTAACTTCTCTGTGCATGGCGCTCGGCACCTGCCAGAGGCTGGGCAGCCAGGAGAGCTGGCAAGGGTTAAGGACATCTTATGGCAGAGCTGACTGCTCTTCAGACAGGATGGAGCAAGGCAAGTCTGCACAGCACCCCTCTCCTCCCCAATGCTCCCCTCTGCATCTGGTTCCCCCAGTTCACACTGGAGACCAGCCCAAGGCTTTTGGTCCCACACAGACAGGGCAGCCTGGGAAGGCTCTGAGTGGGGGAAGCACTGTCCCAAGCCCATGGCCAAGGGGCTGAGTGCTGCCAAAGGACAGCCAGAAACATGGCCCCTAACCCCAACTCCAGCATCAAGTCCCTCTGGCCTTCAGGAAGTCACTTCCCATCACCATGCCCTGCTCTCCCCATCTCTGGAAAGATGACGACAGCACTCATGGCCACAGCAGGGAAGGGCAGAGAGGAGTTACTCTGCATCCAGGCAGGGAAGAAACACTAGTTAAATACAGAGACTGTGCAAACAATAAAGGCCAAATACTGCTCTCTGGGAGCCTGGAATGACCCACGGGATTGCCCCAGTATACAAAAGGGTGAATTTGGCCATTGTAAAAGGTAAGTGGCAGAGAGGGGCCGGGGCAGCCAGCACAGAGTGGGACGGCTCTGTCTCCACACATGCCTCACATTCTCTGCAGCCTCAGAGATGCTCCCGCAGAGGCCTCCAGTCCCAGGGCTGCAGCATGGAGGACAGATGACAAGGTGAGCAGCAAGTGGGAGGACGAAGCTTTACTCCACCTGCTTTCACTGTAACACCAACCATTTCCCAGAGGGATGGTGGGACGGAAGCAGGAACAAATATATGTTCCAGCTGCCAAAATCCCATCCTGAGTCTCTATCGATCTGCCCTACTTGGCAACTGAAGCTGCAGCCACCGTCTGTGGCGCTGATCAATAAGATCTGGGCAGACAGAGAGGGAAAGGTACTTTTATGGGAAGGTGGGTCTTTATGGAGAAGTATTTTGATTTTTAGAATGAGTGCAGAGTCAAGGAAGAGGAAATACTGGGACTGAAGCTGCAGTTTACTTTGAACTCATTTCAAATACCTGCTGAGCCCTTTACACTGAGAACCTGGGGACCTCCTGCCCATGGGAGCTGCCCCAGCCTCTGTCTTCGCTGTCCACCCAGGAGAGCCTCTCGCCCACCCTGGGTGCTCTCAGTGCAGAGGTGTCACTTGTATCGATGGGCTGGTACATCCCAGATGCACCACACAGAGCTTGTGCCTGTAATTCTCCAGGAGCTCCCTACAGATCTTCCCCAGGGACCTGAGGAGAGGCAGAGATTCTGCAGCTGTGTGAGAAGGAATTGCTATGCCACTTGAAGAGCCTCTGGAGATGCCTCAAGTCCCCAGGAAGCACTCTGTGATGACTTCTGCAGTGTGGCTCTCACTGGGGCCAGCCAGATGGGAAGATCTTGGCCTTGGTGGCAATAGCACGGCTGATTCAGCAGAGAGGACGGGCTCTGACAGGCCTGCCCACACCATTTCCATCCTGCCTGGTGGGAAGTATCACAGCCTGCCACCCAGCCTCTGCATGAAAGGGATCACAGCCTGGTAAGACACAGTGAGCCAGGCAGATCATGGACTGGGGGCTGATGACCACTATCCACCTCTTTTATGCTTCTGTGCCTGGAGACCCCTTCCTTACGTTCAGGTCATGTACGGGCCATAAATACTGAGCCCCAGAGACCAGGTGACCTGCTGGAGGAGAGTCCTGTGTTTGACTGCTCTGGTCACTCTGGCATTTTCCTAATTTTGTACCTGTAACCCCACTAGGAGAAGGCAGCAGAGGAAGAATGTTTTTTGCTAATAGAGAGGGCTGGGTAGGGCCAAATCCAGTGGCAGAAGTGCCCCGTTTTCAAAGCCAAGAACCAGTGGCAGCTCATCAGCTCCAATTAGAGCTGGCTGTGAGGGGGACAGTGCATTGGGTGTCCCCTCCAAATGCCCTTTGGATAGATATGGGGGGGGGG